>CM050422.1:27470984-27815984 GCA_027564155.1 Gymnocypris eckloni scoliostomus | reverse complement strand
TTAGTTCCTGTGATAGTGATAATCGGTTTCTACTCCATTCATCAATCTTCTAGAGTCAGAGAAGGTTCCCCACCGCCCTGCATTACCCCTGGACCCCCTGCTCGCTGCTCTGGTCACCATCTTCATTATTTGCACTGCCATGGTCTCGGCCGTCCTCTTCCTCCGGTTCCGCCAGCGGAGTGAGCACCCAGAATTCCACCGGCTTCAGGACCTCCCTATGGTGAGCCTTGCTTTCGGGCAGCATTGGGATATTTCACATTGAGACCTTTGAGAGTTTTATAGATTTCCATTAGAGGCTGAACAATTGATTGGTTTTGCAGATTAATCGTCACCAATATCTGATTGCTGGAGCAACTGAGAAGGTCCACTGTCGTTATACAGAAAGATAGTGGCCTCTAGAAGCAGAATGAATGACGCCTTGTCGAGTTTGTTTGTTTTATATATAGATTTAGGGTGAATCCCAATTCTCTGTCTTATCCCTTCCCCTTAGTTTTGCGCGTTCACGTGAGAGTAAGGGCTGTCCCAATTCTGGTTTTGATCGAGGGGTAGGGGTAAGGGGAAGGGGTAGATACCCCTTAAAACCAAGAATTTAGGCGAGCTTACTTGAAACCAAGGTCTTGTTTTGTGCTCTACACAGTCCTGCACATATATATTTACAACCATGCTCTTAATTGACACGTTTTTAAAAATCGCTATTTTTCCACGCTAACGTTACATTGCTGATTTGCACAACAGTCCCGCATTTCTCTGACTAGAGAAAACATCACTAAAACCCACGCAATCCACAAACACGAAGGGGTAAGACAGAGAAATGGGATTCACCCTTAAAGTAGTGCTGTCAAAATTAGCTGTAACACAGGTGATTCATTATTCCTGTTTAATGGTGTTACAAATATTTAACGCAGTTAACGCAGGGGCAGAGCTATAGTTGCCCCCCCACACACACACAATTGCAGATTGTCTTTTTTTATTCACAAGAATGGCATTTATTTAGGTGCAGAACATCTTTACGACCAGTTTTCATACGCGCGCTCCACTTCGCCTCAGTGCCAGGCGCTAGTCAAACGAGCACGGAAACGATACAGGTGACGAGGAGCTTCAATAGAACAACAGTGAACTGCGGTCAGATGAAATGTTGTCAGGCCATAATTCAGTAAAAAACGATTTTCCTCTCCTATCAGTCGTTATACTGTGCCCGCAGCATGTGCTCTTCAGTTGCACAGATACGGCGGTGCACGCTTTAGCCTTTATCGTGTCATATTAAAGCGTCAATGAAACCATGAGCATGCGCGTGTCAGATCCTGTCACGTTCTGCAGCGGCAGCTCTTAAAGTAATAGCAGCCAAATAACCTAATATCCCAGCTGCCGTGATGTCTGTTCATCAAAGAACAAAAGAAACGTTTGTAGCTTTAAGGATTCATCTAGAATTCATTTAGGATTTAGTGTTGATAACTTTAATGATCAAATTGGAGAATTCAAGTGCTGAGCTCAAAAATAAAACCCTGATGTGTTTTTCTGCAGGACGATCTCCTAGAAGACACGCCGTTGTCGAGACACAGCTATTAGAGTGAATTCCACTTCTTCAGTATCTGATTCCTCAGGCAAACAGTGATGTTGTTATTGGTGCGAATCCCCTGAAACATGGCTTTCACAACTGATCTCGGATTCGGGCTTTTCTGGGCTTCGATGCTAAAATGTGGTTGTGTAATATTGAAATAAAAAATGTAGTTATTTTATTATATATGAAATCCATAAGATAATCAGTCTTATTCTATGTTAAACACTTCACAGTTTCTTAATAAACAGGTGTTTAGTCAGAAGAAAACATAAGATTCTCTACAAATGTAGAGAAACTATAACAAACACTTTCTCTACAAACATGACATGTAGAAGAAACAATTCACATTTTAGTAACTTAAGAGTTTTCTGGAGGTAATTTGCTCATTTTTCCCTTTATTAGACACTATGTTTATACTCAATATTATGATGGTTCATCTTAAACCTAAAGTCTGAGGTGCGGTCACATTCACCGTCGTTTGGCAAATTTCCACAGACAAGATCCAGTCATTTCAAAAGGTTTGGATGCAATCAGGATGAGGTAAAGGGGAAAGATATTCCTCGTGCAGATTTCACAGTTCAGTTGTTCATTTAGTGACCAAAATCACTACACTATTGACAGTTCAGACAACAGACCTGTTTTTGCTAATATGACCGCACCTTAACTTTCATATATGTTTTATTCTAGAGGTCTCAGATTTCTTGAATATACAAAAGCAAATAGTACTTTGTTTCTTCTTTTTAGGGGCTTCGGCTTATTTTCCAAGATAGGTTTTGGGAAACAGTTCCCTGGGTTTAGCATACACGTCTCTGGATATTGTACTGTTAGAGATATGACGTTGTAGGGAACATTTTCATTTTTATGTGACGGTGTGACAAATTTGGATTAAACTGAATTGTGATTTTAATATTTATGACAAAGTTTATTGTTCAGATTGATAATGAAGGTATGTGAAATAACTTGACATGTATTTTAGCATATTCACTTCTGTCTACGCTGGTATTTGTGGTAAATCTAGTGCCTATGTACTTTGTGCAAAACTGATTTGCGGTAAACAAACTGATAAATATATATCGCACAGTTGTGTTGTTGAGAAGAACCTGTAAAATTAAGAGTTTGTAATAAAATAAGAAAACCATTTGTGTGTAAAGCTTCATGATATATCACATTTAAACATAGTGAAACTGGTCAAATAAGATATAGTCAATACAAATATGAATGATATACAATTTTTATTACCTTCTTACAAACACTTAAAAATAAACAGGGCGATATCAACTTTATTGATTAAAACTTGCAACAATGCAGATTTCATATGTGCAAATTTGATAAATATGAAGAGATAAATATTAAGTGTGGAACAGTAAAACCTAATTATGTCAACGGAACAATTTAATATTATAGTAAAAACTGAAATATTAACATGGCATCATTTGAATATTATAGAAAACATTGCATCAAATATTCTTAAGTTCATTCTTAAAAAGTCCAAACTTTTTTCATAGAGTATAAAATAACAAAGACAAACATGTGTTAAAACATCAGTAACGTTACCACAACTAAAAATGTATCAGTGTTTACAAATGCATAAAGCAGAACACTGATATAATAATTCATGTGAATACATATCCTCATACCAGTTTTGTCTGGAAACAATGGCAAGTCCTCCTCGATCTACAGCTGTGAGATGAGGATGTCACCGTACGGCACGTCCTGTCGCACCGTGACCTGTCCTGCAGTTATATCCTCTGTAAACACAAGATCAGACAAGACTGCATATCTGTCCGGTGATAGCACTTTTCAGTCAATTATGCACTAGGGAGAATGAACGACTTATTTTGTTAATTGTGGTGTTCAGTCTTGCACCATTTTTTTGCAGCTAGCAGGTGAAGAGGCTCATGGGTAGACAGATAGTAGCTGAAGTGGGATGGGGTGGCATGTGTCACCCAACCAATATAATTCTTTCTCCCTTTAAATCTTTGTATGTTTCAGTTGAAAATAAATTTGACTTTGGTAGGTGGGCTACAAGTTAATCATACCTCAGGGCCCAGGGCTTACAAATTTTTACAGCAAAATCTCAATTTAATAATTCTTTTCATTGATTTTGTCTTTACTAACAAGAGTCAGGCATTCTAGAATGGTAAATCCTCTTACCTAGCAATCTCAAAAACATTTGGACAATAATTCTGCGGCTGGCCTGAGGGGGCAGCAGAGAGTGAAAGGTCACCAAACCTTCAATAGCATCCTGTGGCCTTCAACAGAAGAACACAACAAATACATTAGATATTACATCTGTCCAGGGGGGATTTCTTTAAGACTGCAAGGGAAGCTCGGCTTCCCCTATAATGGCAAAAAATGAATGCTCAAATATGTACTATTGTGTTATAATTTTATTGACTAAAAGTGCGTTAGAACACGTTTATCTCAGAGACGAGTTCGTTCAGAATCAGCTACATATAGCAGGTCGGCCTGACTCGATTTCCTTCTCATACAATCCCATAGCGTCAGTGCATTGCCCTGTTGAGGCCTAGCGTCCATTGACTTCAATGGGGCTGCTTGAACAGTTTTTTCAGTGCTTTGAAACTACACGGTCATTGGATTGGCTGGCCTGGACTCTGGGCTTCTGCGTGATGATTGGAGGGTCTGTCGAAAGACTGCATCTCCTTTTGATTGACAGCGATTTTGTACTATAAAAAGTCACTGATGCTGAAGCTATTTGAGCTCGATGTAGGGCAGAATTTACGTATAAATAAATGGACAATTTTTATGATGTTGGCCGAAAATGAGCTTCCCCTCTTTGAAAACACAGCAGCCGCCACTGCATCTGTCTATAGTCACATGCCACTGAAATGGACAAAGCAAAAAACATCAAATAAATATTAACCGGATCCCATGATTTCCACGATGCTGGAAAAAATATTTATTGTAAGATATTTTGAAAAACAAAAACCTAACATTAAATCATAAACAAACAGAAATGTAAAATCTTCACAGGAATCCAGCAAAATAAAAGTTTAACTTGAAGATTTTGTGACATAAATATATTACTATTGTACAGACACATTGAACATTTGCCATAAATGTAATACTACTACTGCCACTAATGTAATTATTCAAACTATATTTCCTATGGAATTATTACGCAATTGTTTCTTCCATATTTTCATTTTATCTGTCGTCATCTTCTGAAATGATCACAATTCTGAACAGACAACTAAACAAAATAGCACTTAATTTACTAGAGGTTCTGACAAAATGTCAGTTGCTGCAGTTTATTTATCTATTTTAATGATTTATTGCTAAATCTGCACCTCTTCTGTGGATAATATTATTTTCATAATGATCCTTACTCAAGCAGCAGAAGTTAAGTGACAGTGTGCAAATATTACTGGCCCATTTTGGAGTGAACTAAATATGCAAGACATGTCACTGTTTATGACACAGGTCGTTCATCATTTGCAGGGCTGTTTAAAACAAAATTGGGGCATAAATTAAGAGTATACCCACTTGTCCAGGCACCACTACACCACTGCTATACACCTAATGATCAGTAAGAGTATCAAACTGACTACTGGATGAGAATAAAACAAAACAAACTAAATTAAGTTGGATAATGAAAATGTCTTATGTAGAGCTGCTTTATACCTGAATCACAATTGTTTCATGACCGAAGAACTCTAAAGGTGCGTTCACACCAGACGCGAATGAAGCGTTAGGCGCGAATTGATTTACATGTTAAGTCAATGCAAAGACGCGATAGACAATCCTGCGGCGCTATTCACGCGAATTACGCGGCGCGAATTGAGCGTTTGGGGCGTTTGATGCGCTATTCGCGCGAATAGCACGAGTTAAAAAATCTGAACTTTGGCGGATATTCGCGCCGCGTAAACCAATCAGGAGCTTGCTCTAGCAGTGACGTCATTACGAGCGGAGGCAGAAAATCCGAAACAACAATGGAGGACAAATTAATTGTGGTTGTATGTGGGTACCGGAGCTGTACGATACTACTTCGTACTTTTACAAAAACAGGAATACATTTTGCAACGAGACTGGAGCTGCCTGGCAGAAGCCCCTCCCATGACGCGTATGTGTAGCGAGTAAACTCAAAATGTTCAAGCGTCCAACTACGCACGAATAGCCATTGATACTGTTATTGAACTGATCTGAATCAACACTGAACTGATCTGAGTTGACTAACGACACAATTGTAGAGCGGCTTTATGGTTAAATTGAGTTCACTTCATAACTAATGAACTATGCAACAGTGACAGTCTTACTGAACTGAATTAAATCAAACTGTGCTGAATAATGACACTATTGTTTTTTAAATCAACAGCTGAAATTGTATTTGTTTCATAACTGCAGGACATTACAACATACATACAGATATTTTCCTGTTTATTACTGTGAAGCTGTGACTGGACCTGACTACAGTAATATAAATATAAATAGCCTTTCAATTAATAAAAAAAATGCTAATACTCATTAACACAGTCGTGTATAAAAAAGTTTTATATTGACACTGACGTCAGCGGTTTTCAGCAATACCTTAATTGTTCCTCGATATCCTTCGTAATATCTTCCATCTCCGGGACCCTCTCTTCTGGGATGCCCTCAAGGCCGAACTGAATTTCTGGAACAGGGGATCTGAACCCATGACAGCACACACATACCAAGTCATTATTCAGAGAAACTTAATTATGCAGCGACTGAATGTGAAACTCGCAAGTGTCAAACTGACAGCGACATCTATTTCTGTCTCTCTCACCGTCTCATTTCAGGAGTCTCCAGCGGAGAGAAATCCTTGTCTGTCGTCTCCAAAACCACCAGAGTGTCTGCAAATACATTCAAATATTAATATTCCGTTTGTAAATATAGCAGCTAAACTATTATTCTCTTTCTTTCCCTTCCTTCAAAACACACCACAACAACTATCGAAATAAAGTTGTTAGTATGTGCTAATGTTTTACCTGGTGTTTCTTGCTGGAAGAGACCAGACTCCAACATTTCTCTGGGAATCTACAGTAGTAAGGATGTAGGACAAAAAGATCAGTCACTAAAACACTCAAGAATTATTTAGGCCTAAATTTATGTTTTTGTATTTGAATTGCATATGAAATTTCCATCCCTTTGAGTTACACAGTTTAAACTAATAAACTTAATGTGATGCACAAACATAAATTAAAGAGGTAAGATTTCTGTTCTTAAAAATATGCTATTGTTTATTAACTATTTGCATCTATTTGAGTTCATTTAAGTACTCATATTTTCAGAATGTATTAATATAAATAGTTTTAAATCAACATAAATCTGTTCGTGTTGAAAAGTCATTCAGTTAAATAAGTATGAACATGGTTAAAATATGGCAATAGTCAGTTGGGTTTATTGCTGACACACATATATATATATATGGTTATTGTGTATTTAAAACATATTCTGTTTATTGGTACTAATACAGAAATCTTACCCATTTAATTTACCACTTACAAATATGAATGACAATATTTTTAAGTATGTTAACTCTGTGTCTAAATGGATGGAAATTTTTACATGCAATTCAAATAAATAAATCATAAATGTATGCAAATGTTTTTGTGTATTTACAATTTTGGGGCCCACTTTATATTTAATGTCAATGTACTTAATAATAAAATTTATAAAAACAATAATAAAATCAATCAAAACTAAATACCTACTACAAATAATGTATTTGCCTGCAAGTCATGTGATTATGAACAAACATCGGAGAACTGGGAACATTTAAATATACTGTTCAATTACACAAACACTGCAGTAAATCTCAGGGGGACTTCAAGTAAACATGTTAGGTCAAGAAGGTTCAGCTGACAAAAAAGTGGTTCATCTTGATGTCAGGCAATTGAGAAGCGCTGATGTAAGATATTAATCATGTCTGTATGGCACGAGTACGATCTCAGAATGTGGCACACATGCTATGAATGCTAACCTCTTTTGAGCTAAGCTCTCTCTCCTCCTCTCTCTGTCCTGGTTCTGGTCTCTCCTGCTCTCTCTCTGGTATCTCCTCATCTACAGGAACCTCCCTGCGCTGTCGGGACGGTGGGCTGGGCCTCAGGACCGCGGCCTGTTTCCATAGCGCCAGGATTTCAGGCGGCAGGCCTGTGTAAACAATAAGCACAACACTTCACTGTCAATAACATGACCTTTAGCTTAAGCTCTGGACTGTATGAAGGGGTAACGCTTCAGTGAATATCACGGAAACGCATGAAATATCATAGAGGGTATAGACCCCAAAAGCAAATGTATCCTTTTTGTAGTCTATTTCTATATATACTTTAGCATTTTTTATTTATTTTTATTGCTGTTTTTTTAACTCCTTTCATATGTTTTCATATGTTTGTGTTTAAATCTTTATGTACATCTGTTTAGTAAAGCAATGTATTTTAGTGCTTTAAATGTCAATATAAATGTACGTTTCACTTCTTATGCCTTTGATTTTAAAATATTGTGTCTGGAGACGATGGTTGTAATTCGGGAACTTTATCACAATAGTGTGAAAGGGAATTTTCACAGTACACCAATTTAAGAGTATTTAAGAGGAAAATGGGCTTAACATTCATGGAAATAATGCACAATGCATATATTTACACAAGTCTCTTCTGCTCAGCAAGGCTGCATTTATTAGCTCAAAATACAGTAAAATATTAGGATTTCAAATAACAAAGATATTTTAAAATGTAATTTATTCTAGTGATACTTTTTTCTAAATTATCTGATGCATAGAAAGTTTAAAAGAACAGCATTTATTTAAAATTGAAAATATCTTTACTTTTTACAATATCTTTGCAAAACTTGTATATACTGTATATTTAGCTCTTTGCAAATTACAGGTTTATCTTTCATTATGAATTTAGGGTGAAACTTACTCATGCAAGGGTTCTCGAAGTTCTTTAGCACCCTTCTTTTCAAACAGTGGTTTGACGAGTGATGCCTGGGAGAAAAATAAAACCATTTTACTTGTACACACAAAATAATGCCGACTTGAAGAATACGAATGGTTCTAGTCTTACCAAAGGCCTGGTCTCTGTCTGCGCGTCTTCAATCCGGGCCCTCATTTCCTCTTGAGAGATCTGTGTGTTTTCATCAATGAAGAGCAGCTGTCTCCTCCTCTTCCTCCGCTCTCGAGGATTCAGCAGGCTGACAGAGGGACACACGGGGCGTGATGACAAATGTGTCAAATCGTTGCAGGATGAAGACAGACCTCGAACACAACACACCTCAAGATCAGGGCTCCACTCTCTCACTGCCCTCTCTTTTCTGGGTTCAACACCCGTTTTCTCCTCTTCACCGGGCGGAGGGGTCGGTATGGGTATAGACACAGATACTGGGGTCTTTTCTCTTTCTTCTAACTCAGGCATTTCCATGGGCAGCCCCAGATCCTCCTCAGGCAGCAGGACGGCCTCCTGGCTTGATGCGCCAGTGATCTGTGCCCTGAAAAATCATAATCTTAAAGCATTGGTTTGATGTATTTCAACCTATATAACATTGTTATATTAATTTTTAGACTCTGGAGTTGAAAGCATTTTTTTGCCTATACATTTAATGCATAATATTAATTCCAATAATTATAAATTATTCTATAATTTGTTTATTATTAAAACAACAATTATTTTGTATTGTAGCACAGAGGATGCATAAGAGCATTTATTCAGGAGCCACAATGAAAAACAATGTTGTCAAGATTCATATTTGGATTTATTAATTTCTAACTGAGAAGGTTTTCTCGCAAAGACTGGTTATATTAAACGTTCATTTGAACCTTGATTGGGGGATTTAAACACTTGACATCTGGCAACCCAAGCCTGAACGCTCTTGGAGGCTTTACAGTAAAACCCTTTCTTCTACTGTATTTTAGTTCAGTTACTTATAAGTCGTTTCAACTTAAATTACATGAAACCAACTTAAAAAATCAATAACTTATCAAAACAAGTTGAAATTGCTCAGCTTATTTTGATAAGTTAAAATAATGTAAAAACAAAAGTTGCCATAACTTACTGACCATTTCATTTTAAATGTAAAATTAAAAAAGGATACATATTACCAGCTAGTCAATATCACAAATGACAATGCTTAATTAAAATAGAAAAGTAGAAATAATTATCAAAATTAAAATATGATCAATCATATTTGACTGTTGGAAAAAAACATCATTTGTTGGTTAGGTGTGTTTTGAAGCATGGCTGCTGGTTTAAGCTGGTCCTGAGCAGAGCAAGTATCTATTAAGACCAGCCCAGGACCAGTTTAAACCAGTTTAAACCAGCAGCCATGCTTCAAAACATACCTAACCTGGGTTTTTTCAACAGCCGTAACAATAGACTACCCAAGGTGAAAACTGGGACTTTAAAGCCTTCCACCTTTCAAAGTTTTCCATTTTTAGTATCTTTTGTTTACTGAAAGCTCAGTAAAAAAGAAATAAGCGTAAGTCTGAGTGTGATTCTCTAAACGTACAGATCTAAAGAGACTGATGTTGTCAGATCTCTGGCTGCCTCTCGCTCAAGAGCTGCTCTCTCTTTCTCTCTTTCATCAGGCATCCTGGGCTCTCTGTCCTCTTCTGTCTCTTTCTCTATTTGCTCTCTTTCCCTGTCTATCTCCAGCTGCCTCTCTTCGTCTCCTGCAAAACACCAAGCACTTCTCAAATTTAAGCCTAAAACTCATTTATAATATCTCCATGATATTGACATGACAGAAATGGCCTGATGAAAACACATGAACTGACACTGACTCATGACGAGTGTTCGGGCAAATCTCAGAAAACCTGACGGGATAGTTCACCCAAAAATGAAAGTTCTGTCATCATTTGCTCACACTCGGGTTGTTCCAAACCTGTACGAGTTTCTATCATCTACTGAGCACAAAGAAGATATTCTGAAGAATGTCTGTCTCCAAACAGTTGATTTTAGCCATTGACTTACATGAAACAAATGCTGTGGAAGTCAATGGCTACCATCAACAGGATTGGAACAACCCGAGTGTGAGCAAATTTTTTGGGTGAATGATCCCTTATATTATGATTCTTATTATTTTTTAATAAAGTATCAAATAATACAATAGTAACTTCACATTAAAATAGTATGACTGTTAGATAGATAAATAGATCTAAAATAAATAATATTCTATATATTTCGCATTTACTGCATAAAAGTAATGAGAATCAGGAAGCAATGTGCTTAACTGTCATAAAAAATTGTCAAGATGCAAACATATTTTAATATTTATTTAGTAAATATTTAATATAGTACATTTTGAAATTAAATATATTTTATGAAAAGGATGAATACATACTGGTTTTTCATAAAATGAATTGATTTTAGGGTGAAATATGAACATGGACATGTTTTGAAATATGACCAGGACATGTCTCGTGTGATTTGTATAATGAATTTGTTAGCATGTGTAATCTGGATCAGAGTTCAGCATCTGGATAATTACTGCACATAATTATGGGTGTGACTGAAAACAGCATGTCGTCGTCGCTCACGCTCAAGAAAGTGATCTGGCTGCTCCAGCAGAAGCTCAAGCATGTCAGACTCCTGCAGATCTGCTCCTTCAAACTGAGGAACGAGAGAATGAGTCAGGATACACACAGCTGGATTGTACACAGCGGTGACGATCGGTGATGATACTGAGGGACAGCTGTACCTCTGGCTCGGGCATGATGACTGGCTCTCTTTCTGTCAGGGTGATGGACTCCTGGCTGGCCGTGATGCCTACAGGGGAAATAAGGAGCTTTAGAAATACACATTTATATATTTCTGTCTTCTCCTTTCTTTATTATCATTTCTTTGATGGTGTGAATTCCCATAGCATCATTTGAAAAACTATGGATATTTGTAAATGTGTGCCGCTATAGCAATGGATCACGTTACAGTGCTCACCATCTGAGGGTGGTGTTAGTTCTCTAGTGGGCGGGACTTGCTCACGTAAGACCTCTTCCATTCGCTGAGCCACAGTGAGAGAGGTTAGACTACACACGACTGATAAAACCCATCCTAAACTTTCAGGTTTCACACGATCCTTCAGAAATCATTCTAATATACTGAATGCTGCTCAAGAAACATTATTATTATTATTATTATCAATGCTGAAAACAGTTGTGATGCTTAATATTTTGGTGTAAAGTTTGTTTTTGAAATGTATCTTCGATGATCTGTGTTGCATCCACCTGCATGAGGCTGCTTGGACTCGGCAGGTCATAACCAGTCTCCATAACGCCAAAGAACGGATCCCTCGCTCCTTCTGTTTCATCAAACAGTGCAGCAGCATCTGGGATCACGTGACTCTGCCTGAGAAGAACGGGGGGATGTTGAGGAACAGTAAATGTAAGACATCTTACATGTGTCAAGCTCTGCATCTTATTTTATTTAACCTTTGTCCTGTTGCTCTAACCTAATATTCCTGATTTAAAATGTTTGCTTGCTTTTAACTTGAAAAAAGGTTTGTAATTGTCACTTTGAAGACTTTTTTTTTATTTTACTAACAAACTTGAGATATACTACACTTAAAGTTAACTTAGAATTATATGACAATAGAACAATTTTTTTTGTCTTAATAAAGGTTCCTTGTCGTATTTTGCATTTCATTAAAAAAAACAATTGGCCACACCGATTCATTTGTAAATGTGTCAAAATGGGTTACAAATGCTGTTTTGGAAATGTTGCAAATTTAAAAAATAGCATGACATTTAAATTTGAATTATTTTTGTAATTGTCAATTTGTTCTAGGTTTAATAATGTGCACTGTTCCTGCTAAATAAATTAATAAAATAAAGACAAATCATTTAAAACATGTATCAGACATTATTGTCATGAAGAGATAAGAGGACAAAGAACATTAACAGGGTTCCATTCACCTGCATTATAATGTAACATATGCTCATAATAAAACAATGTCTAAGAGATAAAATGCCTGACCTGGTCTCTTCCTCCCCCATATCAATGTTGGACTTCATGTTAAGACGGAGCAATCTATCTATTGCCTCTTGAGTGTCCTCTGAGAAAACATCATTAATAAACTATTACAGAAACACAATCAATGGACACATCAAAATCTCTAAATACTACACATTTCATGTAGGCTGCATTGTAATGCACTTTGTCATCTTAAAAGCAGTCGAAACAGCAAAAACCTTCTTCTGTTACATGCTGTCTTCTTGCTAAATCAATTTTTAGCAAATCAAGCCTAAAGAACATATTAGGGGCATTTCATAGTTTCATTAATATCCTTATAAAAGTGAATATTTTTCCCAACCCACAGATGATCATTCACCCTCATGTTTTAGCACACCAACCTAACAAAAATCCACACTGTCTGTGGTAGACAAGCACCACTCCGTACTGCAGCTGAGAGGACAGGTACAGGGCGAAGCGTGGACGGGGCAATCCTGATACAGGCGGCGGGACCCTGACCAACACGTAATCCAAGATGTCACTGCTGTGAAGCACATTGAGAACCACTCATGAATGTGTTGTTTCCTCACAAGCGCTGCATTCCCAGTTCATTTAAGATCCTATGCAAAATACATGGATGTGACGTTCCTTCTCGTTATGTGGGATTAAAGACGAGCCTCGCATCGATTGATTTTTTCAGTGTGACGAAACTCAAAACTTTTGGTATAGATTATATCTTCATATAGGAACACACTTTGATTCTTCCCTGATCTGTTCAGTTAAGAGATGTAAAACCAATACTTCAGTGAATTACATTGTTTCTTTAAAAATAAATAAATTTTATTCATAAGCATATTCTCTGATTCACAGCCTATTTCTTAATTTAAGTTAGATTTCTTAATTCTCTTGATTACAAATCAGAAAAGTGACAAATTCTTGAAATAATATGATACTTTTTTGGGTAATAGGCCTAAACCTATATGTTTTCCGCTGTATGTTTTATAATGTTATCCCTTTTATCGATCTGTAATATTATTATCGTTAAGTTTTTTTAACTCCATTAAAGTACAAAGGCCAAATAAAAACTTTCATTACTTTTTATTTAATTAAAGAAAAATAACTTCAAAAAAACATGATCACCCCTAACTGCTCGAGATGAACCCGTTATGGAAGATCGTATCAACTGTTTTAAATTTGATTATGTAGAAAATCGTTCACAAGTCATGCATGATTTTTATTGCACAGAAATAATACACACCATGTGCGCTGGACATTGACTTTGAGCAGATCTCTCCGACTGATCTTTCGTCCTTTAGTGGCCGCCAACCTGAAATACATAGATATGTAGTTATACTAATAGTTATGCCTCAGTTTTAACATTATAGCTCACTGTTTAAAACGGTCAGATCCTAATTATGGATTTTTCATTCAGTGAATACAGTCCTGAACTCTGTAGAAAGAAACGAGAACTCACCAAATCGTGGCAAAGCACCCGGTCCGATGATTGAGCACCGCAGGATAGAAAAACATCGTCAACAGTTTAATAAAGACAAGATTAATTTAGACCAAAAGTGGGCCAAAAACTGCAATATCGTGATCGTGAAACACATGAAATGTCTCAGGTGAAATCCAGAGAGTTTAGCATGAAATGGACTGTATAGTCTTCAAAGGTTGCTGAGGGGAATTTGTTTTGAAAGCTCTACCAATCAGTCGAGCTTCGCCAACGAGACAAACCAATCTAATCAAGACAACCGTCTAGCACGCGTTTGACTGGACTGCCTTGTTTCCATAATAATCCCTGTTCTGTTACACACTTTCAGCAGAATGAGGAGTTCAGTAGGCTGTTTACATAGCATTCTAGTCATGAACAGAATTATTAATAGCGAGTATCAATCATATTATCGATCTATAATAATAAAACATATGAGTTATCTGATAACCTGCTATGGAGTTGTGTGCTCTGTAGAGGACATTGTCTCAGAGATATGTTATATGACACAGGTTTAGGTCTGGATGTCCTGTACAGAGCACATTCAGGACTTTATACAGAGACCAGATGATTCAAATTATGACATTAGACATTAGTGATCAAGTGTAACACCCTTATGGAAATATGATCATATTTTGTAATTATAATGTAAATCTGACTCATTTTCTAATTGTTTGTCATAAATCAACATCTCGGGAAAATGGTTTCAAATCAAAATATGACCTTCTGTTAAAACAGCACATGGATTTCATACATGTCCACATGTCTACACGTTTTGGGAGACACAACAAGTGAATAGATAAAAAATTATATACCAATATTCCTATTAAATATTCGATATTATTATGAAAATCTCACAAATTATTACTCCCACTGTTGCACGTATTTGTTAATTCTGTGTTGCCCTAAAAACACATTAATATGTAACTGATCTACAGTTTATAGATTATGGCCATTTTACACAATTTCTTCATAAAGAATAAAAAAATATATATACATATCTTTCATAACAGAGTTGAGAATCATCTTTATATAAAGTTTGGGATAAAAAATTAAAATTGATTTGTGATTAAAACAAAAATCCCACTCTTTTTGCCTTTTCATGTCTATTCGTGTCTTTATATGTTTTTTGCAAACATAACTTTTTAAAATCTCGATATGCCTCATGGCATATTAATAAAATATAATTTTTCAAAAAATATAAATTTCAATTTTTTTGCTTATGCTCTGTCTTGATAATGTAATGACATGACAAAACACTAAATTCACAAAACGTTTTTTTTCCTGGTGGTCAGGAGAACATAAAATCGCCAACAGGTGGCGTATAGGTTTTGTACAATCTGAATACGATATGAAAACAAGTTCGATTCCTATTTACTTTCCGCTAGGTTATGAATATTAATTACGTTTGACCAGTACCCTCAACTGATTGGCTGACGCTGGCAAGTGGGCGTTGTACTGCGGCTGATGAACGATCCAATCATACTACGCTGAAGGCTCATCTTATGAATAGCAATTAGACTAAAGAACTCAAGCGAAAGTTCACTTGTCAGGCCCTTATTAATATTCATGAGTGAAGCCTTCGCCATAGTAGATTCGGGATACGCAAAGGGAATCGTTTCACTCGTCTACTTCCGGACTGAACCAACCGGAAACCGCCTGCTCGCAACTTTTGTCTTCGCTGTTGCACATCGATTAGAAATATCGGACATCATGTCGGGCTCATCAAACATTGTTTCGATGAAGAAAATCGTTCAGCAGCTGCGCTTCGAAGCAAACATCAACAGAGTAAAGGTTTGTTTCTTTAGCGGTTTAATCTCTGAGGAAACTGAAGCTAACGTTAGTTAGCCGCCGGGCTGAGTTTGGGCGTGGACCTGTAGCCCGTTAGCTTTGTTTCAGTGCCTTCTCAGTTGTGTTATTGAAATGATTTTATATTGTAGTGAAGTAGTACTAATATCAATTAAACAATCTGAGCATTATACAGACTCTGGGTAATAAATGTGATCTATGCCTAGCTAGAATGGGTAACGTTAGTTTGTTATGTAGACCCTCCCTTTTTTATATATAAGAAACATAGGCAAGAAATACACAGTAACTGATATTGCACCCATTTCCCAATGTATTTGTGTGTCTGTTAGTATGATTATGTATTTAGCATTTCAACTGATTGTGTATAATGTTACAACCTACTCAATATTTCCATTTCCCTTTGTGAGATGTGCTTTTTTATTATTATTTAGGTTTCTCAGGCGGCTGCAGAGCTTCAGCAGTTCTGCATTCAGAACGCTCTTCAAGATCCTCTGCTGACCGGCGTGTCTTCCAGCACCAACCCCTTCAGGACACAGAAGGTGTGCTCCTTCTTGTGAGGGTCCATGATGGGCATCTGCCATTGGTAAGAATGAGTGTAGAAGTTGGTTAAAAACTAAACAATATAAAACTGAAACTAACCATTTATATTTGTCTTCCCAGGCTCGTTCCTGTGACACTTCTGCTGGGAAAAGAGAAGCAAACCACTGCCATGATGTGTAATTGAAAAAGCAGCAGCACGAAGCTGTCGTCTTGCCAGTTAATACCTCATGCCATAAACACAAAAACAAGAACTGAAAAGATTTGCTGCTCTGGCTGTTTTCTCTGTTATTGTGTGTTTCCATTTTTAGAAGAAGAATTTTGTTTAATATCTCTGCTTGACTCTCCTTCTCACGGCCCTCAGATTTCGGTTTGAAGACCTCAAACTAAAAAGCCTGCCTTAATGAGTGATAATCAACGCTCCAGTTTTGTGGAGGGATGGCTTTTGTATTTTTGTGTGGCACAGCAGAGGAAACTTAGTAATTTATTGTGCTTTTTTAACATTGTAGTCTATTTCTCTATCTTCTCTGCCTTGGACTTTTTATAACCTCAAATAAACCCATTGATTTCTACTTGTCTCTGGTGTTTTTATACTTGCTGTAAAGAATGGCTGAGGATATATTAAGAAATGTATAAGCAAAACAGAAGCTACGGTTTTATCACCGTGAAACTAAATTCGACTGTGAACATCATTTTCAATAGTAGACCACTATATCAAACAAAATGTGATAGATTTCTTTAGGCTTTATTGAGAATGAATTCATAATTTACAGAGATGTGTCATAAAATGTTATCGTCAGTTTGTTGCAAGCACTGTGACATGCTTTACTCCACCTAAAACTGCATTTTTAAATGTATTTTCGTATTTTTATTTATTTAAAAAAAATGAAAATTTAAAAGATAATTTATTGCATTGCATGTGAAGTAAAAACAAATCTAAATAAATTTCATAAAGTTTTTAGATATTTTATATTTGTTTTAAAAAAACGAACAATTAAAAAAATATTTGTTGCATTGCTTGTGAAGTTAAAAAAATCTAAATACATGTCATAAAGTTCTTAGATATTTTATTTGTTTAAAAAAATGAACAGTTAAAAGATAATTTGTTGCATTGTATGTGAAGTTAAAAAAAATCTAAATCAATTTCATAAAGTTTTTAGATATTTTATATTTGTTTAAAAAAAAAACGAACAATTACAAAATAATGTGTTGCATTGCTTGTGATGTTCAAAAAAAATCTAAATAAAGTTCTTAGATATTTTATATTTGTTTTAAAAAATAAGCAATAAAAAAATTATTTGTTGCATTGCATGTGAAGTTCAAGTTTTTTTTATAGATTTCATATCGTACGCGCAGGTGCAGCAACGTCATTGCTTCTAAATATTGTGACGGAACCTAATTGGTCTGAAAGAATAGAAATCAGGTGCATGTGGTTTGGGTGAGTGATTGGGCAGTTCATGCTAGTATAAAAGCGTGTTTCACTAGTCCTTGTTAAAAACGGCGATCTACGTGGTGTTGTATTTGCATCGGCGATAAGCTGGTTTTTGTATTGTTGATATAATTATTTAGCTGGCGAGATGTGGCTGAGTAGCACGTTCACATGGTGTATTGCTGTCTTTATGACGCCCCTGCTCACTGAATGTTATCCTCGTACATTCCAGCAAGAAGGGCCTTTGACCAGCCAGCAGCTGTTGAGCAGTCAGTATCAGGCCACGATTCCGCCTAAAATAAACGAGCCCGTTCCACAGCGGCGTCAGAAAACCGTGTCCGTGTACTGCCATGAAGATGCGCTCGAGGTGGTGATGAACGTGGACCTGTTCGGGTCGGGGTTTCCGGTCTATGCTGAGGAGCTGTGGCTGGGTTCCTCATCACCGGTGTCTGCAGGATCATGTGGAGCCGTGCAAACCGGAGAGTCACAGCTGACCATATCTGCTTATTTCAGAGACTGTGGAACCAAACTATCTGTAAGTTCACATGGTCTGAAGACCTTTTAGAGATGGGTATTCTGTAGCAGTCCTGTTTTAACTGGCCACAGACCTGCTTTCTGGAGGTTTTCTTTCAGTTTTGCTTGTCACCTAGTCTGACTGCAAGACTTGTTGGCAAACCGCTTGGCAAGCCTCAAATAACCGTGAATCACTGTTAGGTGATGCTTGTAAACTACTGAGATAGTGTTTCATTTGTTTTCTCAGGTAACTGAAGACTCTCTAGTATATTCAAATGTTGTTGTGTACTCTCCTCTACCATCTCCTGATGGTGTACTTCGCCAGGAAGGTGCAGTCATACCGGTTCAGTGCCAATACCGGAGGTATGCTGATAAACCTCAGCTTTCTTAATTTTAGATAAATTTGAGCTTTAACTTGTTTTCCATCCTCTTAAGGCGGTACAGTGTTGACAGTGCAGCAGTGGCACCCACTTGGACCCCATTCGCTTCTGCTATTTCTGCCACCGATTATCTGGACTTTAGTCTCCTACTGATGAATGGTAAAGTGTTTAAATTCCCCACATTCTGCTTCAGAATTACTTAACTGATTATTTGTATTTAAGATGATTGGCAGTATGAGAGGGGCTCAAACATCTATTTCCTTGGGGATGCGATACACCTTCAAGCATCGGTTACCTTGGCCAATCACTTCCCCCTCCTCCTGTTTATTGACTGGTGTGTGGCTACACCAACTTATGGTGTGGTTCCTAGTGACATCAAATATTCCTTTGTGGATCATAATGGGTAAGTTTTGCCAGACTTGAATTACTTCATCTATTAGATTTAAACTCTGGTCCTAAAATGACCAATACTGGTCCTGTAGTAAAAACGCATGAGCGTATTCAATGGGATGTAAAAAATGTTTATGCAACAATTGTTTGTCTTGACACTGAGAAAAGCTCTACCAGGTTGTTTGTACACTTGAATTAAGCATTTTGATCTCCTGGAAAGTAAGCTCTAATCATGTAGACTGTTTTCAGGTGTCTTGCAGACAGTAAGAGCTTGTACTCTCGCTCCAAGTTCTTGCCGAGGAGTCAAGGCAACAAATTAAACCTGCAACTGGATGCCTTCAGATTCTACAAATTGACCAGCAACTCGGTGAGCAGAAATGAGGGTTAATTGAAAGGAATGTTCAGCCAGGAATGATTGTAGTCAAAGACTGTGAAACACTACGTGACTTGTGTACTCTAAACTTAGCCACTCTGAGTGACAGATTTCATAGAATATAGTCTGATCAAATTTATCATGTGTATATATTTAAGCTCCAGTCTTTTGATTCCATATAGTTTGAGGATACAAGATGATTTAATACTTTAATTGATCCTGCATCTCCTAATAAGGCGACTGTTTCTGGCTTAGATTGTGCTTGGAATGACTTTAAAAGCCTGGTAGTGTCTGATCCTCATTCGTTTAGTGTATGACCAGTTTTTCCTGTTACACTTACAAAGTGGAAAGTGTATGATGCCTAGTGTTTCAGTCTTAACTCTCATCATTCCAGACCTGTATGATTTAATTTATTTTGTGAAACCCAAAATTTGTCGTTTGGACTCTGGATTTAATTTTTTTCTCATGGGTCTAAACAATTAGAACCTTTTTAAAATGCAGTTGCGTCATCATACAGGTTTGGAACAACATGAGGATGAGTAAATGACAACTTTTGGTTTGGCAGACTATGTCCGTGTGGTCTAACTCTGCAATGCCTCCTGGTTTTATCTGAAACAGGTATTCATCACATGTAATCTAAAAGCGATCCCTGCTGCATATCCTGTGAGCTCTCAGAACCGAGCATGTTCTTTTGTTGATGGAAGGTAATGACTGGCTTTCATTAAGTCTTTGTATAAACCAGTTGCTCTTTATGTAAGATCCCTGTGGGTGTTTCAGGTGGCAGTCTGTGGATGGAGGAGACGAGGTGTGTGACACCTGTGAACCGTCCAGACAAGCTGCAGCAGAGCCAGAACCAATCCAGTCTTTCGCGTCACACTAGCCCCTCCCGTCAAGCAGCCTTATTTGGCCCCAAAATCAAGATCGGCTGATTTCTATGATGTGAGACCGGGTCAGTCACTGGAACCCTTTAGAGCTCTCATACGTTCAAGGCAATATGCCAGTGGTGTGTCGAAGAGAGGAACCGACTCGAACAAAGGTTTTCACATTTTAATGTTTCATTCTTCAACAGTTTTTCAAGTTATGTCACATAAACGCCCTTCTCCTTCTATAACAGACTGGAGCAAGCTTGCCACATTAGGACCTTTGTTTCTGATCCCGAAGCAAGAAACCACCACCCAATCAACAGTCCAACCCAGCTGAGGAGCTGGAGCTCTTATTCAATTTGACTGACGAGTCCCGTGATGGATGAGCTGGGGTTTAAAACCGATCAAGAGGGGAGCGGGTTTGAACAGTGACCCTCCGCATAAGAAAATGCAAACCGACAACATGACCTTTCCTAAAAATAAAAGTTTTAGAACATCTCATCTTGGTCCTTGTCATTACTGCAAATGCTGTGGTCACAGAAAGAGCATGTTCATGCATTAATTCATACATCTCAACTATTGATGCTTGATTTAAATAAAAACACATTTGTTTCCTGACACATATTAATAAATTATAACTCCAGTAACACTGTGCCTCTAATGTTTTTTTTGTAAGTTTAGGTTTGTTTACATAACCCTCTAAAAGTCTGCTTACCAAGTCGGTTTTATAAAAACTAATACATTTAAAAAAAATGTACAAGTGCAGCAGATGTTAAATACCTTCAATAATTAAAGGTAATATTTAGACCCTTTTATGATTCTGTATAACTCAATTCCCATTCAGTTCACATACTGAACAATTTAACAGGTTTTGCTGTTTGGGCATACATTTCATTAGACGTTCAAGATTTTTCACCATAATGAATTTAAGTAATTTATAACCCTAATACCTTTTAGTACTTAACTTTTAACATGTTATGAACTATCCAAATGTAGTAGCATTGTGTATATAATCTTCCATAAAAAGTGGTTAATAAGTTACTATGTGCACTACTTCATTGACATAACCTATTTTGATCTTATGTACTTCACAGTCTCTTTGATGTTGTCCTCGGGTGTCATTTTCACCAGGTGTGCCATTCGTCTGAAGCCGTCCACCAGACCCGCTCCAGTCAGTGCCGAACACGGCTGAATGAACCAGTCTCGTTCACTGCAACTCTTTCTCAGGTTAAACTGCTCTGTGATCTCAGTTACCGTAGCAGCTCCTACAATATCTTGCTTGTTGGCTAGAACCACCACCGGGAGTCTCCTGAGGTGGTCACTCTTTAAGGTCTGTTCCAGCACACTCTTGGACTCATTCAGACCCTTAATATCAGAAGAGTCCACAACGAACACAATTCCAGCTGTGTCCTGGAAAAAATTCCTCCAGTGCGCTCGCATCTTAGCCTGCCCGCCAACGTCCCACACAGTCAAGGTGACTTTGTTCCTGTTCTTCTTCGCTTCGATCATTTCTACATTGAAGCCAATTGTAGGAACCGTGTAAAAGTCCTCATTGTACTTCAGTTTGTAAAGAAGTGTTGATTTTCCAGCTCCGTCAAGCCCCAAGAGGAGGATACGGGCTTCAGGTTTGTGTCTGGATCCGGAATGGCCCATTGTCCATGTCAGATGTAGAAAAACACCAAAGTTTCTCACTGTGTTCTCTCATGAAATGTAAATTTACTTAAGACGGTGTCTGCGTTACTCAGTGATGTATTATATCTAGCTTATCTACATAGTGCTGTATGATTAATGGGTCAAAGTATCACAGGACACCTCCCAAATGATATGCTAAGAATGCCTGGAACAGAGTTCTGTTAATTTATCTCTCATGTCTTAAATAATGTACACCTTAAACAAAATATCCCATGATAAAGTAAATTAAAATCTCTTTCAGGGATTCCCATGTCACATATATATGTTCAAAATGGCTGAAGATCCTAAATAAACTAAAGAATGCCATTTGACACAAAGTAGAAACTTGAAAATGTAACCCTTGCAAAATAAATATAATATATGAATAGAAATGAAATGAAATAAATATGTATAAGTTCTCAGTTAAGACTGTTTCCCTGTGACATGTGACTAAGTTTAAAGAAATCAACCATCGGTTTGCCGTCACATTTATCAACTGACCACATGACGTGTGACCATAAGCAGTAGGTGACATCATAAATGTCTTGGAAAAACATAAAATTAATCCATTTCAGTTCATGGAAACCAAACAAAAAAGTTTAATGTGCCCCTCAGACATCCATGAATCCCATCTCAATCCTTCCAGCACTGTTGACATTGTCGTCACCTTTGGAAACCTCAGGATGTATTTCAGGGAAAAACAAGAACAACAACGACCCCAACTTCACATCCACAGGTCACCTTTGTCTTCCGAGGGTTTCGTCTATCCACACCCCACCGGTTGATCTGCCACAAAGACCAGCCCAGAGCAGTCGTCGTGAGTCCCGCAGCCGCGGCGCCGTCTCTCCGCCGCCGCTTCGTTCTGAGAGGCGTCCGCGCGCCATTTCTCCTGCGAAATACCGGGAGTGCGTTTTTCACTCAACTTTGTAGTTGATGAGAACTCGTTAAACTGCTCGGCTGTCCTTGAACTACACTGACCCATTTTATTTTATTTTTTGCGTGGAAAAACACTTGAAATGTAGGCCGCTGGGTGTCTCGTGAACTCTGCCAACACTGAGCGCAAACGTACATTTATACGTTACGACGACTGAACTACTGGGCGTCAGATCCAGGAAGAGTGTGTAAGCGTAGATTTTAGAAAGCTTACTCAGTAACAACGGGCACGATAGGGGCTTTAATAGTCTACTGGACTCAACAATGCTGGTGCTATTCTGGGGCTTTACACCTGGCCCCGGTTGTCACGATGGAGCGCCGAGCTTCCGGAAGCACGTCACCGTTAAAGCTCGGACACGGCGCGGCAGTGTAAGGTTACGGCGGCTGGACCTGTGACAAGACATCAGTCTGTCTGTCTGTCAGGAAGAATGCAAACAGCAAAGCGTCATAGCATATGCTTATTCTATTAGCTAATTATTTGCCTCACAAATCTGTGCTTACACACGATATCAATAAAGGCTAAGCTGGTTTTTACTGGTCTCCCAGTCCCAGCCTGCTAATACTGGTTTTAGAGGAGAAAGCTGTACCAGTTTAAACTAGCCTAGCTGAGACCAGCAAACCAGGCTTTACCCTGGCCTGGCCAGCTTTGGGTGTCCTATTGTTTTTTTTTATTAGGGAGACAACAAACTTTAACTTACATGTATTAGATAACTATACAACATATACTTGATCTGCAACAGGTGTGGTTTTGTTACAATGTCCAATCTAGGATACCACTAACATACAGATACTGATGTAATATATTGATAGATATTAATAGGCTATGTGTTTTCAAACATGTACCACATTTGAAACTTATATAAACCATAACATGCTTACATTTATTTCAATAGTAGGAATTAATTACAATTAATAGAGTAATGAGCATTTCCCCAGTTGATAAATATATATATATATATATATATTTTAATAAATATATGTAATATCCCTTATAGTATAATAAAACATTTGTTTGAAATAAATTCTGTATATATATATATATATGAAGAGATTTTCCAAAAACAAACAAAAACCCTTCCAAAACATCCGTTATCTGTTTTTGCAAATTAACTTTTCCTATATATATATATATATATATATGTGCTGAAAATATATTTATTCCTGTGCTGAATTCTCAGCATTATACAGTCTTCAGTCACATGATCCTTCAGAAATCATTCTAATAGCTGATTTGATTTGCTGCTCAAAGCAACATTTCTTATGTTGAAAACAGTTGTGAAACAATTTTTAGCTTTTTTATTGTTGAATAGAATGTTCCGAGGAACAGCATTTATATATTTTTTGTCTCTGCTGTCACTTTTGATCAATTTAATGTCTCCTTGCTGAATATTAACTTCTTAAAGAAAAAAATCATACTGGGGCCAAGATTTAGCATGCACACAAACATATATATCATAACTTCTTAAAAAGAGCAAAATGAGCAATATCAGCTTTACTGTTAGGTTTATTTATAGCTTTATTGTCCCACATACATTTCACACAGTACAATAAATCAAACCTCTGTGTAGATCGGGGCTGGTGCCAATTTGATCAGTATTACTTCAACAATCTTGACTAATTACATTACATTGTACCTTCAATCCGGCCACTTCTGGATTCATATATAACATTAAAACAGTGACTTGAATGAGCAGAAATGACTATAATCTGAGAATGAATGGGACATAGACCTGTTATGAAATTGAATCCAAGTGTAATATTCTTAATCTAACACAACCTTATCTTTTAAACTAACTGATGAGCAGCACCAGTGTAAATTGGCATTAATGCCCTGAACTCATCCAAATTCAAGAGCCGGATACGGTTTCATCAGCTCCATAAGTCACAAAAACAAGAAAAAGAAACAAACAAAAAATAATAAAATTATTAGATTTCTGCATGTCTCCTGAACAAAACACTACGAGTGCATCTTCAAGGCAATACATGTCCTTCTACCATTTATGCCAATTGCTGTTTCACAAATAATATTGATCTGATTAAGGAAGGCCAGGATACATAATCTTTACAGAGTAATTAATTGAAAAATTAGTAATTACAGAATACATTTTCCATAAAGTGTCCATTTGGCACAACAAAAATAAAATAAAAAATTACGCTAATCTGGGAATGCACGTGTTTGCACATGCATATGTTTCTGTACAGTTTATTATAATTTTGAGAAAAAACGTAGCCTCTTATTACACCGTCTAGCCTCTGACAATATGCATTATTAATGGACAGACATTCAGGCTGTTTATTGGTTGAGTCCAACTACTCTCCAGTTTTGCTCCCAGACCTGCTCTTGAACTTCACCACCATGACAGTGATGTTGTCAGGACAGCCGCGGTAGAAAGACTGCAGCACAATGCTCTTGGCGCCGAAGTGCGGCTCATCCAAGCGTTCCCGCACAAAGCGCACGGCCTCCTCGTTGCTGAACGCATCCCACAGACCATCGGAGGCTAGGATCATAAACTCCGGCTGGAGCTTGTCCAGGTCAAAGGTCAAGATATCTGGGTCTGAGATGACCACATTCAAGTTCTTGAGAGGGTAGTCACCGAGTGAGCGCGACATGGCCAGGATGCCCTGCACACGCCAAGAACCGTTAAAACTGATGAAGCCACCTGATGGATGAGATCACACAGATGTGTTACATTCACAGTGACGTGCATCACAAGTGCAATCCTACAACAACAGCAGCCTGATCACTGAAAGATTACTAAAAAGTGTAATAATGTCCATTTACTAACCAATAGTTAAAGAGTCCTCCGTGAAGTTGGCCCCCACCCAATGCAAAACATCGCCAAAATAGTCTCAATCGTTTGTGCTGTAAACATTTTCATTTGTGCTGCTTCGGTTTTTTTAGATATTAAAATAATATTTTATGGTCTTTTTCTGAGGTCACTCAGCCCCCCCCACGCTCCAAATTCACCCAAAACAGGCTCAATCGTTTGTGCTAGTGATAATTTTGTTTGTGCTGCTTCGGTTTTTAAAATAGGAGACATTGAAATATAAAACAAATGAAAGTCTAGTCTTTATGCTCCAAGATCCTAGATATTTTACAAAGTACTAGTTCATGTCTATTAGACACATGAAAAATAATTACAATATCAGTTTCCCATAAATTCTCTTTCTTTGCACGGAGCAATTTACTTGCACAAACCGGTTTACATTTTCACACCACTTCTGAACATGCAAAATGTGCATTTATTATTACATTTGTTTGCCTCTCTGTGTCCACATACAGTATTTTGATGCAGCTAAATTCTCAATAAAACTGTTTTCATTGGTATATTTTTCTGTTTCTGTTGTCAGACAATAGGATGAATTTGAAATAGTGACTGAAACGTGACTCATTAAGACTACATAACCAGCTCTTCTTTCCAAGATGTTAATCTGCACAAAAAAAATCCTGATTTATTATCGAGCTATCGTCTGATAAAATGAAATAGGCTACACATAAGATAAAGACAAAAGCTGTGCAGTGATTTTGGCTATACTTATATGTAAAATTAGAGAAGCAACATAACGTGTTTTATATCAAAGCGCTGTTCCTCTTAGCCGCTGGCTGAACAATGCAGATGCACAGAGAGAGAGAGCGAGAGAGAGAGAGAGAGAGAGAGAGAGAGAGAGAGCAGAGAGAGAGAGAGAGACGAGAGAGAGAGAGAGAGAGAGAGAGAGAGAGAGAGAGATGTGTGTGAAGCTGGAAAGAGAGACCTCGCGCTCATGCGGCAGTACAATCGAGTCTCAAAAACTAAATAAGGTTTGGGCAAACCCTAAAGATTGGTCGCTAGGCACTTAAAAAAAAAATAAAGTTGTTAAAAGGGTCTGAAAAGTTGCTAAGTTGGCAACACTGTACAGCATCTCCATCCACTTCTCCAACTACGGGCTAGGCCACGGGTCAAACAGAAAATGCGCGCTGCATTAATCGCGCGTTAATAAAATTAGTGCCAAATTTGCGTTAGCGCGTAATTAACGTGTTAATTTTGACAGCCCTAATTAAAATACAATTTATTTGTATTGACTTCCCCATTTGAAGGTTTGTAAATATGCATTTAAAAATGTAAATGATATAATTAGTAAAAATATACTAGGGCTGACAAGAGTTTTAATGTAATTAATCACA
Organism: Gymnocypris eckloni scoliostomus; assembly: GCA_027564155.1. Classification (NCBI taxonomy): domain Eukaryota; kingdom Metazoa; phylum Chordata; class Actinopteri; order Cypriniformes; family Cyprinidae; genus Gymnocypris; species Gymnocypris eckloni. The sequence goes on along the minus strand of CM050422.1, from coordinate 27,788,955 downwards.
CATCGTATCGATTAATTAATGCAATTAATTAGAGTTGCAAATTACTCATACATCAATTTGGGCAGAGACATTACCCCCCCAGAAGATAATTTAAAGTCATTGTGTTAATAATTACTGAATTGACATTACTAAAAAGAAAGAAATATTTTGATTTAACATTGAATTTATTGTACATAAACCTAAAAGGCTATAATGAGGACAAAACATGTTTTCAGAAGCTGCTTGTTAAGTGGGTTTATTTATTTAGACTGTTCAGAGGCGGCATGCATGCATTTACACGGCAATAAGCATTTAAAACAATTATACTATGAGGTTACTGGGCTTTATACATTTTGAAATGCATTGGTTTTGTATGGACCTATGCAAACCCCAAAGCATGACCCAGGATAAATAATAACCTTTTTAATTGTATTAAATGTTATTAAATAAGAGCAGTAAAAATACTATTAAAATACAGTGTAAGCGAATAAAAAATGCTTTAAGATACAACGGCCTATAAAAGGCTGAGAATAAAAGTTGCACCCCTCTGAAAATCACTAGTTTCTATGGAGAGGGAATCTTTTGGAATCCACTTGACTCAAATCGATTCTTGGGTCACGATTCAATTAAAAATACATTCTCAATTTTGAATCAAATTTCTATTCAACACATGCATAGATTTGATTTTAAATTAGGTTAAAACGCTGAATTGTATTTTAGTCAAATTAAAATTAAAATGCAAAGGCATGCCTTTTGCATAATTAAACTCTGATCTTAAGAGACGAATTGAATCAAAGGAATGTTCATTCATCAGCATGTTTTACAAGCACTTTATTCTTCGATTCTTGAAAGCGCTTCACGTGTGTAAAAAGTACCTGTGCACACAGTAGACATGCGCCAGTGGATAGGCATGATTTAAGCCTATATTCTGTTCATTAAGATGATATAGGAACTGTTGTTGTAGTAAGCTTAATTCATAAATCATGAATCGATTTGAATCGTGATTCATATGTGAATGGGTGTTCCCCCACCTACTGTACATGGTTACATTTATTATTTATGATAAAATGTCCCTAAGAAAATAAATTCTAAATTGGTTTTTGGTAAATCATCAGTTATGGCTATAGTACCTCACCCAAGGAAACTCACCTGCTCTCTTGATCCTCTTGCGCTCTTTCAGCTGGTAAGGCTTGTGATCATGTGACAAGGCCACAGCGTTGCCGTCCTTGTCGCAGAGAACACCGCGAGAGTCTCCGACATTTGCCACAGTCAGTTCACGGTCTGACAACAGGGCTAACAAACATGTTGTGCCTGAAGACCGAAGAAGGATTCAGCATTGTTTACTGTTTCCAGTCAGCTAAATCTCATAGATAAGAGCAAGCTAAAACACTCTCGCCCCTGCTCACCTGCTTCATCATGGCTGGAGGAGAACTTGTCCACCATGTCCCGGTCCACAGCCAGAATGCGCTGCTCTAGGATGGCGGGATAGGAGAGATGACTGTCTTTCTTTTCTCGCTCATAGGCCTGCAGCTGCTGTTTCAGAGTCTCGGGCAGGTGGGCCTTCACATAATCAGCGGCTGCCTGCGAGAAACAGCAAAAACAATGAGGAACTCGCTCTTCCTGTCACACTTCAGCGTTTATAATTAATGTTCACGAACTTCATTCGGAATTCTACTAATAACCGAAAAACATAAAAGGTGTTAATTAGGGTTGTGCAATTAATTGCATGTGATTCTCATGCACATCTCGTCAGTAAAGCTGGCTCTGTGATTGGTGGAAAATCTCCATCACCTGTTTTCAGATGGCAATATCAGGCAATATCAGTTCAATATCGCAGATGAATCACATTCGAATATGAACGTGATATCGCGTAGCTTGTCAGTGAACTACGGCTCTGTGTATTAACTGCCGCTCCATCTGAAAACAGGTGATGGAGATTTACCGCCAATCACAGAACCGGCTTTACTGAAGAGATGCATATGAGAATAGCATGTGATTAATTACACAGCCCTAATGTTAATAATGTGGAAAACCTTTAAGTCAAGGAAAGAAGGAAATGCAGATAAGTGAGTGGGCTGCTCTTATTTTACTTTAAACTTTCATGATAATTAAGCACCTATTGGCATTACCAAAATTAGGGCTGCTCAACTATGGCATAAACCGTAAATCACGATTATTTTGGTCAACATTGAAACCAATATAAAACAGAGTGGTTTGAAGGATAGTGTCGGAGATTGGTAAATATATAAAATAATAATTTAATTAGTATTGTGTGGCTGGACTGTGTTCCCTTAAACAAAGTCTTTTAATGTCATCTAATGATTCTAGATATTAAGTCTTGGTAAAAATATACGAGTCATTATTTTTTGCTCAGAAAAACAAAATGAATCAGGACACATTCTAATGCATGAAAAAAACTATTAAAGCTGTATTAAACATCTGCTGTTTTGATATTTGAAAACCATTTTCATCTTTGACCCATGTACATTCTCAATTACTGGGAGCTGAAAACTTCACTGAAAATAACGTGATTTACTGCAACATGCATTATACTTCATGTTTTTAAAATGTCCATTTATTCTAAATGGTGATTCTCAGTAATGCATTATTGCAATGGTGTGATTTTAATATTTAAGACAGCATAAATTAAGAAAGTACAATAAATACTATAATACACTATTTACATTATATATTTCTTTCCCATTACAGTAATGATAATAGGATTTCTGCATTCTGAAAATGAGAATTAGAGGAAAATCTGCAAAACTGTCATGAAATTCATATCACTATTTTCTTAATGCAAAATATCACTCCATTATTTCCAATGATACAGGAATGTTATTGATGATATTCACCCAAATAGTAAAAATACCCTAATTTCATAAATAAATAAATAAATTCATAGAGGGTTTACTCAATTTGGTTAGTTAACCCAAAAATGAAGTCGGTCATCATTTATCACCATCATGTTGTTCCAAACCGGTTTTTCTTTCTTCTGCAGAACTTATAAAGACAAGAGGATAATGAGAGTTATATCATATTACATATAAACAGCTTATCTTATTCTGTGTTCAGCAGAAGAAAGTAAGTCACGCGGGTATGGAGTGACATGGGACGGGGCGAGTAAATGATGACAGAACCTTCATTTTTGGGTGAACTGTCCCTTTAAAGGAGGCCTAAGAGCTCAAGCCAGATGGAGTTTGCAGCAGAATACAGATGAAAGGACAGAAAGTCTCTAGAGAGCGAGTGCCCTTTCCAAACACTGCCAGATCATCAAAACATAGCGCTATTTCATCCTCATCATCAGTCAGGATCCCATTCAGCAGCTCACACTACAGCCTTGTGCGTTTTCAACTTTAAGCCTTGGCCAGTGACTCAGCAATGCCACGCTATAAATACAATGAGAAACCAGAGAAGCAAACATAATACCTGTCTGCCAAGAGAACGCCGCAGTCTCTTTCAAAGTCACTTCCCGGGCAACAGTGAGTCAGAAAAGACACGGATGAAGCCGATGCATTATTTACGCAAAAGCATCGCTCATGCAGAATAAGCAGATATAGCTCAGGGTCACTTTGCACACGGCAGTGATTTTAAAACCGTAAATAGCACACAGTCGAGCCTTTCAACGCTTAGATCAGATAGGGGATTGCTGATTTCTGTGTCCCCTAAATTAATCCAGACAATTAGCATAAAATAGTGTCTGCTTAGCTTTAATGTAGTTAGTTACCATTTGAAAAGGATAAAGTAGCTTCCTCAACACTGCTAATATTAGCCAATAACAATTACAGTCATCAGTTATGACGCCTGACAATAGAACAATTCTCTACAAGCGTCACAATCTGAATGATTTAAAGTATGTTGATCATTGTGTCTCAGGAACAAAGACAGAGGGGCGGTGCTGGTGACCCGCAGTGACCTCTATCCTCTCAAGACCCTCCCGTCACAAACACACTACAGTCACGGGGCGTCCATTTGACTTGATTCACACACCAGCACAACGAGGGCTTTATCACTGCTGTTAACCCGGGTTTAAACATATGCTGTATTCCTGTCAGTTCTTTCCTGAGAATCTCATGAAATATCTACATTTATTATATTTGTTTTATAAAAAAGTGTGTTTTTAAGACCATTCTGATTATTATTATTGCATTGTGGCATAATTGTATGACTATTCAGCTCATTTGCACCCCTAAATCTCATTACCACAATGTTAAAAATATATATAATTTAAATAAACAAAGGTATTGACGTATTTGTTGCATTACATTTACATCTCAGAAGGTTGATGCAATAAATAAAGAAACTTACAAAAAATACATTATCAATATATTACTGTTCATAAATTTAGGGTCAGTATTTCTCACACACACACACACACACACACACACACACACACACACACACACACACACACACACATTCATATATCATTCAGGTCACAACACTTTCGTACCAGCATCGCTAATTAAAAGCTCAATTTAACAGGCCTAATTCAAGATTACAGTAACGAGAAAACCAGTCCACTGGGGAATAGAGAAAGCAACGGATGCGTGAGACAAGCGTTGATTAGGCCAACTGTGCTAGTCATGTTAGCGGGAGCTCTCTTCATTAGCAGACACCACAGGGCAAAAGATGATGAAACACAAGACTGTCTATTTAACAAACCCCTGCATCAAACTCCAGACCTAGTTTTTACTTTTGACATTAAATCAGAACTTACATTTGCATTGCAAAGTTATATTTGCATTACATGTTGATTACACATGCAAATCTTAACCACTATATGATTGAGTGTTGAATATTTGACTATCATCACAGAGTTCATCAATCAATTCTATCTGCTGCGGAGGTGTTTCAATCAGCCGGCTGTCGCCCAAGAAAACAAGTACAGGCCTTCACAGCTGTAAGAAATGAACATGAGAACAATGATTCAAAAATGATGTTCAAGCAGCCTAAAAAGTCAATGAAACATGGTCTCAGACTCGTGACTGGGCGGGGTGTTCATCCTGTTGTGTGGTATCAGATTCATGCGCTGAGCATTGTGGGAGAATAGAAAAGACTGCTTCTATCATTTCAGGTAAAAAAGAAATGTATAATTAAACCTAACAGTGTTGCAATTCTGCGTCTCTGCCTGGTGCTGTGGTGAAGATAGAAATGCATTTATTCATAAAAATACAGTAAAAACAGTTATAGTGAAATATTATTACAATTTAAAAAAAACATTTTCTTTTTTCTGAATATATTCATCACATGATTTGCTGCTCAATAAACATTTTGTATTATTATTGTCAAAAACATTTGTGCTGCTTAATATATTTTTTTTATGAAAAAATATAATTGTTTCAATATTCTTTAAGGTCAAAAGATCTGCATTTAATTTAAAAAATAAATGTGGGTAATGTATACGTCTTTGCCACTTTTCATCAATTTAATTCTTGCTGAATGCAATAATTGTTTTAAATATTAAATATTACTATAAAATCAATTCTATATACATAAATTAATAAAACCAAAAAAATATTATAAATATTATAGTATAAAAATAAATCCTTTACAAAATCTACCAATTTTAAACTGGTCATCCCTCTTTTCCTCTCGATAGTTTTTGAAGCCCTGCTCATAATAACCAAACAAACCTGGAGATTGACCAAAGAAATCTTACTGGAAGATACAACAGTGGAGAATCTGTGACGTCTCAGTATTAGAATCAATCGAATAATCTTTATCAAATAGCAGAGTATCTTCAATATTAAATATTGTTGACAATTAAGATGAATTGTGCCAAAGATGGCACTAATATGCAATTTTTTTCTCTTGCAAACTAGCCAAGAAGTGCTTATGTGTTCCAGCTACACCTATACTGTTACATCTACATGTGTTACTTTAATAAAAACAAGTGCTCGCTTGTTCTATCCCAAAAAATGTAGGCAGAAGAAAATTAGCTTTTTAATTAGGCTATTCCAGATTAAAGGCAAAAATATAATCAACATTTGGAACAATATTGAGATATCATTATATAATCCAGACCTATTCAGTAGCAATAAAAACTCAAGCACTCTTCTATTATTGAGTGCATGTATCAGTAATACAACATTAACAGTTTAGTTTAGGTAATAAGTCATGGCCTTCCCATTTCACAACCAGAATAATCAGCCAGTACGGGTATTAATTTACCAAGTGTACATATACTGATAAGACTCATAATGTCAGGATGCTTGGGTCAGCAAACATTTAAGGGAGGAGATAGTGTAGATTAAGACCTTTTACTGGGGCCGAAGGTTGGCACATTAACTGCTTGGATCGCAGGACGACCCCTGGACATTTGTATAAACAAATAGCACTATAACTAGAATTTAGCCATTCCTTAAATGACCATGAGAGCCAAAATCAGCCGAGCCGATCTGTAAAGTCCAAATTCAAAGAGCTTCCTGAGCTGTTTTAGGTTTCCACATCGATCAGATCTCCTTAAGCCTTGTGAGCTGTTAATTTCATTGCTTTAGGAGCATCTCTGAAGGCATTCACACATTAAGCCGACCAGCATTCATCTGCTTTAGTGCACAGTGAAGAAGATAAAATGAACATCTGTCTGTGCTCATACAGGCTGGGATTCAGACTGGTCGGAGCAGATGTCGGGGGGAAGGGGAACACACTGAATGCACCAGACGAGTATCACGGCAATCTCAATTGACTGCAGTGCATTAGAGTTCTCCATTACAAACCATCACAAAGGCAGTTTGTCAAAAGCTCTCGGATTCTACATTGTGTTGCACTTAAAACAACTTTCAGGTCATTTAATATTTGTAAGCAATGCAAAAAATTCTTATAAAAAAATACAATAATATTAAAAACGTTGAACATTTAAGTATTTTGAAGGGGTGTAAATCTTGTGGTCAACCAATGGTGTGATATTGAGGAAAGCAGTGTGGCTAAAAGATATATAAAAATATACTACAATATTTCCTCAAATAAACAGAAAATATCTACAAGGTCAATTTTGGTACTAGTAAAACCAGAAGGGCAAACCGTGTTAATTAGTCAACAGGTCTGATAATCTCAAATAATATTTTTGTGTCACTGAGACACTATTATAGTTTTTATTAAAATTTTGAGTTTGTGTTTTAATATTTTCCATTTTTGTTTAGTAATTTCTCTTTCAGCTGTTTTTGCAACTAGCTGAAAAAGTTGTTTTTATTCAAGGAACGTTTTTTTCATACTTTTAGTATCAGTTTTTAGTTAACTATAGTAACCATGAATTTACCTTAATGACTACTGTATAAACTCTTAAAAATAGTCAATCTTAAAGAGACAGTCCCCATTATTTACTCAGACGTGTTGTTCCAAATCTGTATGACCTTCTTTTCCCCTCATTCAACACAAAAGACCATTCACTCATTTTATGGAATAGAATTACACCAGGAGCCAAATAAAAGGTTATAGAGGCTTGATATTTTTTGGAACCATTCCTTTAACATGTAAAAACATTCACACTGCGGCACCTGTTCAGAGACGCCACTTTTGTGATGCTTTTAGGGTGATTTGTTTACATTTTGGAGCCTTACACCCCCAGTCCCCATCTGCGTTTATTACATTAAATAACGTCAATAATTTACTTCATAATCTTTCGATTCATGTTCCAAAACAACAACAAAAAATGAGTCGGGAACAGGGTTTGAAACAACACGAAACAAGCTCCTTTAAAGGTCGCCCAGCTAACACAGAACGTTCCTCAATGTTTGGTTATTTTGGGAACCACCTTCCAACGTTCTCCGAACGTTCCTTTTAGAATTCCACCTTTAACAGGAAACTAGCGCTTCGTGACCCGCTAAACGGAGTATGTACAACGTCTTTGGTATGTAAAGCTTTCGACTCTCATCAGCACCCACGCTTCTTACCTCCCCGCCGTGGCCGTCAAAAATGGCAAAGATTGAAGGGTGGCTCCTGTTCACCAGGTCGGTAAGCACCTCGAAGCGGTCCTCCATGTGGTCTCTGCGGCCCTGGATCGAGTACACCGCTACATTGTTGTTCTTGAAGTCCCAGGTCTTGGAGAACTCCGCGTCCAGCACGTCCAGACCGCCGAGTCTGTCGTTCATCATCATCTCCGCCACTTTTCCCTTCACCATCTTCACGGCATCCCGGCTGGACTTGACGATGGTTTTCACCTCGTCCGTGTGGAAGAAGTAACTCCAAAGGGCCAAGCTTATACATAACAGAAACAAGGTCTCTGGCCTGAGCAAGAAATAACGCATGATGCGACCCAAAAGAGACAAAAGCGTCATTGTGTCTCCTATCATCACACGCTCGGGGACTGAAGTATGGGCTTCAAATTACTTCATTAGACCGATACGAAAGCCCATCTGCAGCCCGACGTGTTTGATCACCCCCTGAAATCTCGAATGACCGGCGGTTATGTTATAAGCCGCAGAACGGAGCGAGTTCCCGGTGCTTTCAGCTGCAGTCTGGCTCTAGCGCCTTACCGACGCGCTGCATATAACCGCACAGATCCCATTACCCCCAACGACAGCGAACCCATTCTCTCCTATAAAGCCATCTGCGCCGCTAGCTCGCGCTTTCGACGAGTCTCGGCTCAAAACGGGCTGTTATTTACTCCCTCGCGCGCGCCACGGAGAGTTTTAACGCACTTTATAGCGCTAATTCGTCGATGCACATGCCACCGCTGCCTGCGTCCTCTGCGCGCTGCGTGCGTGACTGACTGCAGCGCCCTCCTGGTGGTGTACCGGGGAAAAGAGACACTACAAAAACACTACAGAAATGAGCTCATATCGGTCCAGTAGCACGAGAAGTCTACGTCAGACAACATTTCATCGAACAGAATTTGTTTTGCACTAGCGATGCCGCAGCGTGACGTACCAATCGATGACTATGTGACGTCACGCGCAGCTGTCCTCACGAGGAAAACAGAGCGCCTCGCTGATGACGCTGCGTTTTAATTTGTACCTTGGATTTATTGGGTAAATTGTATATGTATAATATGGTTTATCTCGGATAAAATCAATTAGTTAATAGTCGGTAAATCAATTTCAGGGTTTTAGAACATTTAGTAGATTTTTATTGGTTTGTCTGATTAATAGCTGGCAAATTGTTTACCAAATATTGCTTTCATTTAGATTTTTTGTGGGTGTAATTATATATATATATTATTTTTTATTATACCAATATGGTTGTTCATTGTCTGTTGTTGATGTTAATATAGGATACATAGGTGAAATAGCAAACAATCCAAACCAGAGAAAATTAATTTGATAAAAAGCTTTGGAGGAATATTTACATAGTTTACATAAATGTCAGGCATATTGCTATCCATAGCTTTCAAAGTTCACCTAAAAGCATTTTAAACTATTTTTTCCTAATTATTGTAGTAATTCGCCACACTGTAAGACCATTTAAAATGAACAAGCAAAGGCAAAAATGAATTACTGTATCATATTTAATACATGCTTTTCTAAGGCCTGTAAATTGACCACCATCATCTAAACTTCGCTGAAAACACCACTTATACACAAATGCAATCTACATCAATCATATTCAATTTCTTAAATAATAATATATAAATGTTAAAATGTGAGTCGAATATAATACAGCAGGCTTTTGTTGAAAATGTATTTGTACATCTCTGTCATTATCGCATTGCATTATAAAACTAAGCATTAAAATACCATCTTTATTATAATTATTTAAACATATATGATATATCAGAATTCCATATAGCTTTTTGTAAATATAGCCTAACATCTGCCCCACTTTTTATATTTTTGTGAGCATCATTTTCCTATATTAATAAAAAGAAAAGCCTGACATCAGATATCATATAAAACATAAAAGGCATGTAGTTGTTCTTATATTTTGTTTTGGTTCAATAACCTGTTCCATTAAAAATAGATTGTTTTGAATATTATTATATTATATGGTAGGCTTGTTAAAACACATAGCAACACATTTGTTGATGAAAGATTATGTTGAAAACCTCTTGGCTTTTGTAAAATGCAGCACTCTGAACACCCTTAATGATTTTAAACCAGTTATTTTAAGTCATGCCCCGACATGACGCTGCTTGTCAAGTGAAGGGTCCGTTTAAGGATGCCACAAGTAAACACACTGCCAGTAACGGATAAACTGATGCACAACCACGATGCAGAAAAGTGCTTACCACACCGTTAGCCTTCCAGACATCTTATTGATTTCATTTTCATCACGGACGTCCACTGGGATTTATTTTTGCGGTGCTTCAGTACTGGAAGCTCAGTGAGGTGTAGAGAAGAGAAATGGATCTTTTGGTTTGACTAATGGTTTCCATTTTGCCTACCTGCAACAAGGGCATGTCATTGAGCGCAGGGCATTCGAGCCTCTTGAAGCTGATGCATATGGCCTGTAGCAGCGAGAGGGTGTTATACAGGCTCAGGTAACACCCCACAGCCTCCCCGCTCCCAATGGTGCCCTTGTGTTCACAGAAACAGTGCTAGACGAGTCTAATGGGCGCTGTAAGTGGAGAGGGTAATGCCGGCTAAAACATATTGCTGTTTGTTTTAGTGCAGTTTTCTAAGGAAAGCATCACTATTATTGTTCATAGTTAGAGATTTCAACAAACCCATATACCTAGTATTCATTTTCTGTGCCTCCTCTCGCATCATGTGCGATATACAATGTGAATCACAACGTGAAAACAGTACAATTGCTTTAATTGTTTAGATTTTTTTTTTTTAAATATATATTTTCAATGTAAAACTTGTTCATTCATAAATACTTATAATAAAACGATAAGTAAAAAAAAAAAACAAATGGCACTTTTCAAATTAACAAGCTAAGACAAAAGTTAATTAACCCAATAAAACCTACGGCATCATATTTGATACATTAATTTCTAAGGCCTCTATATTATCAACATGATCAAGATTTTACTTGTTGCGCACAATCATCTACATGTCTTCTATGATTCATACACCATTTGTAAAGAAAAAACATATTAAAAATGCAAGTTTCAAATTTGATAATATTTCGAGTGATGGTTATTTGTACATCTCTCAGTCATTCAGTTTTGCTGCATATACTGTAACTTATCTTATATCATGCACGACATGATTTGGTCAATGGATTTTTTTTAAATATTGTTTTAAAAATAAAACATATTTGTCAAGTTGTTTTGTATGATTTCAAAAAAAAAACTTTTATTCGATTTTTAACAAGTTTAATTTAATTATAGAAAATGTCATGTGGTGTAACCAAGTAAATACTGTATTTTTCTTACATCCTTGAATATGTCAAAAATATTTTTGAAGGTAAATATTTTTTCCTATAAGTAGCCTACAAATAGGCTGCTTCAATAAATATTTTGATAATTATATATTTTTATTCATAATTAATAAATGTTTTTAGAGAGTTCACAACACAAGAAATGTTACAAAATGACTAATCTCTGAAAGACTTTGAAACAGTCACAAGGGTCAGCAGGCGTTGACTCATTTTTCTGCAGGCGCACCACATGCTGCAACAACAAAACAGAGTAAAATAGTCCCATAGACTTACACTGATGATGATATTATATGCTATAGCAACACTAGTATTGTGGTGGCAGCAAGTTTCTCCAGATAATGTAAACGTTTAGGTAATATGGAAGTATAAAATGCCATAACCTCAGTCAGAACACAATCACGCTTTAATCACACACTACTGACCTGACAAACACCGGGGGTGTCATTTAAAAGCTTTTCCCTTGAGTGACATCATATCACACCGCGAGGTACGAGATGAACATCTCAACTCTGGGCAGTAACCCCCTGAGATATAAAAGTCACTAGTGCTGGATTTCCTGAAGGAGGGCTGCAGAAAGACTGCCATGACTTTGTTTCATGGGCCAACGTCTCATTTGCTTTGATTATTTATCTTCTCTTTGAGCTTCGGCCAAATGGACCAGCTACACAGAATTCAGGCCACATTTCTGTAGAAGGCAGTTTTGACCCTAGGTTTCTACGTTCAAATTTTGTACATTTATACTGTTAGGAACTAGACTGTGTGTCTGATGGAAGGGTTTGAAGGCGTCTAGGATACACGACCTTTCACCCCATGTGTTAGTGTTTTCTCCGCTGAGACCGTTCAAAAATCCCCCAAAAGTCTCTGATTCTCTTTGATCCTTGGGAAAATCATGACTTATTCAACCTTTGTTTAAACATGCAGCATGCATTTTTGCTACTAAAACTTTGTAAGAGAGCTTAAAAAAAAATCACAGACACAAAACATGAATTCCTGTTAATTCATATTCATATGAAAAATTAATGAACAGGACACAGACAGGTGTATGTGCATATACTCTCGAGTAAACATCTGCACCTTTTAAGTGGTATTACACAATGGATACAGATGCATGAGAATAAGAAGGACTGATACATTAACTTTCTAAAGCCATCTCATTAGGCTTCTCCTCCGGTATCAAATCCGCAGGCCTGTGCCAAGTGTGTGTCACCAGCCCATGCAGTGGAAAACGCTCTCATTGGCTGGACCGAGGGGCGCCGGGGAGGCACAGGTAGTTAAAAGGTAGTGATCTGGATGCAGTATTCTCTTAGAGAAGAGTACGGAGAGGCAAGTCAACGACTAGGTAAGTATTAGCAGTATTTTGTTCTTCAGAAAATGTAACGGTCTAGTTAATCAGCTTCAGTTTGGCATCCTCTTCAGTGTATTCATTCGCTTTTTGTGTGCAGGTACCTGTACAATGCCCAATATTGTCCACCCAATACTGTCCATCCTGCTGATGGCCTTGCTGGTGGTAACAGCAGGGAATCAAGCATCACTACCCAAAACCACACAGTGGCCCCGACTGAAACCCACTAAGAAGCCTCCGCCTCGAGACGAAGGAGGTCCTCCAGAGCCACCCGGCCGCTTGGGGTCCCATCCCATCACCACCACTGTGAGCCCCACCGCCAGTGGCATGACAGAGGAAGTCACAGACTCCACGATGGACGCTTACTCTACTTCTGCCACATACAGCACCACCTACTCCAGTGATGCTTATTCTGCTGACTACCACACGGAGGCCATGGTTCCTCCTGGGGTTGGCCCAGGGAACTACACGTTGGACTACAACGAGTGCTTTTTCAACTTCTGTGAGTGCTGTCCACCAGAGAGAGGTCCTCCAGGACCGGTGGGAGAAAAGGGATTGCCTGGTAAGAATACGAGTTGTAGTTGTTATCTGTATCTCAGTCTAATGCTTAATTAAAATGTGCCCTGTATTTGTCATCTTGCAAGGTATTCCAGGGGAAAAGGGGAAGATGGGATATCCTGGACCTCCAGGTCAGGATGGACTCACTGGCACTCCGGGGCCTCATGGAGGAAAAGGTCTGTATAGTAATGTTATGTGTTTGTGTTGAGATGATCAAAACAGTTCCATAAACAAGAAGTTGAAGTAGAATAACTCACAGTTTTGACACAATATTGCCGTTACATTCTCATTTCAAAATGAAGCCAAAACTGATTCAACAGCATCTCCAAGAAACACACAGCAACCCTGCATTTTTAAACAAACTGGTTGAGTGAACCATTCAATGACTCACTCCAAATATATTCATTTGTTTGTTTCTGAATTAATGACTAACTGCGTCTAAAATGGCATACTGTCTGAGTAAATACATTTGATGAGAAACAAACTTGTGAATGGCAGTGAAGCAAAGCAACAAACGCCATAGTCAGTTATTCATTATTCAAGGCATTGATAAAGTCTTTTTGACCACATGATTTTAAGATATTATTGCTGGCAGGACAGTTTTGGCCCGCGCCTGTTGCCGACCACTGATGTAGAGCTTTAGGGTTAGTCATTTTTTTCTTCTAAAAATGCTTTACACATTTTCTTGAGGATTAGAATTTGTATCTGTCCCTTACTTTTTGTTCAACTCCGTTATGATTTTTGATATTGTCACGATTAATGTTTTTGAACAAAATGGTTAAGTGAAGCATTCATTGACTCAGTCCTTGTATATATACTTCTTCGTGTCTGAATTAATTGGTGACTGTGTCCAAAATCACATACTGTCTGAACTTTGCAACTGGTAAAAAGTATGTTCTGTATAGTATGAATGAAACCTGGCAATATTACATACGCCATGTTGTCTGTCATGTGACTTATGAGGTAAGTTGTGTCGCTTCACTGCCTTTCACAACTCCTATTAGTTCATTCATGTATATTTAGGCTACTATTTAATGAATACAACAAATTCAGATATATAATTTCGCATGCTGTTTTCACATATCATAGTATGGTAGTAGGCATTTTGGATGCAGAAACTGTTTAAACAAATTGGTTAAGAGATTGTTTAGCAAGTAGTTGGTCAGTGAATAAATGTATCCTGCAGAAAGAGAAATAACTCAGTGGTTAATGACATTATGTTAAAAGCTTCCATATAAAGGAGTGGAAAGGATTTTAGGCAAATACTGTTTACAAAAGGACCATATTTTTTCTTTCACAACTTCCACATGTGACAGGTAGTCTATCCAAAGTTATAAATGAAGGATTAAGGGCATTGACACGCATCTGTTGACTGTGTATACAAATATCCTTGTTTTGCAAGGACAAACATTGGAGAAGACCTTGACCTTCGTGAAGGAGAATTACATGGAGTTTGTGTGTATTCTCAAGGCTTCTCCTTCTGTGTCCCTACCAAAGAAAAACTATTACCACGCCTAAATCAAACAGACTAAACTTTTCCCTTTCCTTTAGTGATGCATGCTCACACAAGTCGTAGGCAAAACCTAGAATTGGTCTTGAAACTGGTAGTGCTAGTTCCCCTGGGATTACACAAACGTTTGTCTGGAACGCTTACATCTCTGATTCTTCTCTCTTTCTAGTCTGAACAAGCTCTTCACCACTAAATTAAATAAATACACCAGTGTTCTTGTTTTCTTGAACACTTCTGTGTATTCATAAGATTGATGATCTATTTTGAAAAACAGTGTAATCAAAGAGTAGACATGCAAATAATATTAGTTTGATGCTTAGTCATATCCATTTCTGACAATACTAAGTGAAGGTAACAAGTGCAAACATATCCGGAGAGACCTTTGTCATTTCCAAAACAGCATGTTCCGTCTTCAACACTGTCCCATTAAACAGTGTTCCATTGTTGTGGTTACTTCACAGATAACGCTTGTAAGTTTGTTAACAGATGTCCTTTCCTCCTTCAGGAGAGAAAGGTGATCCTGGAGTGAGTGGGCTACCTGGGATTCCCGGTGTCACTGGGAAACAAGGAGAGAAAGGTACATTCATCAGTGACAAAGGCCCTAACCCAGGATTCACCTTATGTAATAGTGCCATGGTTTACTACTACACTGGCGGGATGGGGGACTGAATTATCTGAACTGAACTGTTGACACATTATCTGACCCAACTCTACATAGTATGTGGAAATGTTAAGCATTGATTTTATATAAAAAAAATAAAATAAAAAAAACACAGCATGTCCCCCAGAGAAAATGCAGAATTTGTCTTTGTCCCACACTATGTTCAACCTGTCCACCCTTTTCAAAATAATAGTTTGGGATAATATTAAAGGAAGTGACATACAACTCTTTCGACCCTATGGTTCTAACAAATAAAAGTTTATTTTACAGACTTTATAAGTATTTCATTATGTTTACATTAAACTGATCAGGCTCAATATGTCAACTGTTATTGTTAACAACCATTTTCAACTCCATTATCTAATATAAGAATAGCAAATGAACTGGGACAGAGCTAAATACTGTAGAATAAGAATAAATAACTACTGTTTTTATTACACCATGTTTTCATGTCGATTTATTTCTCTAAAATGCTTTATATGGATTTTTGAGAATCTAGAATTTGCATTGGTCCCTTACAATGTGTTCAACCCTGTTACAATGTGACATTTCTCCCTTTTCCAGAATAATGTTTTGATATATTAGACATATTTAAATGAGTGCGATGAAAATCTTTCAGACCACACAGTTTAAAGAGATGTAACTTTAAGCATTTTGTTACATCTACACTGATCTCATCAAGCTCAATATTTCAACTCTGTTATGGCTAATCTCCTAATAAGGGTGATGACCTTTTTAAAATGTGTAATTTCTGAAACTAAGCGATACTATCAGAATTGACTCAGTTATTTAAGTATGTGAATTATAGACTAACTGTGATGGGGCTGAAATAATGTAAGCTAAATAACTACTAGGTAGATGTAAATAACTACTGGCATTTATTGCACTGGTTTTCATTATGTAGGCATTTTTTTGGAAAATGCTTTTGAGAATCTAGAATTTGTATCTGTCCCTTACCTTCTTTTCAAACCCTGTTATAATGCAACATTTCCCTCCCGTTTTAAATAAAATTATAGTTTAATATTTTTGAAAGGACGTAAAAGTCTTTGAACTTTCTTACAAGGCACACAGAAACTAAGCTAAGCGATACTATCAGAATGTAATTTTATCTAAATATATGAATTAAAGACTCTCTGTGATGGGGTTGAAATAATGTAGTTCTTTAGAGTTGGTAATGATGAATAACTACTAGCTGTAACTACTAAAGCAGGATTGGTTTAAGAATCAAGGATGGTTGTGGCACTTGATGTGGGAAAATTGAAGTAAGGTTGACGTATTTAAGTGTTCAGCAGTAGCCTTTTCAAAGTGTTATACAGTAACAGTTTCCTGAGATTGGGCCTGTTATTTCTAATTCCACTTGATGGTAATGTGTGCAGGTGAAATGGGCCTCAAAGGAGACATAGGAGATACAGGTTTAACCGGGCTGAACGGAGACCCAGGGGACAGGGGACAGCCCGGCTGGAACGGAACAAAGGGAGAGGCGGGTGAGCCTGGCATACAAGGACCAGCTGGCCCCCCCGGACCAGATGGCATCAAGGGGGAGAAGGGTGACAAAGGAGACTGTCCATTTGGAGAGAAAGGACAGACAGGCAGTATGGGGGAGCCAGGGCCTCTAGGGCCAAAAGGAGACATGGGTGTGCCAGGTCTGAACGGCACAAATGGGCTTCCAGGGGCTAAGGGTCCGAAGGGAGACCCAGGACCCCCAGGTAAGCAGGGAGAGCCTGGTCCTCCAGGACCCCATGGACCCCCAGGGCAGAGAGGGATGCCAGGGATGAAAGGCACACGAGGCCTGAAGGGAGCACGAGGTGTTAGGGGATTCAAGGGCCTTGATGGTGAACCTGCCGTTCAGAAGCGCTCAGCCTTCAGCGTTGGTCTCTTTCCCAGCCGATCTTTCCCGCCGCCTGGCCTGCCAATCAAGTTTGACAAAGCCATTTACAATGAGGAGGGTCACTGGGACCCCCACGCCAGTAAGTTCAACTGCACTTATGGGGGAGTTTACGTCTTCTCCTACTATATAACAGTGCGTAATCGCCCCCTGCGTGTAGCCCTGGTGGTGAATGGCATTCGGAAACTGCGAACTCGCGACTCCCTTTACGGCCAGGACATTGACCAGGCCTCCAACATGGCAGTGCTGCATCTATCATCTGGAGACCAGGTCTGGCTGGAGACTCTGCGGGACTGGAACGGTGTTTATTCCAGCAGCGAGGACGACAGCACGTTCTCTGGATTCCTGCTCTATGCTGATGCCACCAACGACTGATGGCCAGGAATCACACTGACCTCTGGATGAACCATTTTAGACCAGTACTTCATTTAGTAGGGGTGAAATGAAAGCCACCTGTATTACCTAAATCACTGGAGATCTGAAATTAGATCCATCTACTAACAGTAACTGTACAGCCACTAATTATTACGTAACCTGTTTCATGGCCAGGTCCATCAATGCTGGATTGTGCTGTAATTATTTCTTTAAGCTGATCATTTGTGGCAGCTATTTTGCAGCTCTTTACATAAAATAGCTCTTATTCAAAATAGCTAGCAGCTTATGCAATAAAAAATTATGATTTAATTCTGTCTTGCTTTCTTAACCATGCTGTCATATATATATATATATATATATATATAAAAATTTATGTAATATTAATTTCATTTATATAATTGAAAGACTTAGTTTTGTTAATTATAAATGATACCTTTTTAATATTTAACCCCTGGAATTGTTTTTCACACGAATAAACATCCATGTATATATATCCTTAAACATATACTCAATCTGAAAATTACAGCTGTTACCTAAAGAGTTTAATCATATTTATAATTCAGATGGTTATGGGAGGTACACTTCTCATTATACAGAGAATTTGATTGGACAACAATCTTTGTAATTATGATGAGTCGTCATTTTTAGGACCGTTTTCCAAAGAAATACTATAAATTGTAAATGAATGTTTTTGCAATAAGTAGCCAGAGCTATCTTTAAGCAGAAAAATACATTTAAAATATACAGAATTTCTGACTTAAGTTATACTGGCTTAACATACACAGACAAAACTCACAAAGGTCTATTTCAATACTCTGTAAATAATGGGTTCAGTCTATATGTTTGAATATATTCTGACTAAAATCTAACAGGAAACAGTGAACATTGAATGAGCAATGCACAGGCAACATAATGTTCAGTCCCCAGTTTGCACACAATCAATCATAAAAACCACAAATGCATGTCAAGGGGAACTGCCTCAAAAAATGCCAGGATGTAACTAGCAATGATAAGTTGACTCAGCAAAGAGGAGCAGTGCGTCAAGTAAGAGACTCTACTGTAGTCGCTACTGAAGTACAGGTTTAAAGATGATCACAGAACTGAATCAGTGCCATTGTGACTGTATGTCATGAGCTTTACTGGGAAACCACAATTTACAGCATTATTTGCATTCTGCCCATTCAGAAGCCGCATGAATTCAAGGTCAATGTTTAAAGATTCATAACTTGCTGCAAATACAAAGAAGGGAAATGGAAAACAGGTAAGATGGTTCTCTCTCATGTGATTTCCTTCAACTAAAACTTTTCATTTTTCATATTGTTACACCATTATTACAAAACACATTTTTGATGAATGATCAAACAAAATAGTGACAGATTATTTCTTGTCATTCTAGAAACATTTTAATTTCTTAATTGTTCAGTGATAAAAATAAAACAACGGAGGACTGGAAATGAAATAAAAACAAATAACAGCAACAAGCTATAACTGGCCTTTATGTGCCTTATTGAGCAGGTACAAATGCAAATAACATTGCAATCACAAACTTTTTTATAAAACCTAAAAACTATTATCTTAGAAAAATGTAAAGTGCACCACAAAACAGAACCTGCGAAATTTGGTTTTAAATAACACAATTAGTTATAAATGTACATTTAAATGATCTTAGAAAAAAAGGCTGAAACTTGTGCGCAATAGAACTGTAAAGTGCTGCTGTCAGCTGTAAGTACTGATTTGCCTGACACACAAGATGACGTTCATCATTCTGGGTTCCTCGGACCAAAGGGAAGAGCAGACTGGCTGCGGTCGGGGTCATTCAGACGGAGGATGCGAATCAGGCTATTGACTGGCAGAGAACTGGGATACAGAAAGAACAGAACATTATATTTTTATTAGGACTATCAATTTAAAACAGCATTATAAATTATAAAAATAAGACAATCATGTCTTCTAATCTAACTACATCTACACATTTCTGCATGAACACTAGAGAAGCTCTTTACCTCATGCTCTGTGGTGTAAGGAAAATAAACTGTCGGAAGCGCTGACTGGCAGCGATCTTCAGCATCATGTCCATGGAGATCCTGCGGTTCACCATGTCCTGAGAGAGTAAACACACAACACAGTGACTGCATGCAGGACTCCAGTCATCTGATTCTCCTTAGTAGCCATGACAAATATCTTGTGTTCGCGCAACATGTTACTGGCTACTTGACATGATACATCAAGCAGTGTCCAAAACCACCACAAATATAAATATATTTTTTGAATTATTTATGTATGTATGCATACTTTATGGCCACATATTAAACAGAGAGTAGAATTACATTGATGTATTTGTAAAAAATCATTTGTCAACATTGTTTGACTGTTTAAATTAAAAACTACAAAAGCTAAAGTATATATATATACACACACACACACACACACACATATACAGGTGCATCTATTAGAATTAGACAGAATTAGAATCTCATGGAAAAGTTCATTTATTTCAGTAATTCAACTCAAATTGTGAAACTCGTGTATTAAATAAATTCAATGCACACAGACTGAAGTACTTTAACTCTTTGGTTCTTTTAATTGTGATGATTTTGGCTCACATTTAACAAAAACCCACCAATTCACTCTCAACAAATTAGAATATGGTGACATGCCAATCAGCTAATCAACTCAAAACACCTGCAAAGGTTTCCTGAGCCTTCAAAATGGTCTCTCATACCCCGGTTCCACCAGCAGAAACCAGGTGCTAGTTCAAAGCTAGTGCTCTTGCCGGTTCTTAGTTGGTTCGACTGGCGAGCCCTTTAAGAACCGGTTGCTTTTCCACAGGCTAGAGAGGCAATACAGAGCCAGGTCTCACGTCAAAATACGTTTCATGTTTTGGTTCACTAGCGCGGCACATCATGCTTGTTCGAGGTGCATCAGCACCACGCTTCGCAGTTCTGTTTGGGACTGACAGCAGTTGCTTACAGATGAGAGATTATTCAGCAGATTAAAACATCTGCTTGAAAACAAATCCATATGAATGAACAGTCACATCCGCATTGAGGACACTAGACCGACAGAATCAAAATGGCGTCATAACACCGGGAAGTTTTATCACAGCTGACAGCCCTTTTTTAAATAAATGAGCCCAGTCGAGGCTTGTCCTATCCATCACACAGTTAAACAACTAACAATGACTTTAAAAGCTTTGTTAGTGAGTGCAGAGCACGCGTTTGGTGCACGCGTCTCAGAGCTCCCACGATCGCGCTCCCACGTGACGCCAGCTCCGGTGGAGCTTAAGATGAACGCGAATAACTTCTCCTTCTCTGTGAGTGCATTAAACCCATCATGATTATTTAGGCAACTCGATGTCCCGTGCTGTCCCGTTCATTCAGCACAGCTTTGAATGCGGTTGTGAATCCTGACAATGTAAAGGCATCAGTTCAGCTACGTATATGCAGTTCTGACGGTCGTATAATAACAGAACGCTCTGTGAAGTGAAGTGTTGCCATACTAGCCTTTACCTTCTGCTCTAAAGTCTTGTTTGTGTTAAACTAACATGGCAGAAAACAGTCTTATGTAGGGATAACTGCAGGCTCGTGCAATGGGCATGGCTAAAGGTGAGACGCATCAACGCACTCCATGCTAATCGACGTAATCGATGACTTGCAGCAGCGATATCATAACAATTAATGATTTTTATTTGAATATATTTTAAAATGTAATTTATTCCTGTGATTCAAAGCTGAATTTTCAACATCTTTACTTCAGTCTTCAGTGTCACATGATACTTCAGATATTATTCTGATATGCTGATTTGCTTCTCAAGAAACATTTCTTATTATTATCATCAAAGATGAAAACAGTTAGGCCGTCTAATATTTTTGTGAAAACCGTGATGCATTTTTTTTTTACAGGATTCTTTGAATATACACCTTACCATATACACATCAAACTCATCTAGGGCACGGAACGGAGCATCAGTAATGGCCCACAGTGACAGGACGAAGCACACGGTAGAAAACGATCGCTCTCCTCCTGACAGTGAACGCATGTCACTCACAGCGGCCTTACCACCCTCTCCTGGCTGAACCTCTCTCTGAGACAGCATAGAGTTAAAGTACATCTTACAGCGTACAGAAAGATACCTGGAAACACAGAAACACAAACTACATCATCATCTTCAGTACCCTAAAATCTGCACTAAAATGGACAAGCCCATTGATATGTCCCACTGTAACTTGCTGTTTTAAGACATGACACTACAGGCAAGAACACTGTTCTCTTTCATAGGTTCACTCGACGCTGCATAGCTATGATGCATTGGGAACACCCTCTGGGTGTGCCGATTGTCTGAAGCCCTTATAGAATCACGCCAATTCATTGGCTGATGGCGCGGATGCCGTCCTCGACATTCTTACGTCGCCATCCTTATACTGGCGAATGCGCCATCTGCTCCTCAGATTTCTCTGCCTTCACGAAGTGGCAATATCTGCCCTTCTGTTGTGGTTTTTCTGGCCTGATATTCTGACTGTTTTTTTGCTGAGCTTCTTCATTTGCACTTCAGACACCCCCTTTGAAACAAGTTTCCTCCAGAGGCTGAGGCCTCCGTCCAGAGAGATATGCTATGTGGTGGATCAGGCTGCTATTCCATAGCCTCGAGTCTTCTGATCTCCCCTCTTCTTGAGGGTCAAGTCTCACTTCTCAGAAGTTGGCCTTCAGGATGCAGGCCCCGCCCACTCTAGCTTTGGTGCTGGCCGCCGTGACTTGCCACATCGAAGCACAGAATTTGTCACGGGGTGAGGGAAGCTATTTCGCTGACTTACGAGGTGCGTGGTCTTCACCTCTCAGCGTTTGGGCACACTCTGGGGTTTCCTCTCAAGCTCCCTTTAGAGTAGTCCCCCTAGAGGATATTTGTATAGCGGCAGGATGTTCCTCTCCACACACTTTTATCAGGTTTTATAATTTGAATCTTGACATGGCTCCTGGTTCCCGGTTCTTGTCCGGTTGATACAGTCGTAGATGCTATCTTCGTAGCTTGTTTGGTATATCGTTCCCAATGCGTCATAGCTAAGCAGCGTCGAGTAAACCTATGAAAGAGAACGTCTCGAGTTACTTGCATAACCCCATGTTCTCTGAGTAGGAACGAGACGCTGCGTCCGCTGCCAAGCTCCTCGCGCTGCCGACAAGTGGCCTTTTTCGGCAGAGAAATCTGAGGAGCAGATGGCGCGTTCGCCAGTATAAGGATGGCGATGTAAGAATGTCGAGGACGGCATCCGCGCCATCAGCCAATGAATTGGATGATTCTATAAGGGCTTCAGACAATCGGAAATCACCCCAGAGGGTGTTCCCAATGCATCATAGCGACTCAGCATCTTGTTCCCTACTCAGAGAACATGGGTTACGCATGTAACCCATGACGTTTTTTTTTTAATGCACTGGTTAATTTTGAGATTTTGGGCTTTTTAACATTTTGTTAGACTAGTGGAGAAAGCTTATTGTATTGCACTTGATCTATGTGCATCTGATTTTCTTTTCTGGCTGATATAATGTACAGTATTTTCTGATTTATGGAGTGGTAAAAACATATCCAAAATCCCTGCTGTAAAAATCTTTAACTCTGTCAACAAAATGAAACAATTTTGAACCTGGCTTTATACAATGTTCAGATTCTTGTTATGGAAATGTACAAATTCTTGCTTAATTAAATAACAGTTTATTTGCATTTTTAAACATACCATTTAAAAAAACTTAGAAAGCAATTCTTAATATAATCAATCAACTGGGGTATGGTGACTCTCCCCTATTCACCTGCGTTGTACTTAAAAGGACTTTTCAACAGAAAAATTCAGTAAGACATTCAAATATCAAAAGACAAAAAAAGGCTGTTTCATTTGTGACCATTGAGTTGGTGGTCTGAAGTTCAGACACATTAAAACAATCTATTTGAAATCATTTAAAATCAGTCAGAATCAGAGAATCAGACGAGAGCCTCTAATGAAACTTACATTCTCAGTTCAGCGTATACGTCGTGTCTGATGTTCATGATCGCAGTTAACTGGCGGATGAAAGCCTCCAGACCCTTGACCTGTCGGGCTATGTTATTGAAGTTTTCCTTCGCCTCGTGGAACTGCCTAGAAGATTCAATGACCAACAACTTCACCATTATAACATCATAACATTTATATGTATCTCACCTGCATGATAAACAATATACCGTATTGACCCGAATATAAGACAATGTTTTTGTTCTTGGAAATACATCTGAAAAAACGCAGTCGTCTTATATTAAGGGGCTAGACTTTGATATGTCAATAACACACCCACAACAATAGATGACGCCAAATACACATAAAATGAGTGTGCCATGAAATACTTAATGTAATGTGTGTTGTAAAGATCACGAGTGAAAAAAGAAAAGAAAAGCTTATAGCGGCATGAGTCGTGACTGTGACGTAAGCCTGATGGGACCAAACTTTCTCTGTAAGTGATTTTAAAACGTAATACAGTACCCAGATTTGATAAGCTATAATAATATTTAACTTCTACTGTTAATACAATTTTGGTAGGCTACTATGAGATGGATAGCCTAATTGTTATATAATTCAGATGGCTACCAGTTATTTTTAATGGTATATCAATGTGTTTATATTTTTAAATGTAATTGTTGGCACAATTTACCAGTATTCACCATACTCTCAAAACTAAAATTTAAATAGTAATGAATTTTACATTTTGCTGTCAATAAATACAAGACTCTTGACAAGACAAATAAAATAACAAATATCCTACAATTTTGTGCTGACTACACTTTTATTTGTCAGCCTATCTCTCTCTTTATTTTAGTAGCGGAAATTAGATTCTGGAAACGAGATCTAAATTTAGCGGGAACGGTCGGGTTGGAAAGAAAATTATTCTAAGCGGACTGCGGGTGAACAAAGAGTGAATATATCGTGGGAGTGGGTGGGTGCAGAATATAATCTTGCGGGAGAGGGACAAAAAAAAGTCCCGCGCAGACCTCTTGCTCGAACTGACAGGTTCTTTGGGTTGTCATGACAACAACGCTGCTTAAGCCTGGAATAAACGACGTGATTTTTGCCCAGATTTCCCCCCGGTTTTCCAGTCTGAACAAGATTCCACAGAAAATCTCGTAGTGTATTACTTTGATTCCATCCAGTCGGAGGATATCAAACATGTTTGATATTTTCAGCTGATTTTAGAACACATATGTTTTCATGTGCCTCCTAGCAACAAGGCGCACGTTTCTGCGTGAGTTCGTTGTGATCGGAACAACTTTAAAATCTGGTAGTCAGCCGCGATTTCTTTAAGACTGCAAGGGAAGCTCAGCTTCCCCTATAATTGTCAAAAAATGAATGGTCAAATATATGTACTATTATGTTAACATTTTATTGACTAAAAATGCGTTAAACACGTTCATCTCGAACGAAAACAATTTCGTTCAGAATCAGCTACTTAGGTCGGCTGACTCGATTTCCTTCTCATTCATTCCGTGGCGTACAGTGCATTACTCTGTTGAAGCCCAGCGTCCATTGACTTCAATGGGGCTGCTTTAAACAGTTTTTTCAGTGCTTAGAAACAAGACGGTCATTGGATAATGCTGCGATTATGTCCGCCCACGGACGCTCAGCGTCTCTGGGATGAATGGAGAGTGGGCTGATCATCTGATTGGAGGGTCTGTCATCTCTTTTTAATCCACTTTTATGTCCTAAAACGCTCGTTTTTTGGGGTCGACAGCTTATAAAAACGTATTTATTGTTTGCTATACACATTGTCACATATCAGCTTTTAGACATTTTTTTTTTGTTATAAATAAATGACAAGGAGGCGGCAGCTTCTCGCAATGCAAAGAGACGGTTGGTGTGGGCGTGGGCGTGGTCTTCAGATTATGACGCGTATCACTCTGTGTCTCCATTTCCAACTCAGTCCCATCGCGGATTTTGCATGTGTAGTCGAAAGACAAACTGCTGCAACCTTCATCGTATATTTCACACAATTTCACACCACATTCATTGTTTCAGTTTAACATAATTCCCACATTTCCTCCCGTTGAGTTAAATATATATATATATATTAGATCGTTTGTTCATTAATTCATATAGTCTGAACTAGCCAGCTAGCAAACTGCACAGCAGGTGTAGAAAGGAGCTTCTCCTGTTTAAAGCGGCTCAAGTCCTACACCCGTAACACAATGGGCCAAGGCCGTTTAAGCAGCCTAGCTCTGCTGGCCATTGAGAGGACACTGGTCAAGTCACTGGAAAAGACGCCTAGTTGGTACGACAGGGTTACAGAGCATTTTCTTGAAAAGGAACGTAGGGCAGAATTTACATATAAATAAATGGACAATTTTTATGATTTAGGCCGAAAATGAGCTTCCCCTCTTTAAAAGATCAGCAGCCGCCACTGCTGGTAGTGTATGATCTTCAGACACGTAGTGTATGATGCCCAGTTTTCCTTTGTCACCATTTAAAAAGTCTGTAAGTGTATGATGCCTAGTGTTTTAAAAATCTGTTCAGATTTAAACAGTCATATAGTGTATCCAGGCTTTAGAGCGGCACTGTTTCATGTTTCATTTACACTGAATCAAAACAGCATTGCGTCACCTTTGATACTAGGGGCTGAGGTGGGTCAGACCCGGTTTGTTTTAGGTCTGCTTTTATGCGGCATTGCGTCTTTAGACTGAATTCTGAGCAAACACAGACCTGCTTTAGAGCAGCCTTAAATCGGCTGTGTAAAGATGCCTTAAGTCAGAATGTGAAAAACAGCACACTCGCGTTACTACAAAGATTTGTTGGACTTGTAATATAAGAGCTTTCCGATTTGAGTTCACGTGCATTTTCTCAGTCAGGAAATTATTTTTCACGTGCGGTGCCGGTGATGATGCTTCATACGTTTCGGAGAAAGAAAGGACAAATGTTTAAATCAATCGCTTAGGCATGGCATCGAAATGAGGCACCGAAATCTGCGTTCTGATTCGGTTTTAGAACATACCGGTTACATAGATACCGGTGCCATTTTGGTATCGGGTTTCGGAACCCAAACGCCAACCCTACTCTTAATGGTATATTTTTTGTTGGCTCATACTTTTAGATATGTTGTTATTGGTAAATGCTACTGTTTATGTTAGCTTTTAATACACGGTTTTGTCCTGATTACAGCTTTAATACAGTACGGCAACCGCATGCACACCCATGTATAACGTTTCTCATCGCTATGTGAAAAATATTTGTCTATCTATACAGAGAGTCAGCGTGTGCAGAGCAGGGCGATGCGAGGAACAGGATTGAGAACCGCTGCTTTAAAACACAGATTTTGAAACTTGTGAATCCATTAGAATCCTTAGAAGACTGAATCGCGATTCATATATGAATAGATTTTTACATGCACCCCTAGTTTTTTCTGTGCTCACTGCACAGAATAGACGCCGATAGAGGCGACACTGCGCCGGGAGAGGAGGACCTTGGGCTCGCGGGGCAGTACTAGAGACATCTTCCAACTGAACCATAGCTAAGGTTTATACAGAAAAGTTGCTTGGTTTGTATGTACCTTTTATGAAAAAAAAAAACAACAACGCTAAAAGGGTTTGAAAGTTGCTAAATATAGTGCGGAAGTGGCGCTCGTGTGATGGCAGCGGGCGGTGGATATAGTGTGTGTGTGTGTGTGTGTGTGTGCGAATGTGTGTATGTGAGATGCGGGAGCTGATGGCAGCGGGCGGTGGATATTTGTGGCTGAGTTCACGTTCTACTAGTTCTACAGCTTCAGTTTAAGAACTTTCACGCTTAGTAACACATACAGTTGTGTCCTCATCACAATGCAACAGTGAAAAGAGACCCCTCTCAAACAGTGTCGCGTTACGAACGTTGCTTAAACGTCATATACCGGTATTGCGGTATTTAAAAAAATCATATCATAAGAAAAATAAACACCGGTATTCGGTATGAACCAGTATACCGTCCAGCACTACGATATAGCACAATATAAACTCGTACGATTATCATACCGTGTACATTTGCTTATCTACGGTATTTGGAGAAAATAAAACACGCAGTATCTCACCTGCGCCTAAGCAACAACTGTCCATTTAACTGTTCTCTTGCTCCACCCACACGTGCAGCGGACACAACATCAGACAGAGATTATCTCTAATCTCTATCCCACGTCGAAATATAAATTAAAATTGGTAGTATGGGAATACTTTGGATATAGAAAAGACAAACGCTTATTTGTCTATGTACCTGACGATAGTGTCTCTGTGTCCTTGTTGGTCCTGCTGTGTGCTGATCTTGTGTCTGAGGCGGCTGATCTCGCTGTCCAAACTCTTTGCTGTTCTCCTCACATCCAATCGCTCGGGGCATATTTCTGACGCTTTCGCTATGGAACCCTGTCAAAAATAGATTCAGTCAAACAAATGGCAATCTCTTCATATCTAATGGATCAGTGTAAGATGTCAGGATTTGGTCACCTGTAACAGTTGGTCCTTCTCATTCAAGTTCTTCTTTAGTGTCTCAATCATGTCCACATGGGCTTTCCGCTTCTCTTCATAGTGGTTTTTGTGATGTTTACTCCTCATCAACTCCTGATCACTGTTGCTCAATTGCTCCTACAAGCAATCACATAAAAACAAAACTGTTTACTAGATTGGACACATTGATCATTAAGAATCTGTGCTGTTGTGGACTGTTCAGTAGTGAACCTGAAGCTCACAATCCTTATTTTAAAGCTTGACAGCCTGCCATTTTTAAACTTTAGCTAAGAGGAATTACGACTCTGGTGGTTAAAAGCTGTTCACTGATGATGTTACACACACTCTTGCCTTCTTCTCTAACCTTAATGGGCTCAGCTTCCTCTGCGATGCTGTTAAAAGCTTCCCTCTGCTGCTGGGAGAGCTGCTCAGCCTCCTCATATTCCCTCTTGTGTGTCAGCACTTGATTCTGCGCAGCTTCAAATTCCTCTCGACAAACACTTATTCGGCTGCTGAGCTCCTCCAGTTCCTCTTCCTGAACACAGAGCCACAATTAGACACAGAAACCCACCAAAACATTTATCTTTTATGAGTCAATCGGTTTGTTACCAAAGGTTTCAAGTCTTCTGACTGAGGTTCCTCAACATTTTGCAATTCTGTCAGCTCTGCTTGAAGCTTCCGACAACGTTCCTGTTAGTCAAAATAAACAAAAATACATATTAGAGCATATTTGGTTAAAATGCTATGATGTGGTCTGTGCACGGCAGGTATTTAATGACCTGGGCTTTCTTGCGGTCTTCATAGGCTCTGTGAAGAAGAGTTTGGTTTTGCTTCTCGCCCTCAGTGACCTGCTGCATGTCTTGCTGAAAGCGATCCAAATGTGTTCTCTGAGCATGTAAAGCAGACTGCAAATGTCTGCAGAACAAAGACAAATGGTTTAGATTTTTCTTGGTTGCTGATCAGCTTTATAGAAAACTTTTCACATGAATAGGAATACTAAATCCAAATCAACAACAAAATTAATGAAAAACATCCAAATAAAATAACTAAAATATGGGGGTACAAAAAAGGTAATGACAAGGTCTCAGTGCAGATAGGAGGCTTGACAAAGAAGATACAGTTTGAATTTTAACTACTACCATTCAAAAGTTAAAGAAGTGGTTGACTGCTTTTTTTCTAGGCTTGATTGTGTTTATGGGGTGCAGTCTAACATGAGTTAATGCTTTATAAAAAAATTAAAAGCATTTCCACATAATTTACCTTTATTCTACACCACTTTGTACCTTCTATTAACGCTCTGATAATTTCCTGGTTTTATCAAGCCGTTCCTCAGAAGTACGCGATGGGCTCTGATTGGTTAGCTGGTCCAGTGTGTTGTGATTGGCTAAACCGCCTGTAGTGTGCGTCTAAACGTCCCGCCCCTCACCTCAGAGGCATGTGCTCCGGTTGTATTGTAAACAATGCCGTTGTCAATATTGCTTATCAATTTGAGCCCAAATGAGACCCAGAGGATATTGGTGAAGAGGATCGCACAGAACCTGTGCAAGCACGGCTCTTAATGGTATGTTTGTTTGCTGTGGTCTCGTACTATTAGATACGCTGTTATTTGTAAATGCTACTTCTTATGTTATCTTTTAATATACGGTTTTATCATGAATAAAGCTTTAATTCGGCAGAATACATGATTGCGTTGTAGCATTTTGTAAATTGTTTATTTTGTAACAGTATAAGAGTTGGACAGCAAGTATTGCTTGCCTACCAATACTACCGCACGCCCTGTTTAACTCTTCTCGTAGCTATGTGAAAAATACTTGTGAATCCATTAGAAGACAGAATCGTGATTCATATATGAATAGATTTTTTTGTGCACCCCTAGATTTGACAGCATGGCAACAACTCTTCCTCTTCTCTAAAGCAGCGCAATATGGCCTCGACCCTTTGTTGCATGTTCCCGGGGGCGGGGTTTATGTAAATTTCAGGGTTTGTGATGTCATCAACCCAGGAAGAAGCTTGTTGTAGTCCCTATCAGCCGTAACTGTAGGCCTTAAACTGCCATCATTTTAAAAGACAATATCTTCGTTTGCATTGAACTTTCAGCTTCATAACGTTGCAGATATTGTTTATGCTCAAACAGCAACATTACATGCTATCTAACGTTAAAAAAGTAAAATCACAATCTACCTCCTCTTTAAATAAAGAGTCTCTTTATCAAGACAGCATTTATTTGATACAATTTTTGTAAATAAATGTTTTATTTTTTAATAAATGTATTTATTTATTTATTCCTATGATGGTAAAACCGAATTTTCAGCATCATTACTCCAGTCTTCAGTGTCACATGATCTTTCAGAAGTCATTCTAATATGCTAATGTAAGAGAAACATTTATTATTATTATTATCAAAATTGAAAACCGTTGTAATGCTTCATATTGTAATGATTACTTTTTTTACCCCGGATTCTTTGATGAATACAAAGTTTGTTCAAGAAAGAACTACATTTATTTGAAATTGCAATGTTATAACATTATAAATGACTTTATTATCACTTTGAGCAATGTCACTTGCCCTTGCTGGATAAATATACTAAATCATTTGGGAAAAAAGGTGCTGCTAAGGTGTTGCTAGATGGCTGCTAGGCTGATCTAGGTGGTTGATACAAGTTAACTAGTTAAACAGATACTAATGTTACTGGTACGATGCATCACACCCAGACATACCAGCAGACCATCTGTTTATAATTGTGCACGTTGCAGTTTTGTTGTATACTGCTTTATAAGCCTGAGTTTTTTTAAAGTCAGCTGGACTTTGATTAGCTGTCAATGTATTTATCATTCATCAGCTGGAAATAATTATTTTGAAGTGATTCCAATAATATGATTCTTCAGTCATCTCAAGTGGTCAGTTTTTCCATCTCATCTGTTTATGTATGACTGTAAATCAAGGCAGTGTTGCCATTAGGCCCCTTGCTTTAGGTTAAAATACATTGCATGAACAAATTTCTCAAGTTAAGGATTTAGAAAACACTAAAGATCTAAATTGTGGTAACTAATTGAATTTCTTTTTGCCATGCACTGAAAAGAATCCAGACATCTCAAAAACAGATTTGATATTTTCAAACCTGATATCCTCTTCGACATCTCTGCTGAGGTACTGTGCTCTGTTCTGTTCTGAGGAGTAGTAACGGTTGGAGAAGACCTGGTCCCCCTCACGCGTGAAGGCCTCCCTGCAGTTATGTGGTCGTTCTACACCCTGCATGACTCTTCTCGCATCTTTAGCGTTCTGTAGGAAAATCAAAACAGAGCTCTTCACCTCACAGGATGTGGAAACACACTATGATCAAACAGGGACATGCTTATCGGCCTCCTCATGGTCTTACCTTGATGAGCATAATGGTTTCAATTCCCCTCATGTCGATCAAGCAGTTTGCCACAACTGGATTCTCAATGTCAAGTGCCTGGAGCACAGTTGGATATTCATGGTGATTGACAGCCCTGAAAACCAAGAAAAAAGGAAAATATTGAATTCATCTTTTCAATCATACACGTTTTCTTTTGTGTTTTGACAGATAAACTTATATTGTCTACAAACCAAAGACGTGAAGTTTTGGCTCAAAACCAACAAGCTGAAACTTTCTAAATGACATTAGTAAGGAAAAACAGTCAAGTCGGTCATCAGCTGACTTTTTACACAATAACTTTAGATCAACTGGTAAATGACACCAAATTGGCAGAGAATTAAAATAAGGCAGAAAACAGCGGTAATCATTCCTCAATTAGATAACAGATCAGGTAAGACGATCTCTAGCTACCTGCTCCTGACGTCATAGACCGTGTTGGTAAATGAGCTGACGATGATCTGAGGTCGTCTGCCCTGCTGGAAGTGGCGACTCATGATTCTCTGTAACTCTCTCTCGTCAGCGTGGTTATCGCAACAGAAAGCTAACATCAGAGCCTTCAGACAACACTCCACTGCAAGACCCAGCTCCGGATCCCGCAGTCGGATACAGAATCCTAGAAACAAAATAACCATTAAACAACAAAATACAACATACTACACTGTTTCTCCTAAAGCCCAAAGTTGACTTCAATGGTGACGAAACACATAGCCTTTCAAAGTATAGATTATTTCATTGTGTACATGAACACACGGGCACTAGAAAGTTTCATCCCTGCCAAGTGATTGCCCTAATTTTCTCCAGAAGTGATGACTAATACTTACCGAGCGGGCCAACAGGTCTCTTCCTGAACTGACCCCGCCGTTCGGCCTCATCTATAGCCCTTAGCAGCCCTGGCATATGCTCACCAAAGCGACAAAGTTGGTTATCTCGACTGCTTTCCATTGAAGCCAGATCACGACGCTTAGACTCCATCGCTCGCTGCAGGTCCTGCTTTTCACGGCTACGGCATGAAGAGAAAAGGAAGATTGCAAGATAGACAAAGTGAGACAGGTCAACAGATAAAAAATTATTAGAAAACAATGACATTTTTGTTGTATATTTAAGAGTTTGGGACCACTAGTGAAATGCTTATTTTTTTTTAACCTTTGTCCTATTTTAATTGGGTAACATTTTTTATTATAAATTAGTGTTGGGCGATATGGTAATTTTTCATATCGTCATATCGCCAGCCTGTGAGATCGCCATACATGATATTATCATGCATGGGGTGGGAGAGGGCAAGAGAAAGACTCTCTGTACTTGTCATAGGCTATTTCATAACTATTTCCAAATTTAAACCATGCGTGCGTGAGATATTATAACACAATTAGAAGCACAAAACGAGGATTTGTAAAGAAAAATGTCAGAGGATTTCGATATAAGCCAAGATGAGACTGGTCTCGCGAGACTTGCACATCTCAGAGGCGCATGCACGACGCATAAGTCCTACGTTATCTACCAGACTGGCTTCCAAGTATGACAGATAGATGAAGTGAGAGAAATGTGTTTAATACGTTTGAAATATATATATTTTTCTTAAAAAATGCATGGAATCGCTACAGGAGGCCTCTATTCATGTCCCGGAGCCGTGTGAGGCACGTTTTAATACGGATGCGTGCGGTTTATTTAACGTGTTTTGGACTGTTAAAGAGAAACACCCGCCCACTGCAATAACAACGCTTGAAATAGCCAGGACAATTTTTTATATAATTCCGATTGGATTCGTCTGAAAGAAGAAAGTCATATACACCTAGGATGGCTCGAGGGTGAGTAAAACACAGGCTAATGTTCATTTTTGGGTGAACTAACCCTTTAAGACCTACTGTGACCACAGAGGTGGTTAATTGATGGGATACACTTTTGTTGAAGCAGAATTATTTCAACTTATTTCTTAAATAATTGTGTTCAAAAGCAGAATTCCTTGTGAAAAACTATGCTAACCATGACTCGTCATGATTATTTAGGCAACTCGATGTCCCGTGCTGTTCCGTTCATTTAGCACAGCTTTGAATGCGGTTGTGAATCCTGACAATGTAAAGGCGTCAGTTCGGCTACATATATGCGGTTCTGACGGTCGTATAATAACAGAACGCTCTGTGAAGTGAAGTCATACTAGCCTTTACCTTCTGCTCTATTGTCTTGTTTGTGTTAAACATGGCAGCAAAACAGTCTTAAGTAGGGATAACTGCAGGCTCGCGCAATGGGCGTGGCTTAAGGTGTGACACGTCGACGCACTAAATGCTAATCGACGTATTTTTATAGTCGACATAATCGATGACGCCGATGAATCGCTGCAGCCCTAGTCTCGTTGGAATAAATTGAAGCCTTTTTAACTTGTACTGCATTAAGGTAAAGTAACAAGAGGAGCGTTGCTCACAGTAATGAAGTGAAAGTAAACATTTTCACTAAAAATATATTTGAGTAAGAGTAAAAGTACCCATCTTTAAATATACTCTAAAAGTATTAGTCACCCAAAGAATTTACTCAAGTAAATGTAACTCGTTACTAATCACCTCTGGGAGCAGTTGGGGGTTCGGTGCCTTGCTCAAGGACACCTCAGTCATGGTATTGAAGGTGGAGAGAGCAGTTGGGGGTTCAGTGCCTTGCTCAAGGCACCTCAGTCGTGGTATTGAAGGTGGAGAGAGCAGTTGGGGGTTCAGTGCCTTGCTCAAGGACACCTCAGTCGTGGTATTGAAGGTGGAGAGGAGCAGTTGGGGGTTCGGTGCCTTGCTCAAGGACACCTCAGTCGTGGTATTGAAGGTGGAGAGAGCAGTTGGGGGTTCGGTGTCTTGCTCAAGGGCACCTCAGTCGTGGTATTGAAGGTGGAGAGAGCAGTTGGGGGTTCGGTGTCTTGCTCAAGGGCACCTCAGTCGTGGTATTGAAGGTGGAGAGAGCAGTTGGGGTTCGATGCCTTGCTCAAGGGCACCTCAGTCGTGGTATTGAAGGTAGAGAGAGCAGTTGGGGGTTCAGTGTCTTGCTCAAGGACACCTCAGTCGTGGTATTGAAGGTGGAGAGAGCAGTTGGGGGTTCGGTGTCTTGCTCAAGGACACCTCAGTCGTGGTATTGAAGGTGGAGAGAGCGCTGTACATACACTCCCCCCCACCTACAATTCCTGCCGGCCCGAGACTCGAACTCAAAACATTTTGATTACGAGTCCGATTCTCTAACCATTAGGCCACGACTTCCCCCCAAGTTGAACTAGTTGGGTTCAAGGCTTAAAACTTTGTAATGAGTTTTTTGAAAATTCCTATGGGGACTTTATTTCTGACTGACGTAACAAACAAAAAAACCCAAAAAACCCGATATACCATTCACATATTTCTTTATTTACATCCATGACTAATATAAATGAATGGTGCGACTTTTCCAGGCATGAAAATTGTAAAACTCCCAAATATTTCTAAACATCATAGTGGGATTCCCATGTATAGAAACTTTTACCAACAACTGCACTAACCTCATTCTACCCAGTTTGTCTTTATCTGCGGCGCAGGCCTGTTGAAACTGATCAATCTGCTGAGACAGAGTGGAGTCCTGGAAACGTAGTTCTTCCAGCTCAGCCTGCATGTGATTCAACTTCTCCACACGAGCATGAGTGTCAGCTGAGTTCGTCTGACTTATGCTGGACAGAGAGGAGGGGTTGGGTCATAATGAAACATCTGGAAATGGTACAAAGATAATGTTACGTAACGTTGTTTCCTTTCGGTACACTTTTGAAGTACCTGTGTTTGAGTTCTTGGATCCGCTTGTTAAGCTGATCTTTATCCTTTTCAAGATCTCTCAAGTTAGTCTTATTACGATGAAGACCAGCCTAAACCCAAGAAAAGAAAAAAAAAAGCACTGAGAATTGAGCACATAAAGTTTCCTATTTCCCTTCTTATGGTGTTGTGATTGTGCACCTCGGCGGCTTTGAGATCTCGGTTGCGCGCCTGAGCTCGGCTCTTCAGCTCAGCACACTGTGGCTGCAGCTGCTGCATCCGCTGCGTCACACCCTCTAGCCGATCCTGCAACTGTCCCAATATCCTGTTGGCCTCCTGAACTTTCCCCTACAAACAAACAAAACCCAAAATAGACACACTGCACATTACTGTGAATCAAACATAATTAGATTTTCACAAAGTATTTTCTTCAATAAAATAACTAGGGTTGCTGGCTGTACACAACCCAACAGAGCTCTGTAATAACAGCAAAAAGCTTTGAGGGTTGCTGAAAGATGGCAGTATGGAAGCTAGAATATCAATGTTAAAGACTTAATCGACTGTGGCCAAGAGCGATTTTGTATTTGCAGTGTCCTAGCAAATGGCCTACTGTTGCAAATGGTTTAATCTATGCCATTATGGAAAAAATCCTAATAATCTTCACACTTTCTATGAGCCCATTAATGTCCATAAGCTGCATAACTGTAACTATTTTTCTTTATTGGATTTCTGAGTATTTCTCATTGTTATCAAAACAGTAAGAATTAGCAAGAAATCCTGGCGTGCCAAACCTGAACCTAATATGCAGTAAAAAAGCTGAAAAACTAAAATCATGCCACTGCTATTATAAATTGGTCAAGTGTTGACAAATAATCTTATTGTAAAAACAAGGCAAAATTGGCTGTTTTTAAGCAACTCTTGAGCATGTCTGATAAAGAACTTGATTGGTTAGCCGCATCGAATCTTTGAAAGTAATTCAACTTTTTTTAAAGCACTTTATTGTAGGTTATTTGAAAATCATTTTGAGAAATGTTATAGGTTTTTTCAATACGAGTGTTTGACTGTTGTGTCATTACTTGAATTTTTTCATGTCAGCCTATAATCAAGAATAAACTCCCACATCTGCTAGGAGGAGAAACCTTTGCAAGCGCAAACATGGCTGCCAGGTGTTGTGCAACAGGGCCACTAACTGCACAATAGCATTAACACTCATTTCATTTGTTGTCTGTCCTCTCTCACTTTATATAACTTTTTGTGTGTGTAAAAGTATCTGTAATTTTATGTTACCAGTGCTTTGGAAATGTAAACGTTTTTTTTTCAATGCCAATGACGCTACTTGAATCTGAATCTATCCTGTGGAATAATGTATTTCTGCTAAACCTGCCCCTAAACTGTGAAAAAAAATACAAATATTTTGACTGATTTAAACATCAGTCTCATTATGGCCAAAAACGCCTAGTTCGGCAGGAAAAGCTGAAATCTGGCCCAAACTATCCTGTAGTCAAATGTGCAGCTTCATGAACACTAGAGGAAACTGGACCACCAAAACTCCAAATGATATTCAGTCACCTCCCACTCTTCCACCTTCTGGTCATATTTGACAGTGGACCTCTCTTCAACTGTGATTTGTTCTCTCATTGGCTTCATCTCCTGCTCCGCCTCTGCCACCTGATGTACATGGACATACATTTCAGTATTAGGTCACAATCTTCGGTTATGAGATATCTGAAGCATGTGATCTTCTAGAGATGGGAACCATAAATAATTCATGATTCAGGTTCAATCAGTGAATGAGTTGTTACACTGAGTAAAAAATATGAATTCTGAGTCATTCTGACTGAATCATTAAAAAAATCCATTCGTTTGTCATTTAGGCTGTACATTACGTGCAACTCAATAGAATGTGCCCTTAAAAGTATAAAAACCACAGTATGCCTTTACAAAGATTATACAATTATAATATGAACATGATCAAATCTGATCAGGAAATTATAGTATTGTTGTGTTCATTTTGATTTGGGCCATGCAGTCACAGCTCATGTTATGCTGTCAGTGATTCCTAACCAGAGCCCAGGCCATCTGATTCGTCAGCTCATCCAACTTCTGCTGCATTTCATCGAGTGAAGCCAGACTTTTATAGCGCTCTTCTTTCTCACGGTAACTTCTCTTCAGCTCTTGTAGAGTCTGTGTGAGAAGAAAGTCAGAGAGTGAAAGAGAACTATACAGCCATCTTAAAGAGCATCTGTTTCCAAAGCTGCTCCATCCGATACATAACTTCAGTTACATAAATCACTATGTAAATGTGACTTTATCAGCACTCACCTCCCTGTGCTTCTCCACTGTATTCTGGGTCATGGTCTTGGTCTTCATGATATAGGTGTAATCTTCTTTCATCTGATCAAGCTGAGTGGCCTTCATGAAAAACTAAAGAAAAAGAGCAAAGCACATTTCAAGTTTGTATTTATTATAAGAGGAAAAAATGCACAATCACACACAAAGCCTCACTTTATATTTGTCGCCCTCTCCTTTGGAGTGGAGGAAGTGTTTACTCATTTCCTGAGTTAGGATAGAGACTGGATTGTCCACCTGGGTATGAAAAAACAATCAGATAAATCAAAAGAGATCATTTAAATAGTTTTGTTAACAAACATTTAGAGATTTGAGAGGATCTTTAGCCATACCTGGATGTTAAAGTGATCCAAAATGGAGATCAGTTCCTCCTTTTTTGATGACACCAAGTGACCTGGGAGACAGGCAAATCAAATTGTCAGATTTGTGAACTAACTCATCTGTTATGTGGTAGAAGCCAACCAAATTAGGCAGATGTCACCATGGACAGGTTGCATGAATTCATCCTCAAACCCCAGGAACAAAACTATGCAAGGTAAAATAAATATAACCCAGACTACAACAAATACAGGTTCACTAAAGAGTATAAACATGGTTCATACCAACCAAAGTGTGTTTTCTGCAGTGAAATACTGGGAATGAAACCATCGAATTTGGTATGACTAACAACTTTGGTACTTGATATCCAATCTTAACATATGCTGTGCACATGAGCACATCTGAGTCTGACTCGACTGGCTGTTGATCACACATCAGGAAAGAATTAGATGCTGGCTTTAATTACAAGCACTTCAGCAAATCTTCACTTGCCTTCTGTCACGAGAGCACAGACACGAACGTTATTTTGGAATGCGTCAAAGTCAAATTTTTAGGAGCAATAAAAGTATGGAGTTGAAAAGTTCAGTTTAAACTAAACGAAAGATTAACAATTTCAACTGAAATTGTTATATGTATGACTATAACATGTAAATATAAACTGCCTTGTCAAGATTGAATTGCTCTAAAATTGTTACAAAAT
Organism: Gymnocypris eckloni scoliostomus; assembly: GCA_027564155.1. Taxonomy (NCBI): domain Eukaryota; kingdom Metazoa; phylum Chordata; class Actinopteri; order Cypriniformes; family Cyprinidae; genus Gymnocypris; species Gymnocypris eckloni. The sequence goes on along the minus strand of CM050422.1, from coordinate 27,750,413 downwards.
TAGTAAAAAAAAAATAAAAAAATATTGGTAGTGTCACGAATCAAGTACTGTTTGTTTACAGCAAAGGAAAACCAGTTTCGTCTGGGCTTATATCGAAATCCTCCAACATTTTTCTTGACAAATCCTCATTTTGTACTTGTAATTCATGACCAGTGTTTTGATTTGCTCTCTACACTGTGCTTCTGCATTCGTCACTTCTCAACGGAGTTTATGCTACGCCGACATCATCCGCTAGAACTCCACTCTCTCGTGAATGCGCATACACCAGTTAGCGGAAGCCAGAGATTACGGTTTATAAAGTGTTAAATATGGATATTTTTCTTACACAAACCCATCGATTCACTTCAGGGGGCCTTTATAAACCCCAGAGCCATTTTTTTATGATGGATGGATGCAATTTTTGGGCTTCAGAATTTGAGCCCCAATAACTGCCGTTATAAAGCGTGGCAGAGCCAGGACATTTTTGATATACCTCTGACTATATTGGTCTGAAAAAAGAAAGTCATAGGGTTGGGTATAATTTTTAATTTATGTATTTTAATTCTTATCGATTCCTAGTTTCGATTCTAATTAGATAAAAATCCAACATTTTTTGTGCCTTTTTGAAAAGCATTATGTTGCAGCAGCCTACAGAACACTTACAAGAGGAACTTTTGCCAATGCTTTTAACCAAAAATACCACAGCAAAACAACTAGACTTACAAGTGCAACTCAATAAATTGGAAAATTGAAAAGTTCATTTATTTCATAATTCAACTCAAATTGTGAAACTCGTGTATTAAATCAATTCAATGCACACAGACTGAAGTAGTTTAAGTCGTTGGTTCTTTTAATTGTGATGATTTTGGCTCACATTTAACAAAAACCCACCAATTCACTCTCAACAAATTTGAATACTTCATAAGACCAAAAGATTTTTTTTTTAGTGAATTGTTGGCCTTCTGGAAAGTATGTTCATTTACTGTATATGTACTCAATACTTGGTAGGAGCTCCTTTTGCTTTAATTACTGCCTCAATGCGGCGTGGCGTGGAGGTGATCAGTTTGTGGCACTGCTGAGGTGGTGTGGAAGCCCAGGTTTCTTTGACCGTGGCCTTCAGCTCATTTGCATTTTTTGGTCTCTTGTTTCTCATTTTCCTCTTGACAATACCACATAGATTCTCTCTGGGGGGTTCAGGTCTGGTGAGTTTGCTGGCCAGTCAAGCACACCAACACCATGGTCATTTAACCAACTTTTGGTGCTTTTTGCAGTGTGAGCAGGTGCCAAATCCTCCAGGCAACAGTCCAGTTCTTCTTCTCCTTAGCCCAGGTAAGACGCCTCTGATGACAACTGTAGTCAAATTCCTCGACACGTCTGTGTGTGGTGCTCTTGATGCCTTGACCCCAGACTCAGTCCATTTCTTGTGAAGTTCATCCAAATTCTTGAATTGATTTTGCTTGACAATCCTCATAAGGCTGCAGTTCTCTCGGTTGGTTGTGCATCTTTTTCTTCCACACTTTTTCCTCCCACTCAACTTTCTGTTAACATGCTTGGATACAGCACTCTGTGAACAGCAGTTTCTTTGGCAATGAATGTTTGTGGCTTACCCTCCTTGTGAAGGGTGTCAATGATTGTCTTCTGGACAACTGTCAGATCAGCAGTCTTCCCCATGATTGTGTTGCCTAATGAACCTAACTGAGAGACCATTTTGAAGGCTCAGGAAAACTTTGCAGGTGTTTTGAATTGATTAGCTGATTGGCATGTCACCATATTCTAATTTGTTGAGAGTGAATTGGTGGGTTTTAGTTAAATGTGAGCCAAAATCATCACAATTTAAATAACCAAAGACTTAAACTACTTCAGTCTGTGTGCATTGAATTTATTTAATACACGAGTTTCACAATTTGAGTTGAATTACTGAAATAAATGAACTTAATTTATTGAGATGCACCTGTATATACATTCCAAATATTAAAGTGTTAAAGACAAGTAAACTGGAACCGTTTTCAATACCCAAACCTAGTTATATACATCTAGGATGTCATGAGGGGAGTAAATCATGGGGTAATTTTCACTTTTGGGTGAACTATTCCTTCAAACAGGTCGATTAATTTGGATTATTTTTACAATGTCTTTGTGAACTCTTTGAAGTGTCAAAAGTTTTGGGTGAATGCGGTTTCAAAGAACAACAGAAATCTCTCAGGTTTCATTAAAAATATCCTGATTATGTTTTGCTCATGAACAAGGATCTTATGGGTTTGAAGCATTACGAGGGTGAGTAAATTATGAAACATTTTTGGGATGAGCTTTGTCTTTAACCCACATTCCTAATTTAAACTACCCAAAGTGAGTGAGTACCCGAGGTGAAATAGTTCTGTATTTATAAGTATACCTGTTTTATTTCGTAGTTTATATGTCCGAATTCCCTCGCTGGAGATACGAAGATCTACGATGATGGACTGGCCAAACACTTCTGGCTTATACGCATCACGACCCCTGTTCTTCAGAGTGATGGACACATCTGCAGAACTATCAGAAACAAAAACAGTGTGAGAGACTATAAATAGACTACGACTACATGCAGAGAAATCTGGATAGGTGTCGTACCTCTCTCCTTCCTTCACAAATCCTTTGAGTGAGGAGCCTCTGTTAGTAGCGTGAGCTGTTACCGCCCAGGGCTACAATCAGAGCCGTCAGCACGGCACTTTTTCCACCTAACACACAAATACACATGAAACAACTATACACAAAAGCCATAAAAACTTCACCAGCATTGAAAACAAGCAATAATAACTGGAACAAAACTGTGTCCCTTGATGGGGTTTCTTCTTATTGAAGTTAAAGATATGCCTATTTAAAAATACATGATTATGTAATTTATCATAGATCAATACAGTACTTAATTATCCCCCAACTAACCAGACATTTAAAACATTGAAGAAACAATTCACCCCAAAAAATTCAAATGAGATAAAGAAATAAACACATTTGTAAAAAATGTATTTAGATTTACGATCTAAGAAGTAGATGAGTTTGTCTCTTCATATTCAACAGATTTGGAGAAATTTAGCATTACATCTTTTGCTGACCAATTAATTTCACTTCAGTGAATCCTTAACGATGGATTTCATTACAAATATGCAAAAACAAACAAACAAACAAATTAATGAATAGAACGTGTGAGCTGTGTTGTGGATTATTGTGATGTCAGCTGTTTGGACTCTCATTCTGACGGCACCCATTCACTGCAGAGGATCCATTGGTAAGCAAGTGATGTAATGCTACATTTCTCTAAATCTGTTACAATGAGGAAACAACTTATTGGATAGCCTGAGGTACAGATAGTACATTTTCAGCACATTTTCATTTTAGGGTGGTTAGTTGGTTGTGTTTAAGTATATTGACATTGCAACTTCACTGGCTATTACATTATAGATACAAATTATATATCAACAATATAATATAATAAATAAAACTCACAAGTAAAAAATATTGTAAACAAATTTACTTTCAAAATAAAAATGACAATACTTTTGTACATACAAAAGATTCTTGTACTAGTGATAAAAAATATTTTATTGGGTACATACAAAACAAATTTTTGGGTGAACGGTCCCTTTAATTTATTTCAAACAGCTGTTAGTTAACTTATTGACCTCTTATAATTTGATGCAAGAAATATTTCTGTGAGGCACAGTGCACACTTTTATGGCTGCAATGTTCCCAAACCAGGGTTCTGTGGCCCCCTAGTGGTCCAGAGAGTGGTGTACCTATTTTACCACATAAAGTGAAAAGTGAAGTGATGTGGCTAGGAATTAATCGCATGCTATTATCATACGCATCTCTTCAGTAAAGTCAGTTCTGTGATTGGCACAAAATCACCATCACCTGCTTTCAGAGGGAGCGACAGTTAATACACAGAGCCGTAGTTCACTGTGTCAAACAATGATGCATTTGTAACTGGTTAAAGCCCTCCATGTCTCTCTGAGCTGCATTAAACAGTGTGTAAACACCTTCAGATGCAACTTCTGCAGAGATTCATTTTGATGATACTGATTTCATTTGTTTGGGTGCAGCCTAAATGTGTATTATCTTAATTGACTGGTTAAATGCAACAATTTGACTCAAAATATGTACACTTTTAGAAACAAAATGGCTTTATTAAAGGTAAAAATATAATTGAAACTTAAATGAAAAGATTAATTAACCACTGATGTGAACCGAGCACACGAATATGACGAATATCATAAACTGCAGCTGTGCACGGTATTCAGATATCAGCACAATAACACACTGGGCAAAATATCGTCTAATTATCGTTATCGAAACAATCACAAAAAATTGATATATATTTTTTCAATATCGCACACCCTTAGTTGAAACTACATAAAACTGGCCTTAAATGAAAACATTAAAGGCCCGTACACACCGGGACGAATATCGGCGTGCATTACTCGCCAGCGTTTTTCAACGCGTTTTTTGTGTTCACACCCAAGCGATTTTTGCTGACGATGAGCCGAATGAACATGCAAATTAATTCCCTTACATTAGATGGCACTTAATGTAAAACAGAAATACTCCGGTACACAAGGTGGCGCTGCGCAACTTTACGCTTCTGACACTCGCTTGTCACTCAGAAGAAGAGAGCAAGTATTTACGCGCTTGTCAAAAACATACAAAGAAAACATGGATATTTCAAGCACCAGTAGCTCCATCTTGCCTTGCATCTTCTTTGTCGTCTTATTTCTTCCCGGCAGTGTAGACGCTACTTGGCGCATATCTTCTTCGTCGTTACGTATGTGTGCTCGGCAAGACTGTTTTGTGTTTGAGCGCCCCCAAGTTGTGTTTTACTATAACTTCAGCTGCTCCAGACACGTGAGCAAAAGCGCCAATCTCATTGGTCGGATAGTTTTTGACGTGGCGTGTCAAACCAAAAAAACGAACCCGAGGCGTTTTTTTTTTTTAAAATGACGCTTTTACGCGTGGCATTTTTTGCATCGATGTGCACACTCACATTGGCGCCCTTTGTTTAGTCACGAGGCGTTAAACGTCGGCGAATATCGCGTGTGAAATTACAATCTAAAAAACACGATCAACAGTCCAAACAAAAATGTTACTTAATCAGCATTCAGCATTTGTTTTCAAGGTGAAACTAAATAAAACCAAAGTATAAATACATTTTTCCAAAATGTTAAATCAAATAATGTTTAGTGCAACGAGTAAAACAAAGATGCTACAGCAGGTACTTTTTAAATTAAATTAATTCAATGTAATTTTAAGTTAAAATAAAAATAATCATCGGACATATACGCATTCCGACAGATACGCTCGCGCAACTTCAGCGAGCACAGGAAAGCGGCTCTTATTTGTGTGCCAGTAGCGTTACACCAACGGTTGTTTGCTTCTTGGTATTTATTTTTCTGTGTTTGTTGTGCTTTTGCCGACTATCTTCCACACAAATGACATGTTTGCGAATGATTTAGATGGTCCTCACTGTAGGGGTCGATCGATTATCGGCCTGGCCGATTATCGGTGCCGATATTAAGCATTTTACCGATTATCGATATCGGCCATTTTCAAAACAGATTTGCCGATAATTTTTTTTAATTTTTGTTTTTATAATGCAAACAAACATACTATTTACAGGTGACATTATTTATTGGTGACTAAATAATACAGGTGAAATTATTAAATTTTTAAATGCACTATTTGGCTCGATGCAGCCTCTCTGGGCTCAACACTGTGAGAGTGAGGCGATCTCTCAATCTCTGAGAGCAATCTCCGCCCACCGCTCATCTGATATGTAGGGAGTCACGAGTCCGACCAATCAATGCGGAAAACTGAAGGCAGTCTCACACTGAAAGCACATGCTAACTGGAGCTGCCTCAGTGATCACGCATCAGTTGTCTCTCAAAGGTAAGGCAGCAGCAGACGTTGCTGAAGTTGCAATACATCACAATCCACTACACTGAAGTTGCAAAACACCTCAATATAACCTATGATGTCCGCGATACGGAAAATGCGGGCATAATCGCGGAATGCAGTCATATAATGGAATTTACCGTATAACGCGGAATGTCGCGGAATGTGTCAAGTTTGGATGAATTAATCAAAAGTAGGTCAGTACACTTAAATCGACTCGCTATGGACTAGTATCTATAAATATTAAGCCAAAACACTTTAAATATGAATCCTGCATGTTCTGCATCTCTGTTAATGAATGACACAGGACGTGCGGTTTCATTTACTGCACACATACATACTGAAGCGCACGTGTGACTTCAGCGTCTGCCGCCTCACTAAATGAGGACATAAATACATGAACAACATCCCCAGAACTGCTCGGAGAGTCACTTCATGAGCATTTGACCGTTTCATTTGAGTAAAACGATGAAAGGTTCTCATGGCAACCTGTCAAAATATAAGTTCGGTTTAGCGAATATATTACTGTATACGTAATACAACTACAACAATTATTACAACTTTTGTTGAGAATAATCACACAATACGCTATTTCTTCCATGTTTTAATTTTAATAGTAAACTCATTTGTTTGCCAAAAATAAAGTCTAACTCTCATTTGATTAAAAGATAAATTAAATTAATGTTTTATGCCTTCATTTGCACTGTACTGTAAATTAAAACCAATGGAAATGTTGTTGTTATTAACAGTTTTCAGAATTAAAGACATGTTTAAAAGCATTTAAAGAACGTTTTTGTCAGAGCTCTTGTTATTAATTTTGGCATTAATTTTCATTTTTACACCAGACACGTATATCGGTTCAAAATATCGGTTATCGGTCTACTTGATCTGTAATAATCGGTATCGGCATCGGCCCTGAAAAACACATATCGGTCGACCCCTACCTCACTGCAGAACACAAGATCCAGGAGGTGCGGTTGGATCCAACTCCTCCCACCTTACATAGACCTAGACTTATCCTTCTCCACCCCCTGATCCCTAAACCTACCCATCCCCACCCCTAAATCTACCATCTCCACCCTCTAGATGTGGATCCAACCCCGCCCCCTGGATCTTTGTTCTACAGTGAAGAGCTACTGGAATGATGACAACGTAGTGTGCGTGCAGACGCACTTTCCAAAAAAATCGGCCAAATAAAATACACAAAAACATTTATGGCCAGTCAATCCCTAATTTTGACATATTACAATGTCCTTTAAAAAAAGGAGTTCAACTGGACAAGTCAAGTGACATTCTGTTTTACTCTCAAAAAACAACAAACGATGAGGAAAATGTCAAGGCTAAATAAAAGGCTTAAAAAGAGTGAATTAAGCAATCTACTGATTATTTAAGTCTAAAAGTCAAGACAGTTGATTCATCAGGGGGAAAAATAACACTAATTTCATATATGCTGCCTTTTAAAAATTAAAGTACGTTTTAAAGTACCTCCTCAAAAATATGGCTGTTTTCAAGGTCTTTCCAGGAATTAAACTTTAAAAAGAAAAATTAGAGTACTTCAAGCACCTGAAGCACCTTGTACGAACCATGACTCAGGTTTTTAAAATTGACACCACAAAGAAAAATCTATTTTCATGCAAGTAAAAAAATAAATACGGAGAAGGACATACTTCCATTGTTTCCTACGACAAAGTTGACGTTTGGACCAAACGTAAAGGGACCAAGCATCGAGTGACACATGAAGTTCCTTAGAGAGATACTCTCTATGATGCCCACTTCACCTGTGACCTGAAAACACACATACATAGATGTGTATGAGGACGTCACAAGCAAAAGTCTTTACAGCATGTGCATAAGGTATTACACAAAGGTATTATAGAGTAAAAATGATCAGTCGAGACAGATGTACTGTGCTGCACAAGTCTTACACTCTGTGATGTGCTCAAGCCATCTCCTGAACTGAAGAAGCCTGTTTCATCCTCTTCAGAGGACTCGGGTTGAGACAAACGGCTTCTCTTATCAGGCGTCTGCCTCAATTACTGCTCTTCCTCTTCGACATCTCCTACAAACATTTATCATTCACAATAAACAGACAGTCATGTATATCCCTGATTGTCATTACACTTCCACGTCACTTAATAAGAGGTCAAACCACAAGTGGAAATTTATCTTGTTGCAAATAAAGTCTGTAGTTTTAGCTTAAAAAGGATTAACACCAAATCTTATTAGTTGATTGTAACCACTTAAAGTCACAAAATATATTTTCTTCTGTATTAGATATGAGTGTAACGAATGATCGGAAAAGTACAAATGCAAGGCTGAGACTAAGCTTGACGCATCGGCTGTTGATTGGATTTTAAAATGCGGACACTGACTGCACTGGTTTAAGCAGACTAAACTACTTTGGAAATCCTGCATGTGTCTGCAGAGAAAGATCCAGTTATGACATTTTGATTAATTTTTTTTTAAACAGATGCACAGACAAACTGTTAACAGTCAGATGTATAATAATAATTTGTTACATTTATATAGCGCTTTTCTGGGTACTCAAAGCGCTTCACATAGAAGGGGGGGATCTCCTCAACCACCACCAATGTGCAGCATCCACCTGGATGTGACGGCAGCCATATTGCACCAGAACGCCCACCACACACCAGCTTACTGGTGGAGAGGAGACAGCGATGACTGATGAAGCCAATCAGTGTATGTATGGGGATGGTTAGGAGGTCATGATGTTCAGAGGCCAATGGGGAAATTTGACCAGGATGCCGGGGTTACATCTGCATTTTTAATAACCACAGAGAGACAGGGCCTCGGTTTAATGCACCTCCTGCTGGTCTCACTAACACCTCTTCCAGCAGCAACCTAGTTTTCCAGGAGGTTTCCCATCCAGGTACTGACCAGCTCAACCCTGCTTAGCTTCAGTGGGCAACCAGTCTTGGGCTGCTGGCCAGGGTGAAATAGCTGCTGGCTTAATAAATAAACAACCCCCTTTTCCTTCAATATTAAAAAAGGTACTTGTAACTGCTTATCTAACAATTCATATGTTTCTTGCAATTTTGATTAAAAAAGAGAGAATTGTGAGGTATAAACTCACAAACCTGACTTTTTTTAAACTTACAATTTCAAAAGTACATCTCTGACTTTTTTCTCACTTGGTGCTTCAGCCACAGAAAAAAAAAAACTTTACCTTGCAATTCAGAGTTTCTATCTTTAATTTCTATGAAAAAAAGTTGATTTGCAAGAAAAAAAATCTAAATTGTGAGATAAAAAGCAGCAATTTCCTTTTAGTTATGACAAGCAAGATTACAGAATTTGCAATAGTTAAAGCAAAGGTGGACTGCATTTAGGTTGTCTTGTGGATTGAGGGGTTGATAATAACAGAAATCACTATTCTTATAAGAATGTTTGACCAATAGCCAATCAGAGCATGTAGGCTGGATATCTCTTTTAAGAAAACAGACAAATCAACAGTGATTATAACATGGCACATTTACAGATAAAATAGTGTAAACAGTAACATTATGTGTTTATTGCAGTTATTAGCATTGTACAGTAAGCCTACAAAATAAATCTGAATATGCATAACATAGACTGGCATGCTTTGGTATAGTTCTGGTTTTGATTTGACATAGAGCTGGCCTTGTCACACGTGCCTGACTAAACTGATCACGATCACAGAAACCAGAACAAAACCACTGAAGGAAAGGTGACATAACTGATGCCCTCACGGCTGTTCCGACAGAAAATCATGTTGCTCTCTCGTAGGTCGTGCCATGCACGTCGTAAAACTAAAGATCAGATATTCAGTAACACAATTCAACATAAATAGTTCGTTTATCACAGGCTACTGACAATTTGAGAGCGCAAAATGAACATGTTAACGTTCATAACGTTAAATTAAATCAAAACATGAAAACGAAACCACCTGAGACAATGATAGAGGCGCCTTCGGAAACTTTAATACAGCAAATGTACTGAGATACTGTTACAATATTAACGTTACTTATATTTTATAAACACTAACGTTAATGTCACGTTGAAATTTGCTTTCTGCTAAAATGTTAGCAGACAGGCGACAGACTTTAAAATCTGATACTATTAGTTCATAAAAACCACTGCGGACATATAAAACAGACAAGCGGAAGCTATACGTTAGTGATTATTGTGTTTTTGTCAAGTTTTATGTCAAAAGTCAAGCGTGTTTGAAACAGACGCCAACATACCAGTAAACCCTCCTGCTCCTCCTCGCGCGCTTTGACCGCTCACAGAGCGCGATGGCGTCAGACCACTTCCGGCTGGTCTCCACCAATCAGATAACTCTCAGCCAAGAGGTAACTTAGGTGCTTGAAACATGAATGTATTTTCAAAATGTATTTTTAAAACATCCCAATCCATTAATTAAATCTCAAACTAGTGTCATAAAGAAGTAATGAAATTCAAAAATGTGTGAACCATACGAATAAACAAATGTTCAATTCAGCGAAGGAAGAATACAAATATCCTTTCTAATCACATATCTGTAAATATTCTCTATTATAGATCAGTGTTCCTCAGTCTATTTTTTGTCTGCTTTATTTTTAACCATCATATGTACGATTTAGGGATTTATGTAGGATATTTGGTTTTTATTCAGTTGCATGTTGAAATTATCCCCCAAACACACACACACACGCACACACACACACACGCACACACACACACACACACACACACACACACACACGCACACACACACACACACACACACACACACACACACACACACACACACACACACTACTCAAAATAACCATCAAAAGTGCTCAACAATAACTTAAACTTTTTACTTATAAATAACATTTGACCGTTTCTAATGCATTCAGCAGTTTTGTGCAGTATTTTGTAAGGTTTGTTTGTCATCTGGAGTTGACATAACATGGCAAATCCTTTTCAAAAGACTCGGTTAATAAACAACAACAGATAAGCATTTGGCATTTGATGATTCAATTACCAAAACATTAAAACAACGTATTTGCAAAACGTCTGTTCAGGTGACTCCATACATTTAAATCTAATCTAATCTAATCTAATCTAATCTAATCTAATCTAATCTAATCTAATCTAATCTAATCTAATCTAATAAATACAATACAATACAATACAATATAAACTGTTAAAAATGAGCTGATTAAAATATATGTATACATTGAATGTTAGTAGCTTTTCAATAAATTGCCTGTCAAATTCAAAAATGTAAGTCACTCTCCACTGGATGACGCTATTGACCACATTTTCATTTCAAACCAAATCTTTGAAGCCACGAGCTCTTGTGACGTGCAGTCTACAGATACTGAGTTGACCAGCATTAATTCAGACTTGACACCAAGCACCACTCTGGGCTCTGGACAAAGATTGGAACAGTATCGTTTACACATCTTGGGTAAATGCATTAACAACTGGAAAAGAGCCTTAGCCAACTTTAAAACTGTAAATATATTAATAAAATAACTGAATACATACATGTTAATTACTTATTAAATGTAGGCTATTTTAATGGGGCAATTAAACTATAAAGTAAACATTAGAAATGGATGAAGCAAACTTAATGTTTAAATGTAATGTGTGTGTGTGTGTGTGTGTGTGTGTGTGTGTGTGTGTGTGTGTGTGTGTGTGTGTGTGTGAGAGACAGAGTAAGAGTGTGTGTGCATGTGAGAGTGTGAGTGTGCGTGTGTGTATAAATACATACACTGAGTGATTGTAGATGTAATGGTTGGCATATAGATGTTAGCAGAGTATTGTTGTGTTAAAGTGCAGTAATTGCTAAGTCCAGTTGGCAGAGAGAAAAAAAATAATATAAATTGTGGTGAAGTTAAAAGTGCATGGTGAATGGTATGGACAGAGACATGGTATGGACATGCTCTGTAAGAAAGGGCCTGATCTTTCTGATGTTGTGTAGTGCAAACCTGCAAGATCGAGCAGTCTTTGCAATGTGCTCTTTGAAGGTCAGCTGATCATCAAAGATTACACCTAGATTTCTGACCGAAGCTGATGCGGTAATTGTTGATGAACCTAACTGAATCGTGAAGTCATGCTGTAGAGTTGGAGTTGCAGGGAAGACAAGAAGCTCAGTCTTTGCCAGGTTGAGCTGTAGATGGTGTTCTTTCATCCATGCCGAGATGTCCGCCAGGCAGCCTGAGATCCGTGCAGCTACCGTTGGATCATCTGGTTGAAATGAGAGATAGAGCTGTGTGTCATCAGCGTAGAAATGGTAGGAGAAGCCATGCGCCTGTATGATGGGACCCAGTGATGTAGTGTATGTGGAGAAGAGGAGGGGTCCAAGAACCGAGCCCTGGGGAACCCCAGTGACCAGTTGATGTGCTTTGGATACCTCCCCAGGCCACCCTGAAAGACTGACCAGTGAGATAGGATTCAAACCAGCAAAGTTGAATCCCAGTGATATCCAGTGATGAGAGGGTGGACAGGAGGATCTGATGATTGACCGTGTCAAAAGCGGCAGACAGATCCAGCAGAATGAGGACTGATGATTTGGAATCAGCTTTTGCAATTCGCAGGGCTTCAGTGACTGAGAGTAGCGCAGTCTCAGTGGAATGGTCACTCCTGAAACCTGACTGTTTAGTGTTCAACTTGTTCGAGTGTTTTGGCTACGAATGGAATGAGAGAGACAGGTCTGTCGTTTTCTATAAGAGAAGTGTTTAATGTAGGTTTTTTGAGCAGTGGGGTTACTCGAGCCTGCTTGAATGCAGTGGGGAAGATGCCTGTGAGGAGAGATGTGTTGATAATGTGTGTGAGTGCTGGTAAGAGTGCGGGAGAGATTGCTTGGAGAAGGTGCGAGGGGATGTGGTTGGTTGGAGGTCCTGTGTGAGTGGAGGTGAAAACTGACTACTGATTGTTTTAGTTTTGTCTGTAAAAAAAGTGGCAAAGTCATCAGCTGTTATAGAAGTGGTGGGAGGTGGTGAAGGCGGACAGAGGAGAAAAATAAATGTTCTGAAGAGATTGTTGATCTTGTTATGGAAATGTGACGATTTGGCAATGTGGACTTCTGCGGAGAAAGATGAAAGCAACGATTGATACATACTCAGGTCCGACGGATAGAAGACTAGATAGACACGACGAGCTTGTCTTTACTGTAGTCGCTATATAGACACAGGGCTTTACTATACTATGGTTGGTTGGATAAGTTACAAAAATAGAATAAATTGATAAGGTTAGTTTTACACATGTGGAGGTTTCCCATTTTAAGTGTCTTGGTTGGTTACCTATAGAAAGTAGACTAGAAAATATTAAATTAAAAATGGTACATGAGATTATCAATTATAGAGCTCCTTCCTATTTGAATGTACTTTTTTCAAGGGTAAATGAGCAGCATTGTTATAGAACTAGGCAAAGTCTTATGGATATTACATTATGTCGTTTTAAAACTATGTATGGTCGTAGGTCTTTTAGATATTTTGGGGCACTTTTGTGGAATTAATTACCTCTGGATATTAAAGGTATTTCAAGTATGGTCAGTTTTAGTTTAAAAGCTAAAAGTTGGCTTTTAAGTAGGTTGTTTTGTTGATGAATTTGTATTATGTATATGGTTATTTGTGACTGTACATTTCTGTAAATGTGGAATTTTATTGTAATTTTTGTATTTATAATGCAGTGTCAGTGTATCTGTTACCGGGAGTGGAGTTTGTGCTTTAAACTTTATTGTGTTATCCTTGACAAACTGAGTGTATTCACTACTTTTTTGTCAAATAAAAAGAAAAAGAAGAAAACAAATAGTCTATACATGCTAGCCGTGCTCCATCTCATAGTAACAGTCCTGTCAGATCGTCCATCCTTTGAGGGAGGGTGTAATGTTACAGGTCAGCCGATCTGGTTTTGTCTGTTAAAGTTAACATGTTCGACATGTTTCCATGTTGTTGTTGTTGCTCAGCATGGCGTGGATGGGATGTTGTCTGGGGGCAGTGGTGGAGGTAACGAATTACATCTACTCACGTTACTGTAATTAAGTAGTTTTTTCGGGTACTTGTACTTTTTTGAGAATATGTTTAAAGTAGTACGTTTACTTGTACTTAAGTACAAATTAAGCAAATGAATCTACTTCATTACATTTATATCATAGTTCGTTACTGAGTACGCCCAATTTGAATTGATATTCAAACCTCTGACGGCATTTCAGTAGCCAATAATGATATCTCTGCTTATAAAAATGTTGTTATATTTCAAATATCTCAACTGAATTGAGGTCATTTTTTGTTATTCTATTACTGACTGTGTACTTGTCTTTTTTGTAAATTCAGTTCAGTTTGAAATCAAATCTGAAATCAAGCTTCTTTGCTGTAAGCTTTTGCAACAAAGTTACCCTACTTTAAAGACACAAATACACAGAATGAGCAAATGTTTAAGATTGAGATTTTTGTAATGTTTATATGTAGGCTATGTAAATAAAAGCCTATATCAAAATCAGCTCATCAAATAAAGTGAATGTGTCTTTTTTAGAAGACTTGGATTAAACCACTCAAAGCTTGAAATAATGATTGCAATTTGAAATATTAATATAACTATATGGCAGTATACAGTATGTGGTAGTTTTGCCAATGGTATTGAAAATGATTGAAGTCGTCATGAAATCAAAATGACCATACATACTTTTTTAGTGCACGTTTCTAGTCTTGTGGTGAATAATTAAACCGTGCAAATTAATACAAATTAACCGGGAAAAAATTGTCTGCCGTCGTAATATTTAATCAAAAACTGAAAATTCGCTTCCGCTCTGGAATGGCGTTCTCGCTCTGATGACATTAGTTTGAAGGCTTGGGGAGAATCCTCTTGTTAAGTATGACGTAAGGACTGCTGTTTCCGGGTCCATGTCTCTACTCATTTCACTTGAGAATACTACTATCTCAACAGCCATTTATGAGCACTATTTAATTAATATTACATATTTAAGCTAAGCATTTAAAAATGAGCTGTGCACAGTCTCCGTGCTCAAAGTGTCTCAGATGCTAATATTTTAGCTGAATCACTGTCTGGCCATCTGTGTTTTCAGTATGGAGATAAAGGTTAGGGTTATAATTTTTCAGTATTACATGACATCATGGGTGTATATTAGCACAGTTTGGTGTTTTCTTGGAGCATCTGGCAGAGTGCTAGGACCCAGAAGCGAAGATATGAATTAATATTTTTTTGATAATTTATTGAACATTGCTGCTAAAAGTAACTAGTACTCTGAGTAGTTTTTGAGACAAGTAATTTGTACTTTTACTTAAGTATCGATTTGACACCAGTAGTTTTACTTGTAATGGAGTATTATTTTAGCAATGTAACAGTACTTGTACTTAAGTAAACATTTTCAGTACTCTTTCCACCACTGTCTGGGGGTTTGGCAAATTGGCAAAAGGACGGTGGGCGGTGCTCGGGATGGTGACTGAGTAGTTCGGACATCACATTTTTACGGAAGTCACAAGGACTCGTGTAAAAACACAGCTACTTAATGCAGGCTGTGTGCGCTTTACTGTGGATTGACTGTTTTGAAACTTGTAGTTACATAGCCCCCTAGACCTCTGTTATCATGAAAAAAGCCACGAGATTTCAGCTTTGACAATATGGGACCTTTAAATAGCAAATACATTTGCACCCATTTGTGCGCCCATGGGCGTGCTGGTCTAAAAAAGAGGTGTGTTCAGGCGCATTGTTGGCGCGTTGCTATTTTGAGGAACTGAAAATAGACTGCGCCATAGACCAACTCAAACCTAGTCTAAAGTAAATGGCTCAATTATTATTTTTTTTTATTTAAAGAGCGTGTTAGTAGAAAATGCGCCTCTGGTCGGGTCTACAATGCGCCCGCTCACTTTTCTTATTACACACATCTGACAGGACTGTTTGTGTGCAGCAGCACACCTATTACTCATCAAGTGAATAGGGACAACCCGTTTAGACCATGCGCCCGGGCGTGCCAACTGTTTTCCCATCGTTAAACTAACAAATGTGGATTTGGACACGCCCTGAGTGCACTTGTGCCATGCGCTTTAGACCATGCACTTAGATCGTTAAAATAGCGCCCCAGTAGTTTACATAACACCCATAGATGCTTATTTATAACTAGTTCTGTAGATGGCAGTGTTGTGTCTTAAAGCAGTGCGACACCAATGAATGCCTCTTTAAGGATGTGTTTTTATCATGGTTAGATTCATTAAGATAACTTAAGCAAACAAATAATAAGCTTCTCAAGAGACTGAACCCACTGATCCACCAATTTGACATGTCTGAAACAGTCTGAAGGAAAACAAACAAGAGGCCTAAGAGCCTTTAGTTTACACAGCCTTTTTCTTTTATAACAGATGCCAATCAATAAGTGTAGATTTCCTCTCAAGAAGAGGCTTTGCCATTGTGGGGATTTCCCAGAGTAGGTATGAAACTTGGTATGAATCTCTATGTCCAAGATTTGCAACTGTGAATTAGATGCCTGAAAAGATTGTGTTTGTGGTGCAAATGATTTCGCTTACGTGCTTTGTCAGGTCTGAAAATGTTTAAATGTGCTGTTCCAAATCTTGCGACGTCTATTTGCTGTTTTGATATCAGTAGATCAAACAGAATGATATCATGAAAGGATGTGGCTTTCATGTGCGTTTGAACACTTGACCTCTGCTTTGATGTCTCAAATACACAAAGCATGTCAGTGTGAGCATGTATAATGATGACGCATTAGTACACGCACATCACCAATAAAATGTAACTTTATGAAACCTCGAGTAGTCAGATTTACAGCTATTATAAGCATTTTTAACAACACACTCTCAGGGCAATTTGTAACTATTTTATGTTTTGTTGAATTGGTGGTGAATTTATATGAATTTTTATACATTCTGCATACGCCCAAATGTGGATTAGGATTGTAACCCAAATGTGAAGCTGGGGTGGACCATTATGCAATTGTACAAATTCATACATGTAGTTCATCATTGAATTCAGTGATGTCAATGTCCAGCTCAGTTCAGTTTAAATAGTATCTGTGCAATAAAGTCGACAATATCACTGGAAATTAAGTGTCCCCAACTAAGCAAGCCAGAGGCGACAGCGGCAAGGAACCAAAACTCCATCGGTGACAGAATGGAGAGAAAAACATTGAGAGAAACCAGGCTTAGTCGGGGGGGCAGTTCCCCTCTGGCCAGACGAACCAGCAGGTTGTTCCATGCTGCAGCAAAGTCAGATTGTGCAGAGGAGTCATATGGTTCCCGTGGTCTTGTCCCGATGGCCGTCTATAGGTGACAAGGTCTTCACTGGGGATCGGTCTCTGGGGCTATCTAGGTCACATTCAGAGCTGTAGAGGTCATCTCTAGGTGCTGATCCACCATCTGGGCTGTCTACGGACTGGATCCGGGTGACTTCAGTGACCATCTGATCTGGATACAGACTGGATCGGGTGGCTACATGTGGTAATTAACATATGAATTTACACTATTAGTTAATAAAATAGGTTACAAGGGAATAAATACTTTATGACACATTTAACTAATAACAATTTATTGATTATTGAATCTATGAATCATATAGAATGTTCATTAGTTGCTGATGAAGTAATTATTAAAAAAAAATTTTGTTCTTCATGAGTTATACATTAACTCATGATTATCTGTGCATTAGTTAAGCATGAATTAATGCATATTAGTGCCACTGTGTTGTAAAGTGTTACTGTATGTTCTATTTTGTAAAATGTGACAGCTGTCTCAGCCTCTGAGGCTTTAGCTTTATATTAATTACACATCAAATTATCTAAAATTGTTGGTGTAGCCTAGACGTTAAACATCTGGTAAGGTCATACAAAGGTTAGACCAAGGCGGAGCCGGAGGGATGAGGGAGCCCGATGGAGCTAGTGGACTGCCGAGCTACGGTGGAGAGGTGGGCCTGGGCACTGGGTCGGGCAGTAGATCTGGCGAGATCCGACCATGGCGGCTGGAGGATGGTAAGTGGCGCATCCGTTTCAGGCAGAGTCCACTCCACAATGCAGAGCGGGGGTCAATTCTCTTGAGACCATCTTCAGACAAAAGCGTGAGGTCTGCATTCCTGCAGCGAGCTGGTGGAGCGATTTCTTTGCAGCCGATGGCTCTCCGTCAGTGGTGGGCTCAGGCATGCGCTAAACGCAGCGGGGAGATGGTGGGCTGGGCACTGGGTCGGGAGTAGATCTGGCGAGATCATCCATGAGGCAGATGGTAAGTGGCGATCCGTTTCTCGGCAGAGTCCACTCCACAACTGCGGCGAAATCCTCTTGAGGACCATCTTCAGACAAAAGCGTAGAGGTCTGCATTCCCGCAGGACCCAACCAGATTTCTTGCATCGAGGGATTAAATTCCCGAATTAAACACAGTAGCGGTCGGTAACTCTGGTGTAATTTGAACGGGAGCGGGCGGTCTAACAATATTCTATTCCCGACTTACATTCAGAACAGCATATCTGCATTTTATTCTTATAGACCACGGAAACGCCTGTACTCAGGACTGTTATGCATGCGCTGCACGCAAGAACCAGTGCTTTCTGCATCACAAGTTTTATTTGCGGGGTCTATGCCAGCAGCAAGTGCATTACGGTTCTCAGAGCAGGCTGTACCGGTGTAAATATAAGGCCCTCAAACAGAACAGGCAGGTTGTCAATGAGTGACAGAGCAGAATAAGGATGGAGCAAAGTGTGCCTGCGCTGTCCTTGAAGGACGTTCAACTCGGGTTTGTTTATATTTTGCTTGGAAATTTTAAATGACAGATGTCGTATATATTTATTTATTTTTCTCTGTGACACTTTCACAGAAAAATGGCAAACGAATTTAATATTTTGACAAGACGAATAACATAGCTAATAGACTATTTTTGTACAACCTACATTTTTATATTTATTTTCTCTCTGCGACAGTTTTCCCTATGTAAATGTTAAACAAATTGTATCCTGATAAGATGAATAAAAAACAATCAACATGAGGGAGGAACTGGGTCACAGGGAGCACATACAGATCAAAAACACAACAAAAACATTCCAGGGGTGTGACAAAATAAAAGTAGTAATTTCTATAATCCCCAAAAAATACTGAATCCAAGCTTTTTAATGGTATAGTGAATAATGTTACAAAATATTTTTATTTCAGATAAATGTTGATCTTTGGATCTTTCTATTTATCAAAGAATCCTTAAAAAATGTAATCAACTGTTTTAAATATTTATAATGATAATAATAATAATAATAATAATAAATGTTTATCAGCATATTGGAATGATTTCTGAAGGATCATGTGACACTAGAGTAATGATGCTGAAAATTTAGCTTTGATCGCAGGAATAAATTACATTTTAAAATATATTCAAAATAGAAAGCTGTTATTTTAAATAGCAAAAATATTTCACAGTATTACAGCTTTTGTTGTATTTTGGATCAAATAAATGCAGGCTTGGTGAGCAGAGGAGAATTCCTTAAAACATCAAAAATCTAACTGTTTAAAAAACTTTTGTTTTTTAAACGTACAAGTAAACGTACTTACTTGTTTTTGCTTTTCAGTATGTGTATGTTTTGCCATTAAAGTGCCCAGGGACTGGCGATGCCCTTTTTCAGCTAGTTCATCCTAGAGATCGAGACTTATTTATTTGATTTTTTTATAGAAAATGTTCAACAATTTAAAAGAATATTATTAGAACTAATGCTCATGAGTTATTGTGATTTTTATGGGGTTGGGGTGGTCAAAATAATGGATTACAGTGCTGTACCACAATTTGATTGTTTTTTACAGCTAGGTTTTTTAAAACTACAGGAAAATAAACACTACAGCACTGATACTGTAAATGAAAATACGGTTATAATACTGTTAATGAAAATACGGTTATAATACTGTTAATGAAAATACGGTAATAATATTGTAAATGAAATACGGTAATAATTCTGTAAATGAAAATACAGTAAAGCAATTATTATACTGTTAATGCAATTACAATAATAATGCTGTAACCATTTTTACAGTAAATTACTGGTATCCACCTGCCAGTAAGTTACTATAAAATTTACAGCAATCTTTTTGCAGTTTAAATTACCCAGAATTTTTAAAGAGCACCTGGCTAGCCATAAAACCTGCAATATTCTCACAGAGGAAATGAATTTTTTTCCAAATGAGCATTATAGGAAAAAATAAACCAGACAGTACGTGTGTGTGATGATTTTTTGTTCTAGCTAAGGGGACTGTGTGGTGTGTCAACTTCCTGTTTGTCTGTGATATTTGAAAAGAGTACGGGGACTATCACACTATTTGTGTAAATAGGGAAGTGGTGACAGAAAGTCAGGCGTCATCATGTGATGTTAACCCATCCCCTCCCCCCACAAACTTTCGGTCATGAAACAGAAAGCAGCATGCTGAAGGGGATGTCCAATAAAAATTTCTTATAACTACGTCTGTTTATTATACTTCAGATGACTTATGGAAATATATACAGTGGAACAGTAAAGACAAAATTACTCTGTTGGCTGTGGAGTCAAGATATTTACAAATATTACTAAAAGATGAATATGAGACAAAACTACAGAATGTCACATTTTATTATTGGGTGATTCAACTCATAGCTGTTTTACCAGCTAAGAAGATCAGCACTTTTAGAGTTTCATCCCCTTATCTTATGTGAGCATAAGTATTGGAACAGTTCTTTCTAAGTGATCAGCTGTGTCCTGATGCATTAATTATTCAGGTATTAAAAGCAGGGAATATGCTGTATCAGTTATATCCATTACTTCTGTATTCTGAATCTTGCATTCGATGATGACACACTCAAACCAGGATGAAGATGAGGGATCTGACTTTGATACAAAAGCAAGCAATTTGGATGCTAAAAGAAAAGAGTAAGTCAATTAGAGCTCTAGCATGGAGAAATCAAGAGTTTGGAAACCACCAGCAACACCAGCAACCAACAACCCCCTGATCGGCTGAGAAAACAACAGTAGTTGATGACAGACAAATCATAAAAGCTGTGAAAATGAACCCTACAAGACGTGTCTGTAAAATCAGCAACAACTTCCTGAAAGCTGGGGTGATGGTTTGACAATCTACTGTCCTCAGGAGACTTTGACACAGAATAACAGATGCTACACAGCAAGATGCAAACCTCTGACAGCACCAAAGATAGAAAGGCAAGATTAGAGTTTGCAAAAAAGCACAAAGGTGAGCCAGAAGTGTTTTGGAACTGTGTTTATGGACCGATTAGACAACGATGAACCTTTATCTAAGTGATTGGAAAGCAAGGTAACTGCAAAAGTTCCCAAGCATACAGCCTCATCTGTAAAGCATGGTGGAGGTGGTGTCATGGCATGGGCAGACATGGCTGTCTCTGGAACAGGCCCTCTCATCTTTACTGATGACTTAATGTATGATGACAGTAGCAGAATGAATTTGGAAGGGTACAAAACCATCTTGCCTACCAATATTCAAGAAAATGCCACCAGATTCATTGGTAAGTGCTTCATATTGCATCAGGACAATGACCTAAAACACCCTGCCAGTTCAGTCAAGGTGTTTATAAGGGCAAAGAAATGGAAAGTCTTGGATTGCCCAAGTCAATCTCCAGATTTAAATCCGATTTAACATGAATTTCACCAGCTGAAGAGGAGAGTAAAGAAAGAAATTCCCCAAAACAAGTAACAGTTGAAATTGGCTGCATTAAAGGCTGGGGAAAGTATTTAAAAGGATGAGACCAAGAGTCTGGTGATGTCTATGTGTCACAGATTCACTGCTGTGATTGTGCTCAAGGGACCTACAACTAAATAATAGCTTTTAATCTTTTATATCTGTCTTATGTTCAACTGTCCCAATACTTCTGCTCACATCAATGAGTGGATGAACTCTAAAAGTGCTGTTCTTTTATTATGTAAAACATGTTTGTGTTGAAACAGCTAATAATAAAATGTGACATTCTGAATTTTTGTTTTTAATGTTCATCTTTTAATCATATTTGCAAATGTCTTGACTCCACAGCCAACAGAGCAATTTTGTCTTTACTGTTCCAATACTTATGTAGGGCACTGTTTATACATTTTATTTTAAAGAAAAGTCCCTAAAATTTTGCATTGAATGTATAATGTGCAGGCTGTGGCCACAAAAATATTTTAGCAACTGTAATCATCACACATATATATATATATAGAGAGAGAGAGAGACACACACACACGTGATGCTATAGCATCATTTATGAGAACTTTTGAACCATTTTGTTTTTCAATGAACAGATTATCATTTGTTTTAAAGGTAGCACTTTAGTTTAGGAACCATTTTCTCACTATTAGCTAGTTATCATGCATATTACTAGTATATTGACTGTTTATTAGTACTTAAAAAGCATATATTAGATATCTTAATCCTACCCCATAACTAATCTATCTTACGAACTATTAGTTAAGCAAACTAGGAGTTTATTGAGGCAAATGTCATAGTCAATAGATATATAATTGTGCACATTTTTCCCAAAACTAAAGTATGACCATTTTAACATTCAAAACTTAACAGCCATCTTTTTGTTAAATAGTTTTGTGTTACTTCCTTTTAAATAAATGTCACATGGTTTACTATTTTCTTTATCTGATGGAGAGATATTTATACCTTAAAATTTTGCCTTTCAAATAAATATTTTAAGCCTTACCAAAAAAAAAAGGAACAACAACAACGATTGACTTTCCATTTACAGTTGTGTTTATTAAGTTATTAAACGGCTCTTATAAATGAACATCCAGACAATCTGGATCTCACGTCACATGTCCATCACATTCATTTGCCTTTCAGAAATCAGCAGTTGATGCATCCAGGAAACACAAGCCAAATATTTGATATTACTTGTTGGCCTCCTGCGATAATATCCAACTGAGAAATCATAGAATATTTTAAATGGCTAGGTGTGTTGTACATATTATTGTGATAATTTCCCATAAGTTCCCACTGGACACAAAAACAGTGGGATTTACATTTACTCTGTACATTGTATGCTTACAGGTCATTTCATGTCTATGAAATTGTTGTTGCTTATAGCATAATGAGTTAATATTAAAGCAAATGTAGTTAGTATTTTTCCCAAGGCATCTCATGCTAACCAAACCAGTTTTGACACCCATCAAAGTAAAACAGTTAAATAAGGTCCATATGGTGTTCCTGTGGTTGCAGCATGTTTCAGATCTCCTGTGGTTCATCACAGGTGAGCTGTACAGAAAGCTCATTTGTCTTTGTATATCCCACAGCCACACACAAGAACAATAGAGCAGTGTAGTACAGTACATATAAACAATAGCTTATTCAAGCTTTTTGTGGATCACCATGTCCAGTGCAACCCAAGTCCAGGCCTGAATCTCCACGAAGTCTGATTACTCCACGGTCATCTTGTCCAGTGCTCCTACAGTCCCACAGATGTGTTTGGAGTCCTAAAGTCCCTCATTCAAGATGTTCTCAGACCTTAATCCGTTATGAAACTGATTCCAGAAGTGATCTGTACATGTCCGAGCGAAGAAACCTGGGATAGGAATCCCTCTCCATAAGACCGTAGACAATCATCTGAGCTTCATCGAAACACACTCTGGTGGGAGCTTGGACGTTCTGCTTGATAAGCTCTCTGGTGACGTGGTCGATGTTTATCTGAGGAGAGATTGACGGAGAATCATGTTGAGGTTGATCGATTACTCTATCGATTAATAAAACCACATGGAGATCTTCTTCAGTTCACACTGTTCTTACCTCTTTGGGAGCTTCTGCCTTGACGTAATGCTCGAATATCTTCTTGGCCCTTGAGGATAGTCTGGAGGAACTCCTGATTTTTTTGAAGTCTTCGCAAACCAGCCAAAATTCAATGTTCTCATCGCTGAACTCCGATTTGAGGAAGGTGTGGAATGTTGCCATGCCATCTATAAGAACAAACCGCAGGGTTAGTCTGTTGCTCAATGTGAATGCATCTGCTTTACGTCACTGGGCCTCAGTACGTGTTTGGACACTTAAATCACTCTGAAAACTGAATGTCATCACAGTGGATACAAAATGAGTATACATATGCTTTTCTCAGAACAGAACCATTTTTAAAATGAATTTTAACCAACTGGTGCTTGATCTTTATGATAAATGTACATCTTTGCTTGATATTCAAATGTATACCAAGCTTTGAGATATGTTTGCTCTCTCTCACTATGCATATATACAGAAGAAAAAGAAAATATCCAAACCAAGACATTTATGTATGCTAATATGATCTCTTAAAAACAAACTGAAAGTCAAAAGCAGCTTCAGTTTTACAACAACTATTGGACATAAAAAACATTAAAATAGTCCATTCAAAATGTTGTGGTCTATTGAGTTAAACATTCTTTAGTTTTTTTAAAGTCTGCATATATTTGATAAAAAATACAGTAAAAGTAATAATCGTGAAATATTATTACAATTTAAAATAACTTCTCTATTAGAGTATATTTTAAAATATAATTTATTCTTATGATGCAAAACTAAATGGTCAGCATCATTACTCCAGTCTTCCGTGTCACATGATCTTCAGAAATCACTCTAATATACTGATTTACTTCTCAAAGAACATTTATTATTATGATTATCATTGTTGAAAACAGTTGTGCTGATTGATATTTTTGTGAAAACCATGATACTTTAAAGCATTGCTTGATGAACATAATATAAAAAACAGCATTTAGTTAATTATATCTGTTATAACAAACATCTAGACTGTCACTTTTGATCAATTCAATGCACACTAAATAAAAGTATATTTTTGAATTATTATTTTGAATTATCATTATTATTTACATCTTACGTGTCCTAACAGCTTTTGTGAAACCGAAGCTGCTTTTCTCTACTCTTTTGCATACATAAACCACTAGTTCAGGTCAGTTGCTTGATCCTACTATCTGACCATCTAAACAGTGCAGGCTTTGTTTGTGCATTTTCCCCTGACCTACATGACATAAAACCACAATGGAAAAGAAGCGTTCGTGAATGCTGTGATAACATGTATTATTAACAAAAAAAATCATGCAAGTATGTGTGCATAATGTCAAGCGTACAAGATTCAATAAGTAATTATGTGCATGCCACACTTACATTTGGATCTAAGAAGGTTTTCCAATGACTGGGACCACAGCAGAGTCTCTCTAGGGTTCAATCTGTTTGAATAAAGCATAATGAGTGGATGTTCAAATGTAATCCTAACACAATAGTGATTATAAGAGAAAAACTCAAATGAAAGTGGCTTACTTGTCTGTCAACAGGCGACGAAACCGCCACTTGTCTAGTATCCTGAGGAGAGAGAGATTTTTTCAGTTAAATATGTATGACAAAAGCACCAGTACCATGATATACATACTGTTTTTAACTCACATTTCAAAAGTAACTGCAACAGTAAACAACACTTACCTGGGACTGACTGGTTTATCCTCCTTATTCATGTTCTTTGTTTCAGTTAAAGATGATAATATGGTTGGCATCTTAAAATAATTCTGGTGCTGATATGTGTTTGCCTGCTGTTGAGCTTCGGTTATTTCAGTTAATAAGAGCGGGCTGTTCTCACAACCCCTTTTTATACCGTTTTGTAACGTCATCCGTTTAGCATCACTTAACCACAATGAGAGAGGAAGTTTTTGGGGTGACGCTAACTAGCTTAGACAGGCTTAGTGTTTCTGCAATGAAAGCAGCTACAGCACGGCTGTGTAGATTCAGAGATGCAAATCAGACTGGAAAGTTCAGGGGCAGATAAGCAAATGCTGACTTTTGCATCAGATCTCTTGTATACAAGCTCTGTGTTTGAGTAAAGCCAAAAAACAATAGCTGTGCTTTTTATATGCACGTTGTGTTTGCAAGTATTATTGCTTTTTCCATCTTTAATATACTGAGTATTTTGTATTTTAGGAAATTGGCCATGTGAACTGATGGCTACAATAACCAACTGATAAAACAGTCATTTTGAAAAACTATTTAAATAGTGGCAAGATATTTTTGTTGTACCATATTTTCAATCTTTAACATATTCAATGTTCAACAGGCATCTGAAAGTTACCAGAAGACACATTTTACCACAATATCGTTTTAGAAAACCTTGCAAGTGTTAATAGTGTCTTTTTAATATGGTGTCAAGTAAAATCTTGTTTTAGCCAATCAAAATAACTTTTAATAACCATTTAGCACCCTCATGCTAATATAGAGGATAAGTGAAGGAGTTGTAAACACATAAAGTAAGAACAAGTTTGGTTACAGGCATGCATGATACCATTGCTGTCCCAAAATATTCCCTAAACATTCATATAGTACATTATACAGGAATTAGGGAAGATTGCAAAATCTCAGTTTGCAATCTCGGTTTTGTTATCTCAAGGTATCTCAAGATGCTTATCCACTACTGATACCAGAAACCAATACTGGGAAAAAGTTACTTTTTTTATTACTTTTTCTCCTCTGACTTGGGCTTGCTTGTTTAATTTTAATATACCATTTTTGTATTTATGGCAGAAGTAAAATCCCTTTCACATCAAAAATAAAATTAATACGCTTCGGTCTGAATGATGTAAATTCAGAATAAGACAAAAGAGAAGAAAGCCAGAAATCACAAAATTTAGCTTATTAATATGGTTGATTTGGCTAATTGAAGGTCAGCAGCAAAGACACTTTAATAATAATAATAAATAAAATCGGATTAATATATTTTTGTGTTTACGTTTAATTGTTACGAGCTTGTGTCATTCTGATTTTACCTTTCACAAGTTTTTATTCATTTTGAGGAATACTGAATCTGTTGTGCCAGTAAAACGAGTAAATGCATGTTCATATTTAGTCTAGAACGACATTATCCATCATGTTTACACAGCGGGCACAATGCCACTGCTCTCAACATGGGCACAGGAGAGCTGTCAGTCAATAAGGTATAAAACAATTATGCTTTGGAAAAGTAGCTCTGATATTTTCTTGTAAAAACGATAACAATAATAATGTGCTACTTTACTAGTTTATTGAAAAAGTAATCTGATTTCGTAACTTGTAATGCGTTACCCCCAACCAGGGGTGTAGCAGCTGGGGGGGAAGGGTACAGAGACTGAGAGGGGAACTGAGGACACCCCCCCATCACTGAAAGGGATTTTAAGGGGCTCCATAGCAAATTCTGTGCAATGGGCCCAGAATCCCTAATCCACTGCCCACAAATACTGCCAGAGACCATGGCTAGCACAGGTATACAAAAACAGATCATTAGCGAATCCCAGGAGTTAGTGAGACATTTGCTTGTGGTTCATAAGAAATCTGATTTTGCTGAAATCCAAGTAAAATTGGAAATAAACGGTCCCAAGGCTTAGGGATTTTTGCTGAGGAAAACAATGTATTGTCTACTGAGACATGTCCCTTTAACACAACAGAAAGCCCCATTCAACTCAACAGTATCACTTCTCTTTTTGTTTCCTGAGACTTAACTTGTTATGACAAATACGTATGTATATATACATACTGAATGTATGCTGTAAGCAGCACGTTTTATGATATTGTTTTTGGCATGAAAAAACACCAAAACATATTGCAAATTGTGATGGAAGGGACAACAGAATGCATTTACAGTCATAAAATACACTCAAGCTGTGCATAGGCTTCAGCAACCCTGTGTCCCTTCAATAGGCTTGTATATCATGAGATGCATATCATTTTACATGTAACAGGCTATGATTAGAGAGATTATTGGAACAAGAACTGTGTTTGCATCAAATTTGTGCTCGTGTTTGCATCCTTAAACTATGGAAAAAGTATAACAATACAAAATGATGATGTTAATTCAAATGTGTGGAGAGCATGATGATTAAAGGGAAAGTTCACTCAAAAAGGAAAATGTGATGTTTATCTGCTTACCCCCAGGGCATCCAAGTTGTAGGTGACTTTGTTTCTTCAGTAAAACACAAACAAAGATTTTTAACTCAAACTGTTTCAGTCTGTCAGTCAATGAATGGCAGTCAATGGGACCCACGGCTTTTAGAGTCAAAAAAACATATGCCAACAAAACCAAATGAAACCCTGCGGCTCGTAACGATACAATCGGTCTGTGCGGAAGCGTTCTGTCGCGCATATATGTCACTAATTTTTTTTATTTAGATCGCTTCCGCGCATGCGTCTACTATGCCAGAACACGTTGGCGAATTACGCACCGGTTGTTGTGAATAAGCTCAGGACAGTTGGTCATTGCAGTGGATCAGAGGTAAAAATTTATAAATACTGTTCAGTGTTTTGCACAGACCGATTGTTTTGTGTCTTAAGACCTCAATGTATCGTCACGAACCACAGGGTTTAATTTGGTTTTGTCTGTGTATGGTTTTTTGACTCTAAAAGCCGTGGGTCCCATTGACTTCCAATGACACTCATTTTTGGGTGAACTATCCCTTTAAGGCTTTATTGAAATAAGTGCTTCAATGTGTTGACATACATTCACACTGAGTGACAGGCAAGGCCAGCAGCTGCAGTCAAATCTGATAAAAAAACTGAAATGACACCAGAGCTTTCATTTCACAGCAGATCACTACTTAAAGTCAACACGAAACAGCATCTGACACACTTTTTATCTCTATAATACAATGCATTGCAGAGTGAAACAGGATATTTAATCCCTGTGCGTCAAGTTACACAGAGCCCTTTAGAGGACAGGCTTTTCACTTTTTTTCCAGCATCAGTCCTGATCTTTGCTTCCAAACATTCATTCATTTTAAGGTTTTAACCCCTTTGAATTCCAAAGTTTTACTTACACAGTTCCACAGTTTTAGGGCAAAATTTATTCATTAATTATTCTCTATAAACTGAATGCTATGCAGAATTTAGGGCAATACTAGGATAAGTCAATGATTAGAAACATTAATTTTGTGCACTGTCAGCCAAAACAAAGCATTTGGTGTGACCTTGCACATGGAAACTGACATGCATCTTGAATAACAGTAGGCCTACATGATTTTTATTTAAAGGATACCAAGATGTCCTTGACATGAGACAAAACTACACATCACACAGTCAGTCCTCATCACTTTATTGTTTTAAAATTACAGCACAAGGTATTCTCGTAAACCCTTATGCATAATATAATAAGCAAGCATCATCGTTTGGGAAATTTTTAAAATAATTCAGTGGCTTTAACATTCATACATCTCACCATTTACATCCTAATGTGTGCACAGTCATTTCCTCTCGTGTACCACTAGTTAATCAAGAATGAGAGCTGAGAAAAGAATGACTAAAAATGAAAGTGTCATACAGGAAACTGCCATTGCAACTCCATTTGCCTTGGATTTAGATTAGTATTACTGTGACTTGTCCTTGCCCTCTGCAATATCATTTATTGGTTGTTATTTCTCACAAAATCCAGCGTCTTCTCAGAACTTCAGTGATTGTATCAGTTAGAACAAACTATATGAGCTGACAGAGTCACATTTCTGGTATCAGATGCGATTTGCATTGATTCGTCCATTACAGTATCAGACAGTTTCACGATAGTCAAAAACACCACAGGAGATGACAATGTTGTTGCCTAAGGCGTAAGCAGGGAAATGTTCTCTGTGCTTGATGCAAAGCAGCACACTCTGTACATATATCTAATAACATTACAGATGTGTTTGTGTTTACTAAGACAGGTATAACTATTACTATTGTTCAGTGTTTAGAGGTAAACAAAATAAAAAAGTGCTTCAGCCTGTAACCCATAAATATAGACTAATGGGCAGAGATGGGCACAAATACATAAAAACGTATTTAAAATAAAAATACAAAATACTGTGTGGAAAAATTTATTTAAATACAAATACAAAATACTGTGTTGGAAAATGTATTTAAATACAATTACAGTATTTAGTATTTTAAAAATACACAAAATACATTTGAAATTGGCCATCCAGTGAAGTAACACTATTAAGGCCTGTTTACACCAAGAGCAATACTTATAAAGGTAACTATATTAGTGTACTCTAAGTATACAATGCAGTTGTGTCTCAAGCTCTTTAAAGCAGAAATGATTCCGATTGGCTGTCAATGTTTTCATCATTCATAATGTGTTGTGCTGTTATGGTTATAGTTGTGGTGTGCTATCTTCTATTCACTTAGATTTAGGATGTACCCACACTAGGGGATCTGATCCGTGCTTGAGCATGATTGACCCCCAAAGTCCAGTTCATTTCACAAGTGTGACTGCTCTGTACCGTGTCCAGTGCGGTTCGTTTAACCGTGCCCTGGCCCGATTGAAGAGGTGGCTCGGGTGCAGTACACATGTAGTGTGATCTCTAACCGCGCCGGAGCATGGAACAGTTAAAGGTAGGGTATGTCATTTTTCAAAAACGCTTAAGAAAACTGAGTCGGGCCGAGTACCAAAACAAACTTGTAGCCAATTGCAAGGTGGCTAATTTTAATTCGTACCACCTCACCTTCATACGATTTTTGCTAAATCGTACGTATTTTACGAGTTGCCAATTCATATGAATTTGTACGAATGACCTTCACCTAACCTAAACCTAAACCCCTAAACCTACCCGTCACTGGGGTTTAGACAAATCGTAGTAAATCGTACGAGTGAGTTCATATGAATTAGCCACCTCATAAAATAGGTACGAATCGCCGTGAGATAGCGTTGGTAATTCTGATAAGCTTTCGGACACGGGCCGGGCTATGGGCTTTATAATGTTAAGATCTACTTCTGTTGTTATTTTGGTGAAAGTAACTCAAAAGTAATACAGGAGTAATGTATTGCATTCCAGTTCTGATACAGTTCTGATACAGCCATTGGAGAGAGAAAGAAGTATCTTTGTATCTTTTACATTACATTTATGCATTTAGCAGACGCTTTTATCCAAAGTGACTTACGATTCAGGCTATCCATGTTTGTTTGTTTTTTATCAGTATGTGTTCCCTGGGAATTGAACCCATGACCTTTTGCGCTGCTAACACTCTACCACTGAGCCACAAGAACACTCTTTATTGAAGATATAGTAAATCAAACTTTCCAAACCTACATAAGAGAGACTGTTTAAAGTAATACAAATGTGGCAATTTAAAAAGTGATAGTTGCAATCCAATGCTAATTGTGCTGCACAGTGCATTAGTGGACATGTCTCTCAAAGTCATAATCTGTTTAATGATTACTTGTTAGTAAAAATACATGTTACAAACTTTATATGCACAACAGAGGTGGCTATTTTGCAGTTGCGTTTTATTTCTACATCACTATATTCTGGCAGTGTCATTCCCATCATCACTCTGGGTGGGCCGGGGCCATAGACAGTGGTTCTCAAATATGTTTCGTGAATTATAAAGGATAACTATGATTTACAAAAATGATCTAAATTAACAGTAACACATTGCCAGTAAGATGATGCTATAATGAATATTACTTTGATAAATGTGGCCCTGTGGAAAAAGCATGTATGACATAATGTCTGCTGAAACATCATGTTCTAGCGTTTCCCCTTTGGGTATGAATGTACACTTAAAAAAAAGATAAGCACAGAAGAGGAAGTCTATGTGGTGTACAAGAGGGTACAAGCACACGCGCACACACACAGACAGACAGACACACACACACACACAGACAGACAGACAGAGACAGACAGACAGACAGACAGACAGACAGACAGACAGACAGACAGACAGACAGACAGACAGACAGACAGACAGACAGACAGACAGACAGACAGAGACAGACAGACAGACAGACAGACAGACAGACAGACAGACAGAGACAGACAGACAGACAGACACACACACACACACACACACACACACACACACACACACACACACACATACTTGTTTTTGCTACATTGTGGGGACTCATGACTAGGAGGTTACACGTGGGGACAGCAATTTCTAAATACAACAAAGCCATAATTTTAAGTCAGAGGTGTCAGGAGGATTTTTTGATAAACAAAAATAATATTTATTATCAAAAAATCTTAAGTTTAAAAAGCTTATTTTTTGTCTGGTTTTTCTATTCTGGTGGGGACGTCGCTATTGTGTCTTACCACAAACCACCATTGTGTGTTATTAATCATCTATAGATGATCTTTTAATTAGAATTATAAACCATTATAAGATGAACAACAAAGTTTAAGTTTAGACAATCATTAAAAGAGTTGTTTAAAAGGGATAATTGTGTCTGTATTTACATTTGTATTATATCTTGCCTTTCACTAATTTCCATCAACTGTATTTGAATAGACCATTTCTGGGGATGCACACAGTGGTAAAAAAGCCTTACCTCACTTCCTGTTTAACATCTAATTTTCTTCAGTTTTGAAAATCTGAAACGGTCCAAATGATAACTAAGACAAGCCATGTTGTAGGACAAGCAAGAAATATTAATGGAGCACTGACACCATGGGTATCATGGTCTTTGCTAAATAATAATGAGCTGTGTGTACTGGAATCCACTCTGAATTAAAACACCACATGCCTGGCATTCATAATTGCAATATATTTATATAAATATTAGGCTTTGACAGTACACAAAACTCTGGAGTAGATTAATAGATCAAGTGCATCACTTTTTTATTCAGTATTCAATACTACTTGCACAATATGCAACAGGCTGCATATTAATACAAATGTGCAATTTCAGCTTTAGCATTTGTTCACATTAACACTGTCTTTGTGTAACCAAAACTCAAATCTGACTGCTTAATTCTCTTAAACAGTTATTTAACTTGTCAGTGTGTTAACTTGAAAGTTATTTTAACATACTGAAAATTGTTTTGTTAGAAAACACATTTTGAACTTGTTGCCTTCAACAAACAGGAAAAACTAGACAAAGGCCCTTTCACCTTTTGTGTTACATTTTTCGCTTTGAGGAATCAATACGATTCTTAACATAAAATTTCACGCCCTCCCAACTTCTCCCTTTAAGTGCTGCTGGGAGCTTTCAATGCACTCCATACACTGAGCTTTACCAGGAACCTTTCCAGACCTGATGCTGTCCATCAGAGTTTTCTCCACAGCCTGAATCTCCTCTCTAGACCACTTTCTCCGTGGGTTTTGTGAAGATCCTGAATAAAACAAGAGCAATTAGTCATTGTGATTAATTAAAAGTGACTCAACAAAACATCTCAACACACATTTTGCTCAAATCTAGTTAGCATGGTTGAAAATCTGTAAATTCAGGCATGTGCATATGCATGTCACCAAGTAACAATAAGAAACAAAATGCTGGTAATTCAGTCAATATCTAAGATTTGTGATGGACCGGAGACAAAATGGACCAAGTCAAAATTACAAAATATTTCATAATTCTTAATCATAAATTACTGCATGGGAAATTGGTGGTGAACTTTGTACTGGACAACACTTCCCTTTCTTTTCATGTTTAAGACTTATGTAGCTAAACATTTCAGATACAGGTCTGAACTAGGTTTTACTAATTAAAAGCTGCACAGATGCTTGAATCATATCGGCCCAGGGTGACCAACAGCAACATCTAAAACGAAGTTATAAGGGATTTTGTAAAAGTGTTTTTTATCCAATTCTGACATCTCTAGTTGCACTGCAGTCTATAGCAGTTTTGTTGATACTTGTTGTTTTGGTTTGATAG
Organism: Gymnocypris eckloni scoliostomus; assembly: GCA_027564155.1. Taxonomy (NCBI): domain Eukaryota; kingdom Metazoa; phylum Chordata; class Actinopteri; order Cypriniformes; family Cyprinidae; genus Gymnocypris; species Gymnocypris eckloni. The sequence continues at coordinate 27,716,958 of CM050422.1, read as the reverse complement.
ATCGGAGATCACGCTGCGCACGTGTGCACACATTCACATACGTCCTGAGAACGCTGCCCGTGACTTTTATTAATAAAAAGAATTAAATAGCCTACTGTAGAGACACAGATGCAGGTATAGGCTTAATCACACAGGCAACAAATGTTTGTCTCTTCTGCGATGTGCGTCCCAGACTACTCGTAATACAGAATGACATTGAAAAAGTCACGCTTGACGTAGGCGGAAGTACAGAGTCAGTGTTTACAAGTTGAACGTGCAAATACGAAGTCAAACGCCATTTACAAAAAGGGGAGTTACAACTTAATGCGTTTACTTGGAGAAGATGAGATGGAGCATACGTCAAGCGTGACCTTTTCAACCATTATGTGAAGGACACACATGGTTTGGCTCTCAGACACTAATTTACTTCAAAATCTATCTGTTTTTGGAGTAGGCTATTCACGTAAACATTGACGGGTAAGTGAACGTAAACAGTTGTGGAAAAATCTGATGTGTAACATTAGATTAGATCTTATTAGGCCTATAATACACCTCAAACAATGAAAGAAAAGAGGGAATTACTCACTGCATGCTCTTGACTGAATAACTTTTGTAGCTTTATTAATTGTTATTAATACACCAAAGACAATGCAATGATTATATTTACATTTGATTATTCAATTTCTGTATTATTCTTGCTTAAATGCTTCTGTAAATTAGATGTAAATAAAAAAAACACTGTTAATTCCATGTTTTGATAGGCCTATTTTGTATTTGCTCTACAGTTTTTTTTATTTGCATCTGTTTTTATTTTGAATAACAAAAAATAGCTTTTGTTATTTTAAAGGTAAAATAACAAAAATAGCTTTATTTTGATTAGTCATTTACTATGGTAATTAAATAATTGGAGGACAAAAATGCATTGTGATGCATCATAATCATAATTAAATCAAATCATGAGGCAACTGAAGATTTGGCCAACAGGGCACAACAGTGGTTTACATTTTTACTTGCCTTGCCACAAGAAAAATAAAGTTTTGTTATCATTGTTTTTGATACAAATTACATTGTTTATCTTGCCCTTGAATGCTTTAAATTCTCTTGAATGTTTAAGTCCGCAGGCTTAAAACACGTGCACATAATCAACTTTTATGACAATTCTGTCGACTGTCCTGAGCCTCTTTCACATCAGGCCATCCTTATTGTCCAGCCGTTGGCCTTAATTGTAATCAACAAGGCTAAAATACAACTTTAATGATAAACACTTAAAACTTAGCTACTGTAGCATGTTACAAAGCTTTCGCTTGTTAATATTAGCCTAGTTATTACATTAGATGTCAAGAATATTATGATATGATTATAATATGATTAACAATTGTTTACATCTTTTGGTTGATGTTAATAAGTTATTTCACTATTAAGGTAAATTAGTGATTTAAAAAAAAGGCAAAGATCCTCAAGCAGAAATACATATTTGTGAAGGTAAATCAGAAGTGCACAGACTGTTTTGAGAAGGTGTACATGTACCTTCCTTAATTTACCTTAATACACTGTTCCTAACCTAATAGTAATTAATAATGAAGTTAACCAACATTAACACGTACAATTAAATGCTACACATTTGTAGATATCTGTGTAAAATATGTCCATCTATGCACATGTGTAGTTCATGCAGTGATATTTGTCTATATTTTATATGACAGACCTTTAGGTATGGATGTTTTGTTAATGCCATTTATTACTGCAAAATTAAAGGCTGGTGCCTTTGTGATTGAGTGAATGTAAACTGTAGTTCTCATTGATGAAGGGCCCTCAAGAGGTTGCAGCCCTGAGCATGACCTATTTCATAAGTTAGAATATATTACAGATCCCAATTTGAACACTATTGGTGAATGTTATAGTAAATGTATTAATGCAGCTGTTGTAGGGTAATTATTTATATCATTATTATTGTCTTACTTTTAATTTTATTTTACAGAACAAGAGTAAAATTACAATACTAACATTTATGAATGTTGATGGAGCTTTTATTTTGGTGAAATATGCAGGAACCAGGAAGTGCTTCTGTTTGTTGACCACAGCATGCAGATATATCTCATTACAATTTGGGAAGATGTTTGTCACACGCCTTTAAAATAATAATAAAAATGAGCAAATGATGAGTAAGTGTTTCAGAGCTTTGGACTTTGAACTAGGGGTCGACCGAAATGTGTTTTCAGGGCCGATACCGATACCGATTATTACAGATCAAGTAGACCGATAACCGATATTTTGAACCGATATCGTGTCTGGTGTAAAATGAAAATGAATGCCAAAATTAATAATAACAAGAGCTCTGACAAAAAAACGTTCTTTAAATGCTTTTAAATATGTCTTTAATTCTGAAAACTGTTAATAACAACAACATTAAATAAACAGTAATATTAATAATATTAATAATAACATAAGTACAGGGATCACCCAGAAGCATTCTGTAAACATTTTGTAAAACTTAAGGTAAACGATTTAGCGTGTTGTGTGATTATTCTCAACAAAAGTTATAATAATTGTTGTAGTTGTATTCATTATACAGTAATATATTCGGCTAAACCGAACTTATATTTTGACAGGTTGCCATGAGGACCTTTTAAGTTTCTGTAGCCTATGTATATATGATATGACGATCGTTTTACTCAAATGAAACGGTCAAATGCTCATGAAGTGACTCTGCAAGCAGTTCTGGGGATGTTGTTCATGTATTTATGTCCTCATTAAGTGATACGGCAGATGCTGAAGTCACCGCGAGCAGCACGCGCTTCAGTATGTATGTGTGCAGTAAACGAAACCGCACGCGTCTGTGTCATTCATTAACAGAGATGCAGAACATGCAGGATTCATATTTAAAGTGTTTTTGCGGCTTAATATTTATAGATACTAGTCCATAGAGTCGATTTAAGTGTACTGACCTACTTTTGATTAATTCATCCAAACTTGACACATTCCGTGACATTCCGCGTTATACGGTAAAGTCCATTATATGACTGCATTCCGCGATTCCGCCCGCATTTTCCGCATCGCGGATCATAGGTTATATTGAGGTGTTTTGCAACTTCAGCAACGTCTGCTGCTGCTTTACCTTTGAGAGACAACTGATGCGTGATCACTGAGGCAGCTCCAGTTAGCAAGTGTTCTCGGTGTGAGACTGCCTTCAGTTTTCCGTTGATTGGTCGGACTCGTGACTTCCTACATATCAGATGAGCGGTGGGCGATTGCTCTAGGCCACTGTTGAGCTCAGACAGGCATTTTATTTGCATAAAAAATATATAATTATATATATTTTTAAATTAGCGGCAAATCTGTTTTGAAAATGGCCGATATCGATATCGATAATCGTAAAAATGCTTAATATCGGCGCCGATAATCGGCCAGGCTGATAATCGGTCGACCTACTTTGAACCCTGGCGCGGAGCTCGTGCAGCGCAGTTTGAATACATGCCATTCGTGCGTGTTTTAGAAAAATAACATTCTGTAGTTTATTTACTAATCCATTTCAAGATTTCAATCATCACAGTAACCAGCAACAACCCCGTCTCTTCTCATCGGAGACATGAGAAGCAGCGCTGAGCAGTCTTCGCTGTCGGTGTTTTGTGCTTGTAATGATGTCTGCGCTCTCTCTGACAGTTTTAAATGCTTCCACACTGCAGACGTGTTTGCTGCATTAGTGCGCGCCTATTTGATCGCGACTCATTGTTCGGTACAAATTATTCGCCAAACACCGAAATAGTTTTTTCCTATTTTCGAACATTCGTGCATCCCTACCAAAGACAAACGAAGCTTTTACAGGTTTGGAGCGACATGGTAAGTGATTAATGACAACATTTTCATTTTGAGGTGGGGTAACCCTTTAATCCTTTTAATTTAAATCTTATTACCTTTGGGTGGTTGTTGATTTTTGGGGTATACAAGAAGACCTACTTGTATAACACTGCACAAAACTACAATTCTTTTGATTTTAATTCAAGTCGTCACTGGTCGTTGTTGCTTGCTAAGCAAAGAAGGCACGACACAGACTACATACCTGCTGAATCTGAAGGTGAAGCATAATTTTCGGTCACTTCTTTCTCATTCTCAGAGTCTGATCCATCACTGTCCATCAGCACTCTCTCTAGAAAACACAGCAATCACATAGACTCATAGATTAGGTAGATATCTAAATATTGTTTAAACAGCTACATTCAACAAATGTCAATAAATCAACAGTGGTATTACTGCTGATCGTAACATTTTCAATCAGCTTTATTTTTTCATTGGCATCTGCCAAAAAACTATGGAGGAAAATGTGTAAATGAGTTTACTTAGTTATTTACTCAGGCTTGTTTTACCTTGTGGATCAATCTGGATCTCATCGAGAATGTCTGGTGACATTTTTGTCCGATGAAGAGGATTCTTTGGTTCCACTCTTAGCTAAAGAACTAGACCGTGTCAGACGCCTTCTTTTCAGTGGTCGAGATCTTGATTTTTTGGACATTAACTTTCCTTTACTTTTCTTGTTTCTTGCTTTCTTTTTTGCTGAACTACTTTCTTCCTCTGCTGAAGTGTTACTTTCGGATTCTTCCTCTGTCTCTGGTATATATTCATCTTCACTGAGCTCTGAACTGGACAGATATTCTCCAAGCAATTTTCTGTTAAGCTGTGAATAAAAGTTAAGAGTTAAGACGCGAATGAAGCGTTACGCGCGAATGATTTACATGAATGAGGCGGCATGAATTGAGCGTTTGATGCGCTATTCGCGCGAGGTGAAAAACCTGAACTTTGGCGGATATTCGCGCCGCGTTAACCAATCAGGAGCTTGCTCTAGCAGTGACGTCATTACGAGCGGAGGCAGAAAATCTGAAACAACAATGGAGGACAAAGTAATCGTGGTTGTATGTGGATACCCGGAGCTGTGCGATACTACTTTATACTTTTACAAAAACAGGAATACATTTTGCAAGGAGACTGGAGCTGCTGCAGAAGCCCCCCCCATGACGGGAATTCACGTCTGTTGTGTAGCGAATTTCGCAGCGAAGCAGCGAGTAAACTCAAAATGTTCAAGCGTCCAACTACGCGCGAATAGCATGATTTATTCGCTTCATTCGCATCTGGTGTGAACGCACCTTTAGAGGTTTTGATCAGAAATGCCATGGCCGCCAACATATTAAAGGAACACGCCACTATTTTTAAAAATAGGCTCAAAAGGGACACTTTTCATATAAATATGTTAAGATGTTGAAATAAACTTACGATTACACTATCAGTTCTTCTGAGCTCAGGTACACTCGTGTCCGTGTCCGGAGTGGGGTCGAGGTAATGGTCCCATCACTACTGTCGGAGCACTGATGTACTTCCTGAAAAATTATCAGAAATATACACTCAAATTTACATTTTAATGGCTATTCATTTTAGCTCTAAAAGCTGTGCTTAAAACTGGACTGTCTGACATATTCAGTTAGTACAATGTTAACCAAAAATGATCTGTTTTCACCTTGTACAACACAGATCGCGTCAACATTCTTAAAAACAGACGGTTACCAGAACTCCCCAAAAATGTTTTAATCAGAACAACTAGAAGTGTAAAAATCACCAGGAAGCCTATTAAAGCTTTATTTTGAGCATCCTGTGGCTCACCGTCTAGGGTGCTTACTATTTCTGAATCTAACACAGGCTCTCTATTGCAAGCTAACACGTTACCAATTTGTGGGCCAAACGCTGACTAGAGAGACCTGCTAACTGAAAACGACAAGTTTGATGGATCGATATATCGATACGATGTGTGGACGATACGATGCTACGTGTAAAATATGGATAACTGTAGTATTAAAAGGCACCTTTATTTTCGCAGTGTCCACATTTTCACATAATGTGCATTATCGTCAATGCATGCATTCTCGTTCAATCTCACGTGTCAGGACTCGATATAAGGACTGCCCAAATGCACAATGTGAACATATAAAACGCTCGGGATTGTAGGAGTAACAGTCGCGTGCTTAGTGAGAAGTTTTCCCGTGCAAACAGACAGCTGCGTCAACTGCACAAATCCTGAATTGAGCTCTCGTCCGCTTTTGTGTGCATGGATGAATAAATTCAAACAAAATATCATCACATGTTTTGGCTAATATCCTTATAAACAGTCGGTTAAGCATAGCATGTGTCTTAATGTAAACAGTGGAGAAAAAAGGCACGTGTATCAGTATATTAAATCTGTGCTTTCGTTCTTAAAGTGAAAGAAAACTAATAATAAATATAATGCTGTCAAAGAAAAACACAAGTGCTCACTGCTCATGACTAAATAACCTTTGCAACATCAAAGCCTGTAAATTAATATTTTTGTATTTATACAGTGAAGACTATGCAGTTATTTTACATTTGATTATTACATTTCTGTAGCGCATCTGAAAATGTATTTTAGACTGAGCTGAAAAACACTGTTTACTGAACTTGTGTCTTTCTTCTATTGTATTTATTTTCTGCTATTGCTTGTAATTTGGTTATCTGTAGAAAAGATGTTTAGCACTGAGCCCATAGTAGCATTTTTACATTTATGTTCATGTTATATATTTTTGCTGCATTTGTGAGTCAATAAAAATGTAGATGCTTGTTTAAAATAGGTATATAATATCATAATATTGTTTGAGATACTCCTGTATCGAACTGGATTTATCGTAGAATCTTTTGTGGTATCAGCAAATGTTTTATCGCTGGGTGTGAGAATCGATATCATGACAAACCATCCGATTTACACCCCAGTTATAATAACTCAAAATTAACTTTTAACAAACATAAGACTGACCTAGCAAATGAAGCCATACAAAAGACATAATACAACTAACATTTGTTTTCATGCTCTGATAGAAATATAAATTCTTCTCCCTTCATCATTTAAAGTTTGTGTACGCCTTCATGTATCGTTCTTCACAAGCATTGTGATGCGCTATAAGTTTCTGGAGGCGACTCAAGTGACGGCTCTGAACTACGCTTTTAACGCTTTTTTGGAAGATTTTAATTTGCTATTTATACAACCTTCAGAACTGAACCTTTAAATAAGGACTTATTGTTGACAGCAGACACACAGGTGAGCCACAGAAGATTCCTATATTACACTAAACAACGTGTTAAGAGTCAAATTAGAAATGCATTCGTTATGGATACAGTATCCTACAACACAACTGTGTTTGACTGTAGGGTTCAGGTGGTTGCCTGACACACACTTCTGCATGTTTGCTGGTGTAGGATTTTGTAATGGCTTGGGAGAGTTTAGGTGATAACCCAGACCTGTGAATCACTAGTGGCTGCCTACCTTTGTCTTCTTTTCTGGACCATCCGTCACATCATCCACTGTATCCACTGTAATGGAATTCACAGAAGACAAAGGATTTTTAGGTTCACAAAAACAATGCAAACTTGAGGCTGTTCAAACTTTAGTAAAATTTTAGAAAAGCCATTAGAAGTAAATTTTCACCAACAATGAATGTAAAATAAAAATGTAATATTTTAAAAGGTATTTTTCACAATAACAATTATGTCTAGTCATTTGAAATGGATTAATGCTAAAGCATTTCAAATATCTAACAAAAAGCACACATATTGAATTGATTTTTTAAAAGAAAACTTTTGGAATAAGTTAACCTTATGATTTTAAATGTGAAAGTAAGAAATTGATAGAACGAACTAGAGCTGTGACGGTATTGTATTTTTCATTACCGCGGTGAAGCAGCAACAAATATCACGGTTTGGCGGTTAATCGCACGACCCCCCCAGTAAAAAAATTGACGTGGTCGCACTTGTGCAAGTGCATGGTCTGCTGCTTCAAAGCGTCTGCGCACTGCAGAGCCACAGCAAGTTGCAGAGGAGTCAGATTTCACTGATCACGTGAAGAGATACACAGCAGGAGCGCTTCATGGGTAGAGCTACACTCACTGCATCAGCACGAGCACTTAAACCAGAGAAGGTGACACAAATAATACTGATGAAAAAGAACGGGTTGAATGTTGAACACTTTCGTTACCATATAGCTATAAACTAGATTAATCAATGCATGCTGATGAACTTTTATCATAAATAGAGCCCTGAATGACTTGATCAAGAACGCATGCTTGAAAATTAACATGGAAATGAATAATAATAAAGTCATCTTCTTTATTCTTAAAACCGTTAATTAAATGAACAATAATAAAAAAATAATATTAATCTTTATAACTTTTTTTTTTTTTTTATATCTTCTGAGTTTAATAGGAATTATGAAACAGTCTTTGTCATCGTTTGTAACCCATTCTTTGTACAAATTATTAAAATAATAACAACCTGAGCAAGCTGCAGAAACAACAAGCGAGCTCAACATGCCCCGTGCTTTGTCCTGGTGAGTTAACTAAACTTCGATTCCTATTTCTTTAGACATTGTTTTTCGGGTAAGACTCCGTGGATAAACGCACTTGTCCAAACGCAACTTGTTGAAAACTGTATTTGTTGAAACGCATAGGTTGTAACAGCAAATTAGGATGTAATTAATATTATTTGACGATTCGTTAGGCTACATTTATAATAACAACCTTTTAAAGTGCAAAATAAAAGAGGCTTTTCTTCTTCCCGACCGCTCCTGAAATATATCTAGTTTCCAGAATCTCACAATGACATTTCCTCTACTGAAAGAGAGAGATAACAAATAAAAGTGTAGTCTGCACAAAATGTATTTTATTGTAGGCTATTTATTTTATCCGTCTTGTCCAGAATCAAATTAGTTTTACATTTAGTTGTCAACGTAATAAGTGTCGCAGAGAGAAAAAAAATAATAATAATGTAGGCCAGTTTGTACAAAATGTAAAAATAGCATGTTTGTTGTTTTTATTCGTCTTGTTAAAATACTAAATTTGTTTAACCTTTTGCTGTCAACACGGAAAAGTGTCGCAGAGGAAAAAAGACATCTGTCATTTAAATTTATATGTAAAATATGAACAAAACCGTTGGCTTAGACATTGCAAAATGAAATCTCTTTTTCATGAAACCAAACAATTGAACTTCCCTGAGAAGAATGTCTCGAGTCAGACTCGCCTGACCTGGGTTTCTTCGCAGTAAACTGACCATTTTGCAGTCGGAGTTGAATAATCCACACTGTGCTTCATCCTTATTCTGCTCTGTCACTCATCGACGGGGCTTTAGGCAAAACCCTGCCGTGCCGCCCCCACTTCACTCAAATACGATTTTAAAGATGCATGTGAAAGATTGGATAATTTGTTTATTAACAACAACATTAAAATAAAAGCAAGCACGGGCAAGTGCTATTAGCAGTCAGGGCTTAATCTGAACAAACCCGGACCGGATCGGCATCTCTGAGCTCCGATCATCTCATCTGGCGGATCCTCTTCCTCCAGAGAAATACGTTTGTCAGGGTTATTGTAGTTTTGCAATTTTAAATTCGTTTTTATTTTAATATTGCTTTCAATTTTCGCTAAAAATTTAAGTTTCGTTTCTATTTTTATAGAATTTGGTTAATTTTAGTGTAATTTTTATTTTGTGGAGTTTTCTACCCTATACAGGTTAGTTTCGGTTTTAATTTGATTTTTAGTAATTCAAGTTTAGTATAATTAACAGAACACTTCCAGAGCACAGACCAAAGACATTTTAATTTAAACTTATTGACGCAAACCACTAGTGACACAAAATTAAAGCATGCTGATTAGAGAATTATTAATTAGACTATTTTATTTAGTTGCTGTTGGTTTCGTTTAGTTTGAGCTTGTCATTGTTTTTTTATTCTTCTTTCTTTCTTGTCTTAATGCCTTTATTTTTGTCAAATACAGTTCTTGATACAACATATTTCACTGTTTAAACATGTATACAACATATTTTTTAATTCGTTTAACAAGCATTTTAGAAGTAAAAATAAAACATTTCATAGTCGCAAAAAAACTGATGCGGCTCGTTTAGATGACTTGGTTTGCTTTGCATAAAATAAAATAAAATTTACTGTTTTATAGATTACATGAAACAAACCTATATTTGACCAAAAATAAAGTAAGTGGCACTGAGAACTAATTTCACCCGAAGAGAAGGCAAAATATCTGCGTGCACTCAAAGCAAACGCAGACTCTGGACTGTCATATAGGATATGGGTTACACAAAAACTACCCAAACATTACAAAAAAATGTTTAATAAAATAACCGTGATTTTTAGAGTATATGCACACAATAAAAGCAACTGATGCAAGCTGGTAATCACTTAAGTGGGTCAACGGAGTGATTGCGCAAATTATCCCTTACCTCTCCATCCTCTGATGCCGGATCGATCACCCCGCGTTATTACACAAATTAAACACTGCATATGATAAACGCTAAATTTTTAGTATTCCAAGCAAAACACGGTTTTGGGTGTACGTAAGCCTATTTAATATATAATATTACACTTGTGTTATCTCCCCCGCGCTTTCTCTCTCACACACATACATTAGCTATAATCTTACCTTTCAGAAGCGCGTGTCTGGCTTTAAAACTCATCAGACAGCACCAGCAGCAAAAGGAATTCATGTCTGGATAGTTTTATTCGATTTGATGACATTTATGAATGAACATTATAATGTTTTGCATGTAGAGAAGCCTATTGATGACGCGCAGTTGGGGGGCGGCATTACTATGAAGCAAAGTTAATTTAGATGTAGAATAACTAAGCAGTGATAACAAATGCCCAAAAGATCAACTACAAATATCTGTCCCTTTGCCCCCCTGACTGTGCTGCCGCCCAGGTTACTGCCTTGTTCGCCTATATGCACGCGCCAACCCTGCTCATCGACAGCCCGCCTGTTCTGTCAGGGTGCCGTTATGCACATGCGCAATAAAACACATGACACAGAAGCACTGGTGCGTGCGTGCAGCGTGAGCGAGCGGTAAGAGGGAGTAAAACACACACAGATATGCTGTTCTGAAAGGATGTTGGGAACGGATATTGTTAGACCGCCCACTCACGCTCAAATTACGCCAGAGTTACCGACTGCTACCATGTTTTATTCGCTGCAAGAAATTTGGTCGGATCCGCGAAAACAGTGCGGTGATGACCTCAACACCGTCGGCATCTCATTACTGCGGTGAAGCGGTAATCCGTTATCGTCACAGCCCTAGAATGAACTTAATTATAGCTACATGTTTGCAAATTAAATAAACCAATTAAAAGCCATTTAGGTGGTGTGGCTTTTGTGTTCATGATTAATTTCAACATGCAGTTTAAAGGAGACGCTTACTAGCCTCTGTCTTTAATTAACATTAACGTTTATTTGTGCGCAGCCTACATTACAAACTGGCCTGGTTGAAGTGTAGCCTTAATGTAATTGGTCAAATCGATGTTGTTTTGCGGAAATGAATAGCATTCCGCTGAAAACACAGCTAACTAGCGCAAAGATGCTTGGGAACCAACGCGGTCGGAACCAAAGTTTACAGGACTGCGTTCTCTGGAATCCTCTCAAGCGGAGGACTTCTACATTCTGATTGGTTGCTGAACCGTGTCATAACTCATTACCATAAAGTTGACCTGATTTCAATGGATTTTTTTAATTCCAAAGTCTCTTTAAGATAAGGTATTCTATAGTCTTTGCTTATACCCTACTTGTGGTCAGTCTCCACAAGATCAATGTGCTTGTTTGCTTTATGCTCCTTTAAGTACAAGACAAGCATTCGATCTACGCCAGAGCGTCCACGAATCTTTCTACAGCGTTGCTGGCAGAGCAGCCAGGGCCCATTTGGATGCTCTCGCCCGGTGTGAACGCACAGTTAGACTTTCCTAATTACTGGAAACATTCCTTTAACTACTTTTGTGATAATGTAGTGGCCTTGAGACTTCTATATAAACTGACCAGTGATTAAATACAAAATGATTTAACTATAAACAAAAGATGTCAGATTGAATGTGACACGCACATCCGTGAACTTGACATGGAGGAGAGCTGTTGCAAGAGTGCATGAGGACTATGTTGGGGATTTATCTTATTCCAAGATTGTGCTCTTATAACCCTGGGTTACTCTGGCTCATAAAGCTACTTTTACTTCTAAGCTTGAAGAATTATTTTAAGTAATATTTGAAATAATTCATAACCTCACCTGTGCATCCAGAGCTGCCATCCACAGATGATTTGAAACTAGCTTCATCTTCCTGCAAGCACAAGTGTGACAGTCAGTAAACATCACGATCTAATAACATGACATTACACTGTATTTTAAGTTGTAATAGTATAATTGGTGTAGTATAAGTATATATAGTATAATATGTAGAAGCATTTAATATTGCGAAATAAGTATAGATATTTTTATAATTTGACAAAATGCATTACAGTAGTATAAAAACTTGTTGTGTATTTATTGAACTTGCCTCTTGCATATTTTAAACATAATCGTCGTGTTTTTTGGGAAACAGTCATGATTCCTGCCTCAGACCCCGCACATGTCTCTGCACGTGCAGGCCTCTAATCAGCGGCCAATCCTGACGCTTACATTCATTTTACCGAACATCAACTAAACATATCGGTTAAGATATTATTTTAACAACTTGGGGAAAATATGTCCTTCAGAAAGAACATTAAGACACGATTTTAAAGTAATATAAGTTTATAAATGGATTAACGCTAAACCGCACATTAACCGTGCGATTTTGTGGCCTAAAACATGATCTTAAAACTGAATCTACAGCCCTAACGTTAATTGATATATTATTGTTAACATTATTGTCATTTTGGTACATCAAGCTATACTTTCTGCCAAGTTGCATTCAGTTTATGCTGCTTGTGAAAAGCGCTAACGCACAGAAATACATTGACATGACTTTTAAGTTACAATATATGTCTAAACAATATGCTAATTAGATAAACAGCACAATATTATATGGATAACGATGAAAAAACGTACTTTCCCTCGTCCATGTCGTCTGCTGCTCGCGTTGTGTGGAGCATCTCTGGAGATCTTCTCTGAGGCGCGCAGGTGTGGAGGGGAGGGGAGGGAGGGGAGAGGGAGTCGTGGTGGGGACGCCAGATCTCCGCTTCTGTGTAAACTCTCCTCAGAATCATCATGCGCTGCTCTAGATAGAGTTTTACCCGACTTTCCTTTTTGTTTTTTTGGTGCGATTTTGTTTTCTTTGCAAATCGGTGTATCAGCATATTTGTTCTAATAAAATAAACGCATTTTCTGCTCAAAGTGAGATGACTCACCTGTTTTTTTTTTTTTTTTCAAGTAAAAAATGACAGAACGTTGATATAAAAATACATGTATAGCCTATTATTTTTTACATTTAAAAAAATAGCATATGAATGAATGGATCCAATGTAGAACTCAGTTTTTATGATATTCATAAGGATCAGACCTGATATTAGTTTACCCTCTGTGAGGAGACACAATAAATAAAATAGGACTGAAACAAGTGAGGCCTGTCTTCAGTGAAACCAAACGGGGCGGATGAAGCCTCTATTGAGGCCTTGTTCTCAGATGGTTTCTTGCATTTGAACTAATAAGTGACTAGACTATTTCTAGACTGAGGTGTCATGAACCTGCTTGTTTCGACACAACACAAGCAGCAGCTTGGAGCTAACATTAAATGACTTTCATGAATATCTTATTAAAACGTGAACTGTTGTTGGATTCTTGGAAGAGATTGAAATTAAGGGAGTGAAACAGAAAGTGTGTCAGAGCTGTTGTTCTTGTCGATGTCCTTACAAATGGTGTATATTACAGTTTTTTTAACAATAATTTTTGCACTAATAACAGAACCTTCCTGTCATTTTTCAAAACTCTAAACACTAAACTCAAAACAATCATTGTTTGTAACACAGGCTGTCCAATGTTCACAACGTTTCATATTGTGTTCATATCTTTAAAGAAGCCTTGCATTTGGTTCAAAATACTAATTATTATGAAATATCATAGGAACATTACTTTAGATCACCCACACACAATATACCCATATATTCACTGTTTAGTTGTTAGTACAATCATGAGATATATTTGTTCAGAACACATGATGCCGGTTTCATTATTGTTCTACACATTCATGCATCATTGTAATAGACTAGAGAGAAAAGTACAGACACTGGAATCATTAATCAAAATGTGAAAATTATTGATAAAATAATAAACACAACAGGTTTAAAAAAAAAAGTTAAATAAGAAAAAAATAGATAAGAAAAAAAGATAAGAAAAAAGATAAGAAAAACAGGGCTCTCAAACTTTCCTCCATCTCTTGGCCAGTATCATCCAAAAATAAGACGGATTTCATCAGCTTCAGCTCTATCACCCTCTAAAACACATTTACTGTAGGAAAAACAAATACTGATAACTATCATATAGATATATATGATTTATTTCCTCTCCCAACAACATGCATCTTGAACCTGATCATACCTGAACACACTCAGTCCTCAGTTGCTTCACTTTCGTACTCTAAACATGTAAAGTTGTTTATAACTTTCCATGAAACTATGCTTCAAGAGTAATGCAACCATTACATTTCATTCTGAGCAGTTGTGTCAGTTGATAGTTAGATTATTATAATGAAAGGAATAGACACTCAGTTCAGATGTAATGCGTGAGCTGTATTCAGAAATAGTAATACGTTGATGTTACGTTGTTATTTTGAACCGGTGGTTTTAGTTCAGTGAACAAAAGATCTTTGGTTCATGTGTATTGTATCCAAGCATTTGGAAAAAGTGTTGTGTTTTGAAAATTTGCATTTTGATCTTCAGTTGTGAATTATGTGTCTAGAGTTTTGAAAAATGACATGAAGGTTCTGTTATTAGTGCAAAATGATTGTAAAAACTGTAATGCTAAAGCTTCCATCCTGTGATGAGCACTATGGCCTTTATCTGCTCCTCGTGTGACTCTGTGAACTGAGGGCATACACTATCACATGTCTGCATGAGCAATGAGAGGGGTGTTAGCAATCAATCATCAGCCCTCTACTTCACTAGCAGCACTAACATCTTGATGCTGGACCAGCAGATTTTTATTTTTTTATCTGTTAGTCTCTCAGTCTGGACTGTTCACATCCTTTAGCATAATAATAATAATAATAATTTGTTACATTTATATAGCACTTTTCTAGACACTCAAAGCGCTTTACATAGTAAGGGGGCTATCTCCTCATCCGCCACCAATGTGCAGCATCCACCTGGATGATGATGATGTGACGGCAGCCATAGTGCGCCAGAACGCCCACCACACACCAGCTTACTGGTGGAGAGGAGACAGAGTGATGAAGCCAATCAGTGTATGGGGATGATTAGGAGGCCATGATGGTCAGAGGTCAGTGGGCTAGTTTGGCCAGGACACCGGGGGTTACACCTCTACTCTTTATCGAAGGACATCCTGGGATTTTTAATGACCACAGAGAGTCAGGACCTCGGTTTAACATCTCATCCGAAGGACGGATCATAAAGAAACATGTAGTGTATCTGGCCCCATTCTCCCACAATCAGCTCTCTCCATTAGGTCGTGCTAAAGCAGTATTGCTCACTCTCTGTTATCTCATGGTATCACTACTAGCCCATGGAGTATTGGAAGACCACTGATAAACTCTGAGATATGGGCTGAGGGATAATGTGCTGCTCTGTTAGCTTAGCGGTTAGCATTTAAAAATAATAAAGTTCTGAAACATTTACATTAAAATAGTGTGTTTAGCAGTTCACCTTTAAGGCTTTGAGAGCACGGAGCTTTGTAGGATGTCTGTTCTTATCTAATACCACAATATTTGTGCAAGGAATTGCAAAAACAGATTACCACAATCTGTTGAATTCCAACTGTATGTAGTGAAATATTAAAAACATAATGCAGAAGCGTTTAAATAACGGCAGCTGCCAATTACAGGTACAAAGATTGCATAGTATCAGGGCCTGATGATTTTTAAGCATTATATTGTTTTTCAAGTTTATAAGTGATCTGTTGAGAGTAAACTCTTTGAATTTAGTTTGATGTATGCTGAAAGACTCAGCCACACAAGTATCCCAGAGAGGATTTTTTTTTTTTATTACTGATCATGAGTTAATAATATTATAATTAAAGAATAATTAAATATTAGAATGGTTATAATAATGTTCAATCATTTGATGTCTTATGATGTAACACAACAAATAATTTGCTTAGTCAAAATTAATTTTCTGTTTGTGGCTCAGTGTATCCAGAATTTTCATTCAGGTGCATCAACAGTAAATTTACTTATTTATGTTTATTTTATAAAGTAATAAAGAATGATAAGTAAATACTATAATAATACATTGAATACATGTTAAATAAATTTTTTCGATTTATTATTGTCCAATAGTTGGCACTAGAGAGTGGGGACAAAGAGACACACTTTTCCAGAACAATGTTACTCATGGGGACTGCAATATTCTGTGTGACCGCCAGGGCGCATTGATACACAGTCACACATATTTTTGTCTTGAAAACAGTCCTTATGAGGACTTTTTCAAAAAGAGAAAACACACAGGGCGTGTCCTAACACTGTTTGGGAGGAGCGTTTTGCCCGTGGGGACCTCATTTTAGGTCCCCACGGTGACACGAGTCCCCACGAGTCTGTGTGTATTCAGGTTGAAGTCCTCACCAGGATAGAAAACAAGAACACACACACACACACACACACACACACACACACACACACACACACACACACACACACACAGACAGACAGACAGACAGACAGACAGACAGACAGACAGACAGACAGACAGACAGACATGGACGCAATGTCTGTCTGTTTATGCCAACCACTAAGGCTTTAGCGATGTGCAAACCTTCAACTGTCTCTCTTGAGTAAGCCCATTGTTGCCTCAGACTTGAACCTTTAAAAGCAAGTTGACTGTATAGCAACCAAAAAGTTTGCCACCTAAAGCATCATAATACTGACTTAAACTATATACCGTTGCCAGGCATGTATTGTTTTGGAATCTCTTTATCTTTAAAGTTCAGTTGCTGTTGAGGCAGCTGATACTCGCACCTCATTTAGGAAAGTTGATGGTATTGTGTTCTCTTTTTAGGTCAAGAGCACATGACGTTGTTACTGGTTTCATATGTGACTCTTCTGCAGTTTATAGGTGTGCTGATGTAAAAGCAGCCGCGTATTTTGCATGCCAATGTTATATTGTAACCCATGCTATTTAAAAAAATATTTACATATAAACAGGCACGTTTTCTCATTTAATGCGTCTGAATAGGGAAGTTTGATTAATGTGTATTGTTCATGAGTTTATTAAATTCTCTCCGTGCTTTTTATGTATGATTGTCTTTTGTAAACGGGCAAAGAAAAAAACATGCAAGGGCTAAAAATAACAGCTGGCCTTACATTCCAACAGGCCATTTTCCTCATTAATATTTGAATGATTATGCTAGAATTAAAAAAAGACAATGTGGGGTCAATTAAAGGGTCAAATCCAAACTCTTGAGCTTTGGTGATAGTCTAGCTTGGTGTTGCTGCACTACAAAGAATGAATCATTGTGGTGCTCTTTCGCCATCTAGTGGCCAAGAATAGGTTCTATAAATAGGTAATAATATATATTATAATAATAATTATTATAAATAATTAAATAATCGCTGCTCTAACCTCAGTCTCAGACCACCCGCAGTTCAGTCATTGACCGAAGCTGTGTTTACTCCTGGATAGCGTTCTCCTGGTAATATAGACCTCCTTGTGGATTTAAGTCATGTAAATACACACACACACACACACGCACGCACGCACGCACGCACGCACGCACGCACGCACGCACACACACACACACACACGCACGCACCCACGCACGCACACACACACACACGCACGCACGCACACACACACACACACACACACACACACACACACACACACACACACACACACACACACACACACACACCCTGGACCACAAAAGCAGTCATAAGTAGCACGGGTATATTTCTAGCAATAGCCAACAATACACTGTATGGGTCAAAATGATACATTTTTATTTTATGCCAAAAATCAGGAGGATATTGATTGAGCAAAGATTATGTTCTATGAAGACATTTAGTAAATATCCTACCATAAATATATCAAAACTTATTTTTTTGAGTAGTAATAAGCATTGCTGAGAACTTCATTTGGACAACTTTGAAGGAAATTTTCTCAATATTTAGATTTTTTGCACCCTTAGATTCCAGATTTTAAATATTCCAAATATTGTCCTCTCCTAACAAACCATACATCAATGGAAAGCTTATTTATTCAGCTTTCAGATGATGCATACATCTCCATTTTTAAAAATGGACCCTAATGACTGGTTGCACACAGACACACATATATATATATATATATATATATATATATTTGTCCTTATATTTTAATCATTATTAACAAGTAGGTAACACATTTATAACTATATTAAACATGAAAAACAATCAGAATAAACATTTATTGCTTTAATCATTTTTGATATTATTGTTATTTCTCAAAATTAGTTATACAAAAAAAGTACATAAAACGTGTGACATAGGCTGTTTTTGCAATCAGTCCCTCTCTGGCTAGTGTATTCACTTTCTTCCTAGTGCACTACAGTATGTGGTATAACATAGGGAAGTACAGAATGAGTGAACTATTCTGGACACATGAGTCTGATGCATGTTACTCATTAAAAGAAAATAACTTTACACCTTTGCTGATTGACTGTCACGCTGTTTTCTGAGTTACATCTGTGAAATAATAAACAATGTCTAAACAATGTCTAGGCTATACATTGTCATATCTAGTTTAACAACCCATTATATAGACTATTGATCTGTTCCTTACTGCCTATTGTTTTTATTTGTGTCAATTTAAATATGCTATATTCTCATGGTCCACAAACTGCAAAAAAAAGACATATTACATAAAATGCTCACACAATTTTTGATGTTTTATGTTCATTTATTTAAATTATATATATTTTTCATCTTTTTATACGAGCAATCCAGGATGTTCCTGCATAAAAGTGGTCATATTTAAATGGTCCTTTAAAATCATTTTACAAATTTCCTCCTGAAGGTCATAACATCATTCATAAGAAAACCTAAGCAATAATGTTGTTAACAATATTTTTTTACATCATCATCATTATAGTAACTTGTCTAGTAAAAAATGTCTGATAGCTTGCACTATTATAGAAATGGACTGTAGTGAATTGACTGTACAAGTTGTGTTTAAAAGGCAGCATTCAAATTCTCATTTTCGTATTATTCTTGATTTCTCAACAGTATGCTGACAACCAGGACATTGCTGAATTCGTTCAGGCCCATAACAGATCCTTTTAATCCCACATGGAATGATTTTTTGATGCATGAATTTGCATGCATGAAATATCAAATCAGAATAGATGACACCGTAAACATGTTTTTCCTTCAAAAAACGTTAAATGGCAACATAATGATGAAAACTGATGAGCTATTTCAGTCCAAAGCTAAAAACAAAACTAAAAAACTTAGCAATAGTTAAACTTGATGTACATGAATCATTAGTCATTCTGAAGTCATCTCTTTCCATGATGTTGCAGAATGGACTGGTAGATGTCAGACTTCAGAAACCTGGGATAGCAGTCTCTCGCCATTAGACTGAAGATCATCTTCTGTGCCGTATCAAACGACTTCAGGGTGGGCTCCGAGATGTTATCTGTAATATTTGTGCGAGTCCCAGAGTCGATGTTGACCTGAAGATAAGGGCAACACATTTTTTATTTTATTAAATTTTTGTAAAAAAAAAAAAAAAAAAAAAAATCTTAATATAATAAAATATATAACATTTAAATTATATATATATATAATTGTAATAAAAAAATGTATAAATAAAAAAATAAAAAATAAATAGATAGATAAATAAATAGATAGATTGAAATTATATTTATTTAAAAATGTAATAAATCATTATTTTTAAATGTATATATGTATATACATATTTTTAAATAGATATTTAGTTTGGGGGTGTCAAGAGGGGCAAAATCTTTATTATGAAAAAAAAATCATGATTTATTCAGTTTTATTTGTTGTGCATATAATGGGACTTGTGTAGCTACTTAAGACTAAATCAATATCCAATTTCTATCTTAACATGCCGAATGCTTGCACCCCCCAAGGATGAAAGTGAAAGTCTCATGAAGGATTCCCAGGAGTTCAGCACAGTTCAGTCCTTCACCTGTCTGGGTGCTTCCGTTTGCACAAACTCAGTGTAGATCTGGTTTGCCTTGCTGATCATCTCCGGTGCGCTCGTGGTCTTTTTGTATTCCTCACAGGCCAGCCAGAACAGAATATTTTCCTCACTGTATTCTGACTTTAGGAAGTCCTGGAAAGCCATCCGTCCCGCTGCAGCATGACACCATCATGAGAGTTAATTACCACAAATAGTTAAGTGTTCCTTCTCCAATTTAGATTAATAAAGCTACAACTCATATAAGATTCATACAATATTTGATACATATGCATACAGCAATGAGATGGAGGTGCACCACTTCAACATGACCCATTGACTTTATTAAAATAATTTGATAAGTGTTTACAAACGACAGAGAAACGTTTTTATTTATGTATAACTCCAGACACCCAACAAATTCATACGAATCTTGTCATGCTTTCAATAGATGATAAACTGTACTATAAATATATTTATTGAATATTTGTATCAATAAATATGTTTAATAAATCAATACATATTTATGAAATATATATGAATATATGGAAATATATATATATATACAAAATATTATACTTTTAATATTTGTGATTTTTTTTTTTTGCTGATTAAAATCATGTTTTCCATTATTAATTAGTCCGACTCGTTAGATGCAATATTTATGATTTGTTCTTAGATTGATTCCATCCAGTATTATCAGAGAATATTTCGAACTGAATTGTCTTACTTTTACAGGACAGAAGCATCTCGATGGACTCGCCCCAACAGTCCACATCATCAACCGGTCCCTGAGAAAAGCAACAAAATCTACCCTTGAAAATTACATGGAGATCCTTCACTGGTGAAGCTGATACAGATTTCAAATATATTGATTACAGGATCCTAGCATGTCAATCCACTAGCAATCTGCCAATCATATCCTAATTAGAAAATCCTTTGAATCTGAAATTCCTGGTGACCAGTAAATTCAACCATATTAGTCGTTAATATTATTTAGAAGAATAAGAATGCGGATGGAATCATCAATAACCAGGCACTCACTTTATGGCCATCTCTGACAGCAGTGTCCTCTGCATGGAGTCTCCTTCACTCTCTGACTCTGTGTGGCTCTGGAGGGTCTAAACACATTTACTGGCCTGAATGGAACACATGGAAATCAGCATGCAAAGCTTTGGGCAGGGTCACCTCCTCAGTCTGTAAGGTCATGAAGAAAACATCTCCAGCGCAGAGGCGATGGCCTGCTCGTCAGTCAATTTAACTTAGCTTCAAATGACTTTTTGTGTTGTGAGATAATGCAAGTTAAATAGAAAAGTTATATTTTAATACGAATTTTTTTATTTTTCCTCTTTGTAAATATGTGTAAATACAATTTACAAACAATTTGACATTTCATGGCACATGTAGTATGTAAAAAATAAAATCACCTGAGGCACTTATTACAGATAATAAATTGATTACATAAAATTAAATGAAATATCTTTAATTATCTAGACGAGGCAAGACAAATTCTAGGCGGAAATGTTGGATGTTGGGATGCTGTTGCCAGAATTCAAAGCATTGAATACATCTTCAAAATATCTTATTTATGTTCCACGATAGAAAAATGGTCATAGGAAATATACGAGGGTAAATGATGACAACATTTTCATTTTAAGGTGAACTAGCCCTTTAAGTGCAACAATAATAGGTCAAAATATCTCATAAGTAATGTTTTGCAGAATATCATATCTGACCCTTTGATCCAATAAACTCTCTGTAAATATAAAAAAACTGTGCATTTCAATTTATTGTTGTTATAGTTGATGTTTAAAAAGTTGCATTTTTTTTTGCCTCACGTACATTAAATCAGTGTAAATGAATAATATTCATTGATGTAAATATATTAAATATTTTAAATGTTAAATAATATATTACATAGTATATTTAAATATACAAACAAAATATTCAGTAACTACATCTAAAATTAGTCAGGGGCAGTGAAGACATCTCAATACTCAAATTTCATATTTATTTATTTCAATTGATTATGGAATTTATTTATAATGAAATTAAACAAATATATTTGTATTTAATTGTATTATATATTATTTAATACATATGTTGATACATTTGATACATTAAAAATAGATAACTCATTTTGTATATATTTATAATAATAATAAAAATAATAATACATATTTATTTATTCTTTTTTTGGGATAAGTTTAGATTAGATATGTTTTTTGTTTCTTCCTGGAGAGCTACTAAGAATTAATCCACAACATTTCAACATCATTTTATATGTAAAGGAGTGACGTCACAAAGAGCTCATTGAAGTAAACCATAAATATTTTGCTTAAACATTGATTAATGTTTGATTAAGTTTATGTGCTCAAATACTAGTGCCACTAGTGCATATGTTGAACTTGCCCACATGCATCTGGTGCAGCCTGTCCCAGAACTGGTTGGTACCACAGCAACACCTGTCTGTGTGATGGTCCAGGTGGGTCTCCATTAGGTCATCACCACATATATCCACACTATTGAAATCATAGAATGGAAATCCTGCCATAACCAAATAGCATGTGGTTGAAATAGACCTAAATTGAAGCATTTGCCTATTATTTATGATCTAATCAATTCAATGGTACCAGAATACCAGTGTACATCCTGTTTAATTTCCCATCATTTCCCATGATCAAAGCGACAAAACTTAGCATATCTCAAATATCATAATAATACCAAAAACTATTTGGATGCTTGAGAAGCGCTTACAAATGTCAGAAAGTCATTGCATTAGAAAAAAACACCAAACAAAGAGGCATCTGCAAACAAATGAGGCTGGAGCTTTTCTCAGAACTCAAGCCAGTTTTGCAAGGATTTGTAACAAACTAGTTTCAAGGTGATTTAAGTAGATGTACTGTATGAAGTCAGTTCTCCTCGAGTTCACACAGGTGTACACACAGGAGTACTAACTATGGTCAACTTGAATTTATTTTTGCTTAATAATGCAGAAGTGTGCTTGTTCTGCTTTTGAAACTGACATACGCATATTTCGTTTTTAGTGTGCTTAGGTGTCCAGCTACTTCTCCTATTGCCGTCTTTGTCTGATGATGCCCGAAACCACTTCTATAATTGTTAGAGTTTGTGTGTTTCTGTCTAGTTCACCATACTGAGCTGTGCTTTTGAATACTGTGGGATCAGGGGTTAAAGGGTTAAAGAGTCCACTTTATTGGAAATTTGGAGTGATGGTTTTGGGCGGCCAGTGGAAAAGTGGTATTTAAACTTCCAACCGCAGGTTATGGTTTAAATCATGGGTAACACTAGATCTGAAGGTTGGGAAACCTGACTGGATTTCCTTTTTTTCAACCTTGTTGACCATTTTTCTTATTTTGGACATAACAAAGAACCACAACTGCAAACGATTCACCTATCTAACCTTTACATGAATGTCACCAGTGAATAGGTGTCTACGTGATCCCCCCTGAGCTTTCCTTTAGTGTTGTCTCACTCTGTCAATGGCCATGTAAATCTCCAGAAGCAATGGAAAATCCTCTGCCAGATTTGCATGCATAATGACTTACACATGGCCAGGACAATTTGGTTTCCAAAAAAGCTGGCAAGGGTGAGGACACACTCACCTGCTGACTCTGAAATCAGAGTTATTCGTTCACGGTGACACAGAAGAACACACACTTTTAACTTTATTTGTCCCTTTGCTTTGTATTCAGTTCATATACACTTGTTCGCACTCTGTTCTACACTCTTCATACTCTGACTTATCCACACAATTGAAAGAAGGGAGTTGCATAGTTTCAGAAAATTGTAGCAACATTAATAATTCATATTTTCATATTTCCAGACTGGGTGGAATTGACTGTAATGCATCATTGCGCTCACACTGGGCTGTGAAGGGAACACAGTCTTGCTGGAGACTGACTCATTTGTCTGTGTAATTTGTTTGTTGCACCTGTGCGAGCTCGTGTGTCTGTGTGTGTGACGTCTGTGTGTTTGTTGTGTTCGACAGGGTCAGCAAGATCCGGCATTCCCTTTGTCATGTGCAAAAACGAGATGCTATATTTAGAAATCTCTTTGGGAGAATCCAGATAAAAAGTCTGACATGAATCAAACTGTGCCTGACTGAAGAAGTTGGCTAGTAATATGAGGTACAGTTGGGCTGGAATGATCCTGGGAAAGCATCCCAGAATCGTGAAAAGTTCGATCTGTCCATTTAGCTGAGTCTGTCCTGAGAGTAGCCATTTGCAATTCCTGATCAAACAAAAATGCATTAAAATATGCAGTTGGACATTTTCATAAGGAATAAGCTATACTAATAGGCTAATTGGCTACAGTAGTGGAGTTTGATAACATAATTTAGCTAAAAACACAATGAAGGAGAAGTGTGCAGCTTTGGTATCTTTGGCTTAATACATGATAAACATCATAAAGCAGTTTTGTCGGATTTCTATTCAGGTTTTCATTAAAGGTTTCCAGCCAATCGGATTGTTTTGAGGTTCTAACAGACTAGTTTTAACATATGCCACAAAATGTTTCAGGGCACCAGCACTTGAGACCATTATCCACACATTACATATTTTTGTACATACAGTATATTTTGTTGTTGTTTTATTTTTTATGATGATTATTATTTGTTTTTAAATCTCTGATTGGTCGTTTATTTTATTAAGTTTTTTATACTATTAATTAATACTTAATTAAAACATTAATAATTATTTAGAAATAATACTTTTAGGCAAGGATGCTTTAAAATGCTCAAAAGTGACACGAAAGACATTTATAATGTTACAACAAATTTCTATATCAAATAAATGAAGTTCTTTTGAAATTTCTATTCATCAAAGAATCTTGAAAAAAGTAATGTTTCCATAAAAACGTTTTCAACTTTGATAATAGGAAATGTTTCTTGTGCAGCAAATCAGCATATTTTCATGATTTCTGAAGGATCATGTGACACCGAAGACTGGAGTAATGATGCTGAACATTAGCTTTGATCACATAAATAAATTACACCTTTTATTATATACAACCCAAATTCCAGAAATGTTGGGACGTTTTTTAAATGTGAATAAAATGAAAACTAAAAGACTTTCAAATCACATGAGCCAATATTTTATTCACTATAGAACATAGATAACATGACAAATGTTTAAATGCAGAAATTTGAATTAAATTTGAATAAATACATTTGAAATTTGAATAATTGACATTAATAAATGGGCCCAGGAATACTTCCAGAAACCACTGTTGGTAAACACAATCCGCCGTGCCATCTGCAGATGCCAACTAAAGCTCTATCATGCAAAAAGGAAGCCATATGTGAACATGGTCCAGAAGCGCCATTGTTGTCCTGTGGGCCAAGGCTCATTTAAAATAGACTCGAAGTGAAAAAGTGTTCTATGGTCAGACGAGTCCAAATTTGACATTCTTGTTGGAAATCACGGACCCCGTGTCCTCCGGGCTAAAGAGGAGGGAGACCTTCCAGCGTGTTATCAGCGTTCAGTTCAAAAGCAGCATCTCTGATGGTATGGGGGTGCATAAGTGTATATGGTATGGCTGCTTGCATGTTTTGGAAGGCACTATGAATGCTGAAAGGTATATAAAGGTTTCAGAGCAACATATGCTCCCCTCCAGACGACGTCTATTTCAGGGAAGGCCTTGCGTATTTAAGCAGGACAGTTCAAACCACATACTGCAGCTATTACAACAGCATGGCTTCATAATAGAAGAGTCCGGGTGCTGAACTGGCCTGCCTGCAGTCCTGATCTTTCACATATAGAGAACATTTGGTGCATTATTAAACAAAAAATACGACCAAATTCCAACACCAAAACTCCAGAAACTCATAACCTCGATGCCCAGATGTCTTCAAACTGCTTTGAAAAGAAGAGGAGATGCTACACCATAGTAAACACGCCCCCGTCCCAACTATTTTGAGACCTGCAGCAGGCATCAAGTTTGAAATGGGCTCACTTTGTGCATAAAATCGTAAAATTTCTCAGTTTAAACATTTGTTATCTTATCTGTGTTCTATTGTGAATACAATATTGGCTCATGTGATTTGAAAATATTTTAGTTTTCATTTTATTCAAATTTAAAACACATTCCAACGGGTTGTATTAAAATAGAAAACTGTTATTTTAAATTGTAATAATATTTCACAATATTGCTGTTTTTACTGTAGTTCTCTTAAAATAAATGTCCTGGTTAGCATGAGAGACTTCTTTCAGTAACAGAAAAATCCTACTCCCCACCAAATTATGAATGTTAGTGTATATAAAAATAATTTACCCACCCTGAATTTGTTTCAAACCTGTAGAAATGTATTTCAGCTGTTGAACACAAAAGAAGATATTTTGAAGAATGTTGGTAACCAAACAATTTCAAACAAACAAACAGCCATTGACTTCAATAGTATTGAAAAAATACTATGGAAATCAATGGCTACTGTCAACTGTTCAGTTACCAACATTCTTCAAGATATCTTCTTTTGTGTTCAGATGAAGAAAGAAACTCATACAGGTTTGGAACAAGTGGAAGATGAGTAAATGATGACAGAATTGTCATTTTTGGTTGAACTATCCCCCTCAAACTGCCAAAATGTACAAACTCCATCATCCAGCAGGGGGAGCTGTGGTTCCTAAATGAACTTCCTCTCACCTCTGTTCCTCCTGGACTGCTGCACACTAAACATCCTCCTGCAAAACACCCCCACCACTCTTACAAGCATCAACACGGCTGAATTTGTGTTATCAGTGTCAAATCTTTACATGTTGCCATGCTGCCAGTCGGGTTATTGTGACACAAACATACACTTCAACTTCTTGTGTTGTTTTTCTGTGAGTGTCAACTAAAGTATGTAATGAACTAACTATAATCTGCTGCATGAATGTATAATGGCGGTATGGAGAGATGATGTGCTGTAAGGGTTTATTAGTCTGCTGTAGGATGACAGCAAAAACACCCATAATCCTTTCCACATTTTGTCATTAGTGTAGCTTAGCAAGATATTCATAGTTTATATGTCATTTGGAGGAGTAAATACTTTTGCTTTAATTTTCCAAAGCTGAGAGGATATTTCTAATAAGATTAATTTATTCAAATCATATAATTTTATTCCAGACAGTCATACAGCTGAATCCCATTCTTTCCAAAAATCTAAATTCTGTCATTTATTAACTAGATTTGTTCACAAAATGAAAGTCAGTGGGGTCCAAACAACATAGGACCCCGCTGACATTCATTGTATGAACAAAAATAGTTGAAATATTCGTCAAAATATCTGTTTTGCTAAAGAAAGTCATACATGTTTGGAATGACATTAGGGTTAGTAAATAACAGTATTTGTATTTTTGGTGAACTATCCCTTTAAGAGAAGCTTCTCTTTCCCGTTAGGGTCAAATGCTTCTACAGAAACATCTGGTGTAGCTCAAAGCAGCACTGTGGGGTGTTAAACACAACAACACATTTGATCATGTCACCCTAATACTTGTCTGTATTACAATCTCCCACAACAAGGGTTATACCACAGAAGGCTTTGTTTCCATATGGTCACATTGGGTATTACCTTACGGTTTATGAAATCTTCTGTACATTCAGTGCGATAATCAGTCTTCTGTGTTTGTAATGATGACACATTTCTGCCCGAACACACAGCTCATGAAACAGTTCATTAGTCAACATCCATTTATGATTCATGAAACCTCAGTTCTTTCTCTGTAATAGCTTTAAAATAACCGTTCTACCAAGATGCTCGATTTTAGGGCTAATTATGATCATTATGGTTTGATGGTGTTAGTCTGATTAACTTTAAGATTGATAACGCTTAAAGGCTTCTTAAAGATTTATGGACTGCATCCTTGAGCTTCTAATGGGGGACATTTGGGAAATGTACATCCCCAGTGAAGTAAACACGTAGAAATGGCAACACTTTATTTACAGTGTCCTTGTTACATGTGCTTACTATAGTAATAACAGTACATTTTGAATAATTGTATGCAACTAACCCTAAACCAAACCCTAATTCTAACCCTAAAGTATGTATGTTTTTAATAGAGTGCATTAGTGCCTCCCCACTTTTTCAGTTGCACTGGTTCCAGAAGTATTTTTTCCCATTTATTTTCCCATAGAAAAATAATAAAAAATACATAAACGTGTTAAAGTGCTATAAGCCACAAATCTCAACATAAAACATAAAAGTATTGGAATATTAGGCAGAAAGACAAAGATACAAGATTGTGCGCTTAACGGATTTAGTGAGGCAAAGAACTGCAATCCCATTGTAAATGATAATCAAATTACATGCGAAGGTGAAAAAAAACATTCATATAAAATTGTTGATTGTATATACTGTATAGACACAACATATTTTACATTTCTTGCGAAATATGCATTCATATATGCTTCATAGGAGTGGGTGGATCTCAGTGCTGGACTTGCTTGCTGCTACTCTCTGATTGGTGGAATTTTCTTTATTGCATCATGGGTAGTGTATTCTTATGTTTTTGCTGGGGATTCTTCAGTTTTTAACACAATTATGTAAAACATAATTTTAAATAATGCAAACTGTGTAACAAAAGACTATGCCATCGATTAACAACTCGGATCTCATATAGGTCTATCTTTAAAGGTTTATAAGTTATCATTAAAAATCCATTTATCTATTAAGAAAATTAATGCCAATAATTTTTTGTCCAGAACCCAACGGTTGCACTCTATTAATGCTACTCAGTACTTAAATGTATAATTACAATGTAACAAAGACATCTTAGAATAAAGGGTAACCAAAATTATACAAAGTATTTTACATTTTATCAAATTGGTGGCTAATTCATTTTTTGTAAAATCTCATGTGTTTTCCATACAAATGCTTATGCTCCATTGATGGTTATGGTTATAGGTAAGCCTTCATGCATACTTTTCTTTCTGATAAAAAAAATATTTTACCTGCAAGATGTGGTTAGTAATGTTTGACCACAGCATTATCCTTTTACTTGAGACCATGATGCACTGATTCAAGTAAATGGTTTGCTTTATTATCTGCAGATTCATGCTGCAAACAGAAACGGAGTAAAATGTTGGATATAAATATGTTTAATTCTTTCTCTGACTGCGTTCTGCTTGGTGGCACCCAAAGTTAGATATTATGCATCCAGTAGCCTGTCTGCGCATGCATAATTGATGTCTGCTATGAGACACAAGCAGTCTGGTTTGATAGGATGACAGTGGATCAGACGTGGGTCTCACTGAAGACAGCTGGAAGCCTGACACGAGCTCTAATGATTCACATCAGGAGGTAGATGTGTCCATCTCGAAGAAAATGATTTGTGGGAAAAAAAGAATACATCACTGGGATGAAATCTTGACAAATTGCAAACACTGATCACAGTTAGCCGTGTTTACACAGCACAACTAGTGTCAGCCTCAAGCGGCGCACCTGTGGACCTCCCACAGTCTGTCTGCCGACTGCACGCTAAACCACTGCAAGCTCCAAACTGATTCATTCGTTGGTCAAAGTGGGCGGTTCTTTGTTTGTAGGCCAAAACCTGAAAAGACTTAGCATTTTAGCACTTGGGTTTTTGGTTAAATGCTTGAAATAATGTCTGTGATTAACACAGCTCAAGATCAAGATAATGTTCTGTTTTATTGTATGGCGATATACAAGTAATACCCCCTTGTGTTTTTAAAAAGCTTTTACTTGTTTTAAAAAAACTGTTGCTAATAAGTGGCTAAATGGGACTACAGATGCTGACGGGGACATTAGAAGTAATTATGCAAATCAGCAAAAACCATCTACTCACTAGCCACTTTCACAGCTTTGTTGTGTTTATAATCACACTTTGGCAAACTACCTAAAATCGAACTAAAATTGACAGAGAAAACGTTTTTTAAATAAACACTGAAAGAGTTGTTGACGCCTAATGTTGAGATGTTGAAGTCATGCAGCTGTGGTGTAGTTCGTTTATAGCCTGTATGTTTAGCTTTAGATGACTCTACTTACACTTCAAAATGTATTAAAGGGATCCTCTACTTTAGTTTCAACTTTATGTGTCATGTTGCTGTTTGAGAATAAAAAGATCTGCAAGATTACCAGTGTTGGGGGTAACGCATTTCAAGTAACGTGAGTTATGTAATCAGATTACTTTTTTTCAAGTAACTAGTAAAGTAACATTTTATTTTTAAATTTACAAGAAATTACTTTTTCAAACAACTAACTGACAGCTCTCCTGTCCCTATGTTGAGAGAAATCCGGGGCCTCATTTATCAAGCATTTATCAAGCGTTGCACAGAAACCATCCTAAATATGATTTTACGATCATCTCTCGAATATGCGAACGTATGATTCATAGAATGAACGTACGAACAGAAAACACGCGTACGCGTCTCTTTCAGATGTGAAATCTAAGAATCGCAAATTATATTGAACTTGCATTCAACTTAATGCTTTCAGCTCTCTGTCTAGTAAATGATATAATATACAAATATTAGCACTGGTGTGGATTTAAGTGTACACACTCTACGATCAAATCTGAGCGTACGCACACTTTATAAACAAAGCCCCAGAAGTGAGATGCATTGTGTGCGATGTGTGAACATGATGCTTACTGTAGTCTTAAATATGAGCATACATTTACTCATCTCACTTGCACAAAAACAGATTCAATATTCCTCAAAATGAATATTTATATATTTAAAAATTACTTTTTTTTACAACAATCATGCAAGCCCAAACCTGATTTAAAACTAACGTAACACATTACTTTCCATAAAAAGTAACTAATGTAAGTTACTTTTTTAGAGAGTAATGCTGAGCTGAGCTAGAGAAGAAAAGCAGAAGTACTGATTTAGTAGCGTGTTGTTGCCATGGCGAAGAAAACAGTGTTTTTGATCCTAAATCATAACTCATCTGTAATTTATCCGTGTGCTGCACTTTTTACGGAGGACAGCAGCATGGTAAAACTGACACCAGCGTTAATATTTACAGCTGGGCAGATGAAATTCAACTAATCTCATATTTCAGAAGGAGGGGTTGCATCGAAACAGGAACTAAATAGGACTGTGGAGACAGGTGCTGCTATAATGTAAATACAGTATGTGAAAAATTATGCTTTTTTTAGAATCAAGCAGAAAAACCGGGGCGATGCTAATTTCAATGTTGGCCTATAAACAGTGCTCCATCGGACCAGACCGTTTAACTACACAATCAAACTCCATCATAAATAAAGAGTCCCATCACTTTTTCCTCAGAAATGTGATTTTATTTATTGTAAGTTTTCAAAGTTTTTGCTCTCTTTACTCTCTTTGAGAATGACGCAACAGTGGCCGTTGTTACAATTATACAATTGCCAAAATAAAAGAGATTTATGTACAGTTTATTATACAGACATTTATCATTAAACTGTTATTTACATTGTTAGGCATTCTAAACCTGTAGATTAAATTAAGCTTGGCATGAAATCCTTCAAGCAGAACCGAACATTTGACAATTATGACAGAATGATTAGTAATTAAATACCAGCCCACAGGATCTAATGTTAATAAATAGCTAGGAGGTGTTACATGATCAAGTGCTGTTGATAATATACAAAAAACAAATACACAACAAAACTAGCGTTACAGTACAGATCTACAACCAGGCTGTTGAGCCTTCAGGACGATCATTAAAAACGAAGGAGCGGGACCTTCTCCTGGCCATAGTGGGTGGGCCTGCCCTCTTGGTCAGGGTCAAGTAGATGTCGGAGGCGAGGAATCGTGGGTAGCAGTCTCTTTTCATCAAGCCGTAGATTTTACTTTGTGCTACATCAAAGCAGGACTTGGTGGGCTTCAGGATGTTCTTCTCAATGGTGGCTTTGGTTGAGTGGTCGATGTTGATCTGAGGGGAAAAGAGCAAAAATTCAGTTTTCAGGAATTGTGCACTATGATAAAAGACAAGATACTTGAAGTTATGCAAGATGAAAAATGATGTTGTAAGTTAATTTTTTGGGGCCAACTATGATTTCGCCATATCACTGATCTGTGTTTTCTTCTGCTTTGTATGAGCAGGAGATTCTCACTAGCTTGTCTTTCAGCCCTTGTCTATTTTTAGTATTCTTGTTTTTCTTGTGCAAAACATCAGAAAAAATACATCCACTGTAAAAGTCTGAGACCAGACTGAAAAGCCTGGAAACCAAGTTTTAGTAGTTTTTTTTACTTTTAAAACAAAATTTATTTTTTTAAATGACGAAAAAGAGGTACTGACAAATCAGCATTTTTTTCTAGGCCACTAATCAAATTTAAGCAAATTTGTGATATTTGAACTCATTTGTACAAAAACTCAGATGCAGCCAAACTATTTCTATTAAAGCACATGATGCTCTGTCCACAAAAAAGAAAATGAAATATTTTTCAATTTGAGTTTCAACTGTGATGTGGTGTAACCATCAAGTTAAAAGTAATAACATTATCTTAATCATTATTTTACATAATAATAATAATACAAATAATAATAATGATAATGTAATATATATTTAAAGTAAATTCTTTTTCACAAACATGACTAGTTATTATTCATAATAATTTGTAATTGGTCCCTTTGTCATAATATCAGTACAGTTGTATGAACCTAACATTTCTAACTTCATAACCCCAAGTCAACTCCCAAGTCACTGCATGAATTCCATTTTAAAATGTATGCATAAATTAATAGATCGCACAAACAAATAAGTGCAGGGGCGTGTTTAGTGTTTTGGGGGCCCTCAGCAAGTGTTCCTGAAGGGGCCCCCCTCGGTGGATTTTGCAATCGATTCTGGGGTAGGGATGGGTATCGTCTACATTTTATCGATACTGATACGATACATATCAATACAGTTATCCATACTACTCTCTATAATTTGGTGCACAAATAAATGATGTAAAAAGATGTTGAAAATTTCAAGTTATTTTATTACTGCAGTTTACAAATGCCTCCAAGCAAACAGAAAAAGGCACATAAAAGCATTTTTTTATAAAAAGGCCCTTCAAAGAAGAGAGAGAGAGAGAGAGAGAGAGAGAGAGAGAGAGAGAGAGAGAGAGAGAGAGAGAGAGAGAGAGAGAGAGAGAGAGAGAGAGAGAGAGAGAGAGAGAGAGAGAGAGAGAGATTTCCTCAGCACACCACAGCACAACATATTTGAACATTGTGTGCACAGGAGCACAACAGAGTGTAATAGAGAATTCTGGCGTCTCTAGCTCTTTTAATTAAATAAAATGTAAATATTGACTTTCTCAGGGAGCGGGTGTGATTTCTCCTAACAGAGAGTGTCCCTCTGTGTTTTAGAGGGACTTTTTTATCTCTGTTTTTATCTACATGATAAAGAAGTCTTCTTTTTAACACTTAGACTTGTTTATAGTGATTCTCCAATCAGGATTTTTTTACAGACATTCATTCAGGTCCTGAGTTTCAATTTTGAAAATGGGGTGAATTCCCCTCTTGCGTGACTCTTGTGGGAAGATTTTTTTTTATTTGAGTGGTGGAGAGGGGGAATTTTTGTACTCCCCCCCCCCAAAAAAAAATGCAATTAAATGTTTGATCATGCTGAGTATTTTTGTTTTTACAATGGGGCAATTGTTGAGAGTGCACACTGGAGAGCGCATCAGTGCTGAATAGTTTAAATATTGGCAAACTTAAAAAAGAAATGCAAATTATAAACTTTAGTGATGATGCATGTAAACTGTGACAAGTCTTGTGTCAACCGAACCGTGCAGTGTGCAGCTCGTTTATAGTGCAGACGCGATGTGGTGATATGAAGCCATTTGCGCATTTTGACAGAGAGCTCACGAAGAACTCATGCTGTTTGTAAAATTAAGCCTCACTGAAAGTGTTACAATTATTTTATAAGTTATTTAATAAAGAAATATGAATTGTACTTCACCTTCAGCATTATAATTATTCCCATCTGTAAAAAACGCGTTCCGCGGGGGCCCCCCTGGACCCTACGCTATTGCGTGGGTTGCGTGGTACGCTACTGAATGAGTGTCATGTCATGAAACAATACTGGCAAACCAAATACAGAGACATTCTCAAATGCATGTACAGTTTTAATTTACACTTTTCGCTTGCACTGTTTTGCTGTTAACATAATTCATAGCAAATATTGTATTATATATCGCCTTTTGATTTGTAGTGTTATTGTTTGTCAGTTTTATTTGTTATTTACACATATTTTCTGAGCACTGCACTTGCTCTGACTCATTCTCCCTCTGTCCAGGCCACGTTACTACTTCTTCTCTGCATGCTCTGCTCGCTAATTATGAATAAACTTTAAGGTTTTCCTTTAACAGCAGCGATGCGATAAAGTTGACGTTCAGCAGCGCTACCTTTCATTCTTAGTTGCTTTATTCGTTCTAACTTTGGTCAGACTAGAGCGAGTGGTCCCTCTGCCTCATTTTCACTTCTCAGTTTTTCAGAGTCTATATTCTCAGCTGTGTGGGCGGCTTGAGGGGTGTTTGCAGCCGAAAGCAGGAAAACCACACAGTCACACATCTGCCCCCAATCGTGTGGCCGGAGGCCGACAATGGCCTCTGTGCAAACACAATGGCAGGTCTCTGATGGTGATGCAGCTCTGCACTGCACCACAGATATCATTTAACAGAGCCGTGTTTCTTTTTACTGTGACTCCGCTGAGGTTACCCAAAGCGCTGCGTTGCTCACAGCAACGTAGCATCGTTCGACACCAGAAATAAGGCGCTTTCCAAAACAACGTTGTGGGGACCGATAAACAGCTTGTAGTGGTGTAAATTAGTTCACTCAAAAATACAAATTACGGATACTTGGAATCAGGGTTGGGAAAAGTTACTTTTATAAGTAATGGATTACAATAGTGTGTTACTCCATAAAAAAGTAACTAATTGCGTCAGTTCAAGTTCAACTAAGTAATATGTTATTTTACTAGTTACTTGAAAAAAGTAATCTGATTACGTAACTTGCATTACTTGTATTGCATTACCCCCAAAACGGCTTGCAACAAAAGTCACATGGTTTGCAACTTAATATCTTTGATATTTTCTTGTAAATTTAAAAGTAAAACGTTACTTTACTTGTTACTTGAAAAATTGCGTTACTTACTTTTTATGGAAAGTAATTAATTGTGTCACTTTTGCGTTACATTTTGTCTCCTGGGCTGGGCTTGCTTATTTATTTTGAATAACAAAAACCAACAAGTTATATTTTTGGCAACTGTAAAAGCCCTTTCACACCAAAAGTGAAATGAATAAGCCTCAGGCTGAAGCAACCGCTTTCTGCACCACACTCTCAATTTCTATCAACACGGGACAGGAGAGGTTTCCATGAATCAATGGGAAATCAAAATAACTTGTGTTACTTATTTGAAAAAGTTAAAGTTATTTTGTTGTAAATTTAAAAGTAATACATTACTTTATTAGTTACTTGAAAAAAGTAATCTGATTACGTAACTCTCATTACTTATAATACCCCCAACACTGCTAGCAACAGAACTGCACGCTTCTGCTTATAGCTTTAAAACTGAATAGCCTAAATTATTAATTTCTTTGTTCAACTTCTTGAAGTGTGCAGGTTTCAATTATACAGTAGAATTCAAATCTAAATCTGCCTTGTTCAAATTCATCCTACAGTTGTTATATTTGCAATATTCTGTCTACAGAACATAAACATGGGCAAAATTCTATAATTTAGAAATAATGTCACAGATAATGTTGCGTTTTTTTCTTCTTCTTTAAAAGTGTTTTAGTCGCATACTGAATTATTGCCTTTCAACATGGTTCACCAAAAAAACTTTGCCCTTCAGAAATCTAACAGGAAGCGAGGGATTTTACTGACATAAAATGTTCTAAAATCATTGTCACATTACAGGGATAATATAATATAATATAAAAATAGTTGCTGTACTACCAACTGGTCCAAAATAATAACACTTTGAACAATGGTAAAATTGTTAACACTTTAGAATAAGGTCCCATGAATTAAATTCAGAAGACTTGGAACATAGTGCACTTAGAACACGTTGTATGGACCACTCTTATGATTTAAAATGAGAATGTTCAAGCTCCCTTTTTAAAGCTTAAACACTCCAGTTTCCATTTATTGTAATCCTTTGGAAAAGAGTGAACAGCGGTCTTTAAAAATTATTCTTTTGTGTTTTACAGACGGAGGAACATTTTGAATGACATGAAGGTTTTCTACTGTTTTTTGTCCACTAGGATTAACGGAAAGGTATTTTCAAAAATCTGTCTGCTGGACAAAGTGCACAATAGAAGAGGTGCTTCTATTCTTTACATATGCTAAAAATGGTATCTATCCTGTTCTTACTGTTCAAAATCCAAATGTGTATGTACCTCTTTGAGTGCTTCCTTATCGATGAAAATGGCGTGTATCTGTTTGGCTTTCGACGGCAGTTTGGTGGCAGACTCAGTGGTCTTGAAGTCTTCACAGGCTAACCAAAACTCAATGTTCTCCTCGCTGAACTCAGTGCGCAGAAACCGCGTGAAGACTTCTACCCCATCTGAAACAAGATGCAACGTCACATAATTGCTAAATTAAAACCTTAACGAATTTACCCACTGAGACAACAAACAGGAAGTGAGGCATTATACCTGCAACACTTTTGAATACTGACACAGACTGTTCTAAACATCATTGTCACATTACCATGATAATACACTGCAAATTTGGTAGCAGTATGACCAACAGGTCCAAAATAATAAACATTTTAATAATGGTACATTGGTAACACTTAACAAGAAGTTCCCATAAAATAATATTAAATAATGCATTAAAGAAGAATGAGCAGTACATTTGTTACAGTTTGTATTAATATGTGTTAATGTTATTTTACTAATGTTAATAATTGGAACAAGTGTTACTGGTAAATTTACTGATAGACATTGAACTTCTTATAAATTCACTAGCTGCAGTGCTATGACACATAATAGCTGTTTGCAGCCATGTATTACTGTAATAATCCCTACAACCAGAGCTGAGTAGATTAATTACAAATTGTAATCCGTTACTGATCCCAGATTACATGACAAAAATTGTAGTCAGTAATGTAATCCATTACATTACACATTTTAGGTAATATAATCAGATTACTTTTAGATTACTTTTAGATTACTACTAACTTGTTTATCACAATGATTTAAACAGGATGATCTTGTGACGTAATGATTTAAAAATACAAAGAGTGAGAAAATAATTTTAATTGTAATTAACAAAAAACATTATATTACATCAAGGTTTCCCAAAACTGGGGTTCGTAAGGGAAATGCAGGTGGTTTATGAGTTTAATGAAAGGCAAACATGTAATTAAATCATACAAATTTTATAAATCCCCTTAAAATAACAATCAAAATAATTCACTTACTAAAAAAGAAGAAATATTTTATGTTTACCTTTGACATTTATTAACCAATGTCAGAGAACCGTGAACGTGCAAATGCAATTCTTATTAAAATATTTCATTTTAAATCTCAAGAGTACTTATATCAGGTGGAAGAGGTTCAGATTACAAAAAGTTTGCAAAAAGAAAATGTCTGCAAATAAGAAATAATTTTCTTTTCGCAAATTTGGTCATTTTAATGAGTTTGAAAGACAAAATCCTTTCAATAATACATAACAATACATGGTAAAATAACCTACTGAGTGATAATTCAAATAAAAATGAATGTGTTCAGTAGTAGATGCAATGTTGAAACACTTCTTAAACCTGAAATTATTTTTGTAAATCAGTGATCAAATCCTGTCTAATGACCGATCCTCCACCCGACTAATGACCGATCTCCGTCTGAATGTCCAAAAAACTGGAATTTCCAACGCTATCCCACGGCAATTCATACACATTTTACGAAGTAGCTATTTCGTACGAATTCGTACGACTTCACTCGTACGATTTAATACGATTTGTCTAAACCCCAGTGACAGGGAGGTTTAGGGGCGGGGTTAGGTGTAGGTCATTCAAACGAATTCATACAAATTAGCCACCTCATAAAATATGTACGAATTGCTGTGAGATCGGGCTGGAATTTATGATTGTATATAAGCCGTAGACTATTTTAGAAAGGAACATTTAAAAGATAAAAAGCAGGAATTAGAGAGAATTAGATAAATGATGAACAATTTATTGTTATTGTGTGAATAGTATGTAATCATGTAATC
Organism: Gymnocypris eckloni scoliostomus; assembly: GCA_027564155.1. Classification (NCBI taxonomy): domain Eukaryota; kingdom Metazoa; phylum Chordata; class Actinopteri; order Cypriniformes; family Cyprinidae; genus Gymnocypris; species Gymnocypris eckloni. The sequence continues at coordinate 27,678,693 of CM050422.1, read as the reverse complement.
AATAAAAAAGTAACCGTAGTCTGATTACGAGTATTTTAAAATGTAATTTACTCTAATTACAAGTATTTAATTTTTGTAATCTGATTACGTAATCCAGATTACATGTCATCAGTTACTACCCAGCTCTGCCTCAAGCTATGCTTCTAGACATGCATCCCCAGAGACACATTCCAGGTGGCACAACTGTGTGTGTGTGAATCAAACTATTCATTGGTTAGAACCACATGCAAACCAGAAAGTTCAGAACCCTGTGTAGTCACAAGCAGGTTTTGTCATCCTGTGGTTATGATGGGATGCACACTTCTACTTCAGCTCAGAAACAGAGAAACGTTCAGTATGCTAACTACAGTAAACTGCTAAGATGAACAGATCCTACCTGAGTGACTCAGCAGCTCTTCAAATGAATCACCCCATCTCAGAGCCATGTCCGGCGCAATGCTGTTCAAATCACATTAATCAGTGAAGTCTTTAAGTGTTGGAAAAGTGCTGCTTCATGAATAGTGCCATTTCTTAAATAAATAGTATTTATACATGATGAAGACTTACTGGCTAGTTTTAGCTGGTAGTTTCTTCTCAGGACTGACATTTTCATGCGATCCAGACCTTCCCAGAAGAAGACTGAGCCGACCTTTTTTATCCTTACTCCTGTAAAGAGAGAAAGCAAAATCAATCAATCAATCAATCAATCAATCAATCAATCAATCAATCAATCAATCAATCAATCAATCAATCAATCAATCAATCAATCAATCAATCAATCAGTCAGTCTGTCTGTCTGTCTGTCTGTCTGTCTGTCTGTCTGTCTGTCTGTCTGTCTGTCTCTCTCTCTCTATGTCTGTCTGTCTGTCTGTCTGTCTGTCTGTCTGTCTGTCTGTCTGTCTGTCTGTCTGTCTACTATCTATCTATCTGTCTGTCTGTCTGTCTCTCTCTCTACGTCTGTCTGTCTGTCTATCTGTCTGTCTGTCTGTCTGTCTCTCTCTCTCTCTCTCTCTCTCTCTCTCTCTCTCTATGTCTGTCTGTCTGTCTGTCTGTCTCTCTCTCGCCTGTCTGTCTGTCTACTATCTATCTGTCTATCTGTCTATCTATCTGTCTGTCTGTCTGTCTGTCTGTCTGTCTGTCTGTCTGTCTGTCTGTCTGTCTCTATCTATCTGTCTGTCTGTCTGTCTGTCTGTCTGTCTGTCTGTCTGTCTGTCTGTCTGTCTACTATCTATCTGTCTGTCTGTCTGTCTGTCTGTCTGTCTGTCTGTCTGTCTGTCTGTCTGTCTGTCTCTCTCTCTCTCTCTCTATCTGTCTGTCTGTCTGTCTGTCTGTCTGTCTCTCTCGTCTGTCTGTCTGTCTACTATCTATCTGTCTATCTGTCTATCGCCTGTCTGTCTGTCTGTCTGTCTGTCTGTCTGTCTGTCTGTCTGTCTGTCTACTATCTATCTGTCTATCGTCTGTCTGTCTACTCTGTCTGTCTGTCTATCTGTCTGTCTGTCTGTCTGCCCGTCTGTCTGTCTCTGTCTGTCTCTCTCTCTCTGTCTGTCTCTCGTCTGTCTGTCTGTCTGTCTGTCTGTCTGTCTGTCTGTCTGTCTACTATCTATCTGTCTATCGTCTGTCTGTCTGTCTGTCTGTCTGTCTGTCTGTCTCTCTCGCTCTCTCTGTTCTGTCTGTCTGTCGTCTGTCTGTCTGTCTGTCTGTCTGTCTGTCTGTCTGTCTGTCTGTCTGTCTGTCTGTCTGTCTGTCTACTATCTATCTGTCTATCTCTATCTCTGTCTGTCTGTCTGTCTGTCTGTCTGTCTGTCTGTCTCTCTCTCTCTCGTCTGTCTGTCTGTCTGTCTGTCTGTCTGTCTGTCTGTCTGTCTATCTATATGTCTGTCTAAGGCATGGTATTGCAAGGTGCATAAATGTATACATATGCAATCCGACACCACATGTGCTACTTCCACCAGGCCCCAACCAAAGGTTCGTGACAGCTATAAGGGGAAGTGTTACCATAGTGCTAGCTATAATACTGAAGCACAAAAGTCAGTCTGATCAACAGCTATTAAAAACAACATAGCAAATAAGAGATCTGGTAAAACACAGTGTTTTATACTTATTTCTAAGTGTTTTACATGTATTTATAGTTATAGCAATAGTATTAATTTTGGTTCTCAGTATAAAACATTTTTCATCCCAGAAAAGACAAAAATTAGACATATCTCTGGTTCAGCACTGAGATAGATACTACCACAATTATTCTTAATATAACATATATTCATAAATCACAGTACACACGTGAAGCAGGTGCATTTTTACACTGATCTATGTTCTCTGGTGCAGGATGATTTGTTCTCTTTGATTTTGTCATTAAAGCTAATAAAAGGTTGCTTTATACACCCCAAAGGTGCGACGTTACAAAGATGAAAGACAAACAGATTCGTGTTTGGTCACAATGATGAGCTCCAGAAATAAAGGAAGTCACACACACAACGAAGAGAAAACTACCCGAACTTAAGTTCAATACACTTGCTAAACGAATGTACAAAAGCACCAGAGGGTGAATATGCAAGACAACATCTCCCCCAATGCTTTCGGTGGTAATATGAGAAAAGTGTGGAAAAACTAAAACTGTACCTCAAGTGGGTCTCTTTCATTCTGCAGGCGAGCAGCTCGTCCTCACTGAGCATTTTGAAATATGCTTCCTCCTTGGGGGCAGAGAAGTTAAACTGAGGAAACAGAAACACAAAAATCTTCATGCTCTTCCCTCTTGCTGACACTCACACATCAACACAGCAGGTCCTCGGTCTAGTGTAAGCTACCAAACACTGAAGCTCATATTTGTGTGCTAAGTGTGTTAAGAGGTCATTTCCCATACCTGCTAAGATGACATCCTGTCAGGGAAACTACCCGCCGTTTACTGTAATATCTCTCTGCCTGGGTTTTGTTGCTGTAGGACATCCATCGTCTAGCAAAGTTTACATATTTTACATTTTTTCAGGCAATATGCTTTAATCAAGTTACTTCCTTCTAAGCGGCAACAGGATGGTGGGCTGTCAGTGTGTGGTCAGAGGTTTCTGAAGAACTCAGAGGGAGGACTGAAGACCCTGTAAGGACCGTGTTAGTATTTACAATAAATCAGCTGACTTCATCATCTCAACAGTTATTATTTATGGCTTATGTAAATGCAAATGTTAATAATGGATGCCTAAAACAATATAAATAATTTTCCTTTCTTAGAAAAGCATTGCATTCATCAAAGTATCTTCAACAAAGGTTTTATTTAGTTGCTAAAATGCCAGGTGGTATAATCAGAATCATTTTTATATTTTTATTTATTATAATTATTTTTGCTTTTACACATTTGAATCATATCAAATATGTTTTGCAAGTTTTTTTAAATACTTTCAAATGCAATATACCTAAAAACTTATGCTACAAATATTATATTTTTTATTATTTATTTAGAAATATCAATCAATCAATCAATCAATCAATCAATCAATCAATCAATCAATCAATCAATCAATCAATCAATCAATCAATCAATCAATCAATCAATCAATAAAACATAAAGTTCTACAGGGATCTCAAATCTAATTTTTTTAAATAAATAAATAATACATATTATATTATATTATAACAAAGTACTTTTATAAAGGTTCTCCTCCCCCAATGTTTTCAGACTTACAGTTACACCAACTATACATTTTTACTTTTTTTGTAATTTGTTATTATGCCCCAAAAAAACCAAAACAAACAAAATCATCAGATCGAGTATGTAAGTGTGTTGCAATTGTAATATTTTTTCAATAAATGATCAAGTCATAATGTGAATAATCAATACATTATCATTAAATTGAAGGTGTGAAACTGTCATTGACCCTCTGTCTCAGAAAAATGCAGCTGGATGCTCAGATCTTCGTGAGGTCTTGTGAAGACTTCAAATTAAGCTGAAACTAATCTTAGCGTTAGTTAAAAGACCAAAGAACCTGTTGAGAAAAACACACTCTGTATACCTACTGTGGCTTTCGCCTCTGCAGAGCCATTATAAAGATGGGCAAATCCGTTTCGGCACAATAAATGACAGGAGGGAATAGAAATGTCTTCAGACAGAGACAAGGGTGACATCTTCATTTAATCAACAGCCGTAGAGGCACACAGACCAAACCACACAATCCTCAGAGTGTCTTTTTGAGGGCAGGATCTCAAGTGCATCACTTAAAAGCTTTGGGCAGTGCTTAGTAAAGCATAAGCATTTCAATTTGCTTACACAGACATCAACCATTCACAAATTAAACACAGCTTACTTAATGAAATACAGCAGTTTCAGCCAATTATTTATATATATATATATATATATACATACACACACACACACACACATTCATTCATTGTGAATTTGTTTCAAATATAGGCCTATATATTGAAAAATGTACTTCAAAGACCAAGAAAATATATTTTTTATTATTATTTTTTTAATCTTCAAATAGTAAATTTGGGTAAATAAAAAATGCATTTTTAAAAAATATATTTGTGACTATAAAATATAAACAATACTATAAAATACAAACAAATACTATAAAATATAAACAAATATAAACAATACTATAAAATACAAACAAATACTATAAAATATAAACAAATATAAACAATACTATAAAATATAAACAATATTTAAAATATATTTAGATAAAAAATAGATATAAAAATTGACAAATCTATATAAAAAGTATTTAGAATATTTAAATTTATGTTCAACATCTTACCAATATTATGACCATTCATTTCAATATATATATATATACATACACTATATTGCCAAAAGTATTGGGTCACCCCCTTCTAATGAAAAGGTTTGAATACTTTAGTAATGTCCTTGAGTACAAATCTTAATGTTTAAGCATATAATGATATTCTAGGAATTGTGTGCTTCTAATTTTATATCAATAGTTTGGACAGAACCTTTTCTATTCTAACATGACAGTGTCTCTGTGTATAAGACAAGAATCAAAGAGAAATGATGATTCAGTCAGTGTGTATTATGTTTCCATCTTTGTTGCCACAGTTTGGAAGTGCCTTTTTCTCTTCTAAAGAAGGGGGTGTCCCAGTACTTTTGTCCATATAATGAATGTACAAGTCATCGGTGTTTGGTGATGAGTTTTTGGTGATGAAAATCCTGAAGGGGTCCGGCTGTCAGTTTGTGACCTCAAGCTCAAGTGCACTTATGCAGCAGGATAGTGATCCCAAACACACCAGCAAGTCCACCTCTGAATGGATCAAGAAAGAACAAATTAAGGTTTTGAAGCAGCCAAATCAAAGTCTGGACTTAAATCCGATTGAGATATTGTGGCATGACCTTAAACAGTCCTTCATGCTTGAAAACCATCCAATGTCTGCATTAAAACAATTCTGCAAAGAGTGGTTGTTGCTGAAAAGGGTGGCACATCCACTTATTAGACGTAGGGGGCAATTACTTTTTAACATAGTGTCAGGCAGGTTTGGACAGCTTTTTTTCCCTTAATAAATGAAATCATTATCTCAAAACTGCATCTTGTATTTATCTTTGTGTAATATTACAATTTGTTTGATGATCTGAATCATTTAAGTGTGACAAATATAAAAAAAAACAGGTGTGTGTGTGTGTGTGTGTGTGTGTGTGTGTGTGTGTGTATATATACACACTCTTAAAAATAAAGGTGCTGAAAGGAACTGTTTCTTTCTTCCCTTTTAGAATCTGTCTCAAAGGTCCAGGCTGTGAATGACAAGTGATGCCTTAAAATGTGAAAAAGTTTATGCACCGTTCAGAGAACATATTTTCTGCAAAAAAAAGGCAACCACTTTTTGGGGGTTGATTGGTAAGGTTATGAGCAATTTTAATTTCTCAATATGTTTTTTATAAGTAGGAGCTTGAGACAGTGAGTTATTCAGAAGATCTTCTCTCTGGGTGTTGTTCATCAGTCTTTTACATCAAAGTTTTACTCAAGCGTGATTCATTTGTTATAACCGTCAGATTCTCATAAGCTCTTGACAAAAAAGGGAAATACAAGACAGACAGAAAATGAAAATGAAATGTGCTGACGAGAAGAGCTACTTCCTGTCTTTAGCGCTGGTGAAAACACATCTACTGACATTGACAAATGCCCTTTGACATCTGATTTGCATTCCAACTGCAGTGAACTCGTCAGGTTCAGGAGTTACAGGACTGCACCTCATTTAGAAGTCAATCGAGAATGCCTTTCAAATTCCTCTTCACTTTCTGAATTGAATCTGGATTCAGACATTCCTTCCAATTAAAATTTAAGGAAGAAAGATGAAAATGGATGAAACTCTAAGAATGTGATATACAGTAACTGCTGTAAATAACACATTGCCATCTTCAGTATGAAGTATGAAGTTACACGTAAACATGTTATAATGCAACATACAGGCCATGTCCAGAATGTTAGATCAGCTTCGTCATCAGTGTTCTGAATAGCAATTAGTATTTAAAATATATTATATATTGCAATATATAATATAATTTACCCCAAGTCATAGACATGTTGTGATGCTGTATGAGAGAATTAATGTATTGGTACAAATATGAAAATATTGGTAAATTGGTAGTTGTGTAATTTGAAGTTAATCAGCCTAAATAAATAATGGTCATAATAAAACAATAATAATAATAATAATAATTGTTTATTTTAAAAATTTTTTAATGTTTTTATAATTTTTTATATTATTTGTAGTTTAAATTTATATTGTAATTTTGAATTTTGAATTTAATTACAATTTATTTTGTGTTAATTTTCAATACTGGATTTAAGTTGAAGTAATATTGAAGTTAACTAGCTTAAAGGAATTAGCGTGTAATAATAATAATAATGGTATATTATTATTATATATATAATATAATTATACAATTATTATATTATTATATATAGTATAATATATAATTATATTATATATAATATGAATATATTACTATATATATATAATAAACAATAATAATTATTATTATTATTTTAATACTTATATTGTCCATTATACTCTTTGTTCTGGATTGCAATTTTGAATTTAATTCAAATCTGTTTTGTATTTATTGTTAATATTGGACTTAAGGTTAATCAGCATAAATAAAAATATGCATAACAACAAAAACACTATTATTATTATTGTTGTACTTTTTAATGTTTGCGCTGGATTGCAATTTTGAGTTAAAATTTTAGTTTTAGTTCAATTTCTATGTTGCAGCCAATTCAGTGAACTAAAGACTCATGAACTGATGGAAGCCGATTCTTAAATTGTGAATATTAGATCTCGAGGAGATCTGAGCAGACCGTTCTCTTGCCACATACACAAGACTTTGATCACTGATGTGGTAATGCCATCCAGTACATCCATATTTTTTCCGGTACTAAAAGATCTTGTTCCTCAGCGGATCACTTTCATTCCTCCAAGAGCAGAAGTGCCTTCAAACTGCATGGTTAGTGGCCTGCGTTAAAGGGACCCTCATGTGGTAGAGTCTGGCCCTCTGCTCTCATTTATCCAAGGGCACTATAGCTTCTGTGATCGTAGACTTCCTGCTGTCTCCTTTCTCTGCAACCGCCTTTTCATCATGCGTTTGTTTTAGCATTCCCTTTCTGCCCATCACACATGCTGATTGAAGGCAAACACGGCTGTCAGTAGGGCATGTGTTCGACCGAGGGAATTCAAGCCTGGACTGGATTTACATTCATGAGTCATCAGCTGCTTTAAATATTATTTGCCATTCATTATTCTGAAACAACATTTGATTTTTACATAGTTGTGTGACTTTTCACTTCGTTCCAACTTAAGCTGAAGGTAAACTGAATTCTTGAACACCATATCCTTATAAAAAATGTCCTGTGATATATAACATAGCACTAAATGATTACCATATTTCTGCACTGTTCCATGATCCAGTGTGCAAAAAAACATGGTACTGCTATGGCATTTAGTGCACTGATTCAGCAGACAGCAAAATCATAACAAAACTTCTTTCATTCAAGTGTGTAAAACACACCATCAGATAACAAAGAAAGTGTGTTGTGTTATGATCCTCTGCATGCTTATGAGAAAACCAGTGACTTTCAGTAAATTCATTTCCCTAGCAGTTCTAAATAACCCCAGACACCTGCTTAACAACAACAAAGACAGTCAGCTTCAAGTGACGTCACTTCCTTACCTACACGCCTGAAAGATTTGGATACAAAAACTACCCACAAGGCAGGATGCAGGGTTTTCTCTTTAGATATCTGAAATTAGATATGTATAATAGCTACCAGCAAGCCACTGTCAATGTGAGTAGGGTTTTTTCAGGCATATGACACCTAAAGAAAAACATATTTTTACTAATTTACTGGAACAGATCAGCTTCTTGACACATACGGGCCAGCTTTATTAATGGTACTGGCTGACCCCATCAATACACACTGATGTTTGGTAATGTCTCTTCAAGCAAACCTCCGTAGCCTCCAGTTATACACTGATGCTGTGCATTGAAGCATGCAAACAACAGCCTACAGTACGGAGCAAAGTTAATGGATAGTTCATCCCAAATAAAATTTGTTTTCCCCGTGTCATTTACTGCCCTTGCGAAGTAAAATTGCACAATAAAACACAATATATCTTCGGAGAGTTATATATTTATATATCTCTTTATATATTTGATATATATCAGAAAGTCACACGGGTTCGAGAGGATGAATACATGATGACAGAACTTTCATATTGTAGTGATTACTTTTAAATAAATTATTATAGGAGTGCGAGACCTATACAGAGAATGAAAACTGAGTATGTTATGATTAATGTCTCTCATGCAATTCATTTAAGGCCATGGCATCTGCCTAAGACAGCATTGAAAAGAGTTTTGCTGCCCACTACAGGACGAGCTGACACATGTTTCTCATTCTAATGATGGTCACCAAGGAGTGAAGTTTAACAGCATCTTTCTCTGTTGATGGTTATTCAAAATTAGCAGTGTATTATAAAAATTGGTAAGCATTTAAATTATATTAAATCAATCATATTAAAGAACATATTTGATTATATTATAATGGCTAATATTACATTTATGCATTTACATTTATCAGACGCTTTTATCCAAAGCAACTTACAATTGCATTCAGGTTATACATTTTTGTCAGTATGTGTGTTCCCTGGGAATCAAACCCACAACCTTTTGCGCTGCTGACGCAATGCTCTACTACTGAGCCACAGGAACACATAATATTTGATTGCATTGTTATTCTAGTATGTTTTAACAGTCCCCAGTTCTTTTTCACTTGGTTTTTACAAAGTGTAAATGAAGTGCACATGATCAAAGAGGGACATTTTCAATTGACATTCTTCCAGGGTCATGCACCAGCCAAGCAACTTCCATCGAGATGACCTTGGCATCATAATCCTCCATGATTTTGACAGGTCACATGGCAATTTTGGGCTGAACCTTAAAGCTAAAGCAAACCATTTAGTCATTTGGCGACCATTTGTCTTTTACTTATTTGCTGTATATAAAAGCTTTTACAGAAGCCGTTTGTAGGAAACACTCTTCACCTCCTGTGTAAGTAAACATCTTAGCAATTTCACTCCAACCATTTGTCTGAATCACCAAATGTCATTCCTAAACGCATGTCTCTTAAATGTGCAGATGAAAAGATGTTATATAACGTAAAAAACACAACATCTTCGCAGTTGTCATATTCTGGACTTTTCCTCAAAGTCGACATGAAATTAAAATGGACTTTTTAAATATGTTGTTTTGCTTGCTACATATATTAATAAATGAATAAAACTGAAATATTTGTTATACTTGCTCCGCCTCTATAACTTTTCTTTCCCCCATTTTTTTAACATAAAATGGGTGGCTAATGCCAAGTTGAAGGGAATTGTTCATACATTTTCAAGTTGTAATGTGTCTTATCTCAGTTGTGCAGCTGTGATAGATAAAAGATGCTTTCCAAAATGTAGATTCATGCAGCTGTGTTTATCTGCCTGTCATTGCAGGGAGTAGCAGAATGATTGTCTTTTCTCTCAAATTTGTTATTCTGAACAGAAAATCAGCTTTCAAAAGTTGCTGTAAACATAATTATTCAAGCCAGAAAGCTTGACGTGTATCACCTCACGTATCAGTAGTTGTCAAACAGTACCCAGGTCTCCCTGGGGGAAAATGTTTGGAGAATAAGAAACATTCAGTAGTACTCTTGTGACACACTTGAAGTGATTCAAGTACTAAAGTATCTGCCTGCAGAGGAGTCAAAGGTGACGTGTGTTATTTTCCACACTTTCTCGTATCCCAGCTTCATAGCAGAGAAAACTGCAAGCCGTGCGCAGGTTGTAAAGACTGCAGCTTTGTGGTGCTATCAAAACACTGCTCTGTTTGTTTGAGCATCCCTGGTACTTCAGAATGCATTCTGGGAAATGGGGCGGGGGAACACGTGTCACTTTGCTCACATTCAGTTTCATCGGTTTATAATAGAGTGAGCTCAATGGTGTAGACCAATGGTCGGCAACAGGCCCGCGCCCGCAGACAGATGATTTGAAAGCGGATGGTTCTGAAATAAATCTGTCATGACAGTAACAGTTACTCACAATCAGAGTATGAGAGCGGAGCGCGTGTGATTTTGACTGGAGCAAGGAGCGGATTTTATAAAAGTCAGAGCGTCGTGGTTTTCATTCGTTTCAAGAGCGCTCCACCACCATCACAAGTACAATTCATGTCAACGACCCCAAATTTAACTGCATATTTAGCAAGAATTCACATGTTAATATTTAGCTAGCTTGATAGAGAAGGATCACCCAAATCAGAAAGAATGTGAAGGGTATGTGATGTCGGCAATGGACATGAGTGGTAAGTTACAGTTCTCAAGGAATTTGTTCGTTCCTTCTAGGCTACTGAATATTTTTAGCTCAAAGCATGATTTAAACAAGTACTACAACACTTGTTCACACACAATCGCTCTCTCAATAATGCATTCAAACAAATGTAATCGTACAGTGCTACTTCAGCTGTATCTGATTTCGAATGAGCAGAAATCTGTAAGAAAAGCATCGATCCATAGGTAAAATAACTGACGAAAACGTAGTGTTATTTTGATCATAAACACGATTTGCACCGCAAAAAGCAGCTATTATAATGCTGACAACCATGTTATTAGCTTGTCATGTGGACGTTGTAGGACAAAAAGTTTGCACACTAGTGTTCCAATAAGTCACTTTGAAACTCTCCTGTTATTTTATTTTTTTATATATGTGATGAACAGAACTGTGATATTTCAAACATACTGAGTTACTTTAGAAGCAGAGTGGTGTTTCTGATATTAGCGAGCGAGGAGAGGAGCGGGAGCGGGAAATGGTGAACCCGGAGCGGAGTTATTATTAAATGCTCAGAGCGCAGACTTGTTGATACTCCACTTCGCTCACATACTCAGCTGGACACCGCCACACAAATGTGACTGTCCTACAGGATTTAACACCGTAACCGCTCACTACCAGTTACAAAAGACACTGTAGCAGTCTATCACAGGCAATTCTAGTTGCATTTTTCATCAATTAATTTCTTAAATGATCCTTTGAATATGTGTTCTGGCCTGCTATCTAGTGGCAAAAATGTTTTTTTTCCAATCCCAAACTTACTTGCCGAACCCTGCTGAAGACGCTTCAACTATCAAAGTACTGTACACTTATATTACTTGATGAAAAGGGTTAATAAAACATTTTCCTGTTTCCTTCATTTATTTGTTAAAGGTGTAGTATATGTATTGATAGCTAGTGGTTGAAATGGGTACTGCAGTCGAAATGTAAAATACTGGAGAGCATTTTTCTCCTGCTCCCTCCTCCTCACACTCACCAGATAGCCAGGTTGCTAGATTGAGGACACGCAACAGAAACGAGTACAGTTGGTTAGCAACGAGCTTTACATTCTGTAAGTTGTAGATTTGATTTATCCGTATTTTAAAGGGGTCACATTGTACGATTTCAACTTTTTAGCTTTTGTTATTGTGTAATGTAGCTGTGAGCATAAACAACATCTGCAAAGTTACGAAGCTCAAAGTTCAGTGCAAAGGGAGACATTGTCTTTTATATGGCTGGTAAGGGACAACAACAAAATAATTCCGGGTTAGTGACATCATAAACCCAGATAAACCCCACCGCAACGAAGGGGGCGAGGCCATGCTGAGCTGCTTTAGAGAAGAGGAAGAAAACAAGGGGTGCATGTAAAAATCCACTCATAAACTGTATGAATCGTGATTCTGTCTTCTAAGGATTCTAATGGATTCACAAGTTTCAAAATCAATGTTCTAAAGCAGCGGTTCTCAATCCTGTTCCTTGCGTCGCCCTGCTGTGCACACGCTCTGCTCTACAACTCTCTCTCTCTCTCTCTCTCTCTCTCTCTCTGCATCCCAATGTGCATACTATCCACCTTATCTGCCCTAAATAGTATTGAAATGTACTAATATCACATAGAATTTAGGATGGATAGTTATGCACATTGGGACGCAGGCTCTCTCTCTCTCTCTCTCTCTCTCTCTCTCTCTCTCTCTCTCTCTCTGCCATTCAGCTCAGCTCCAACAATGAACTGTTCCATTTATACACTTATTTTCACATAGCTATGATAAGCATTATACATGGACGAGTATGCAGTTGCCGTACTGCATTAAAGCTTTAATCATGATAAAACCATATATTAAAAGCTAACATAAGCAGTAGCATGATAAAAGCTTATCTAAAAATATGAGACAACAACAAACAAAAAACATAGGCCTACCATTAAGAGCCATGCTTGTACAGGTTCTGCACGATCCACTTCACTTACATTTGCTCTTCCATCCCTGCTACTTTGGACCCCCTTCAGTTTGCCTATCGCCCAAATAGGTCTTCTGACCATGCCATCTCTCAGGTCCTGCATTCGTCCCTCTCACACATCGACAGCAAAAATGGCAACTATGTCAGGCTGCTATTCATTGACTATAGCTCAGCTTTCAACACTATAGTCCCCACCAAGCTAGCTGTCAAACTCTCAGACCTCGGCCTAAACACTTCACTCTGTGACTGGATTCAAGACTTCTTCACCCGCAGACCTCAAGTGGTGAAAATGGGCCAGTTCACCTCCAACTCCATCACCCTGAATGTAGGAGCCCCACAGGGCTGTGTCCTGAGCCCCCTGCTCTACTCTCTATACACACACGACTGTGTGTCCTCTCACAGCTCCACTTCTATTGTTAAATTTGCTGATGATACTGTGGTTCTGGGCCTCATTTCCAACAATGATGAGACCGCATACTTGGATGAGGTAGAGAGACTTACATCACGGTGCCAGGACAACTGTCTCTCTCTGAACGTGAGCAAAATTAAAGAGCTGATTGTAGACTTCAGGGAGAGACAGCAGCGGCCCTACACTTCTCTAATGATCAGTGGGACCCCTGTGGAGAGGGTGAGTAGCTTCAAGTACCTCGGAGTAAACATCTCTGAGGACCTGACTTGGACTGCACACATTCAGACTCAGGTTAAGAAAGCCAGGCAAAGACTGTACCATCTGCGACAGCTGAGGAAATTCAGGGTCTCACCAGCTATCCTGAAAACTTTCTATTCAGGGGCCATAGAAAGTGTACTGACTCAGCGCATCTCAGTGTGGTATGGTAACTCATTAAATCAGGACTGCAAAGCTCTGCAGAGAGTCGTGCGCTTAGCTGAGCGCATCTCAGGGTCTGCTCTTCCCTCTCTGCAGGACATCTACCTCAAACGCTGCAAAAGCAGAGCTGCTATAAAATCATCAAGGACTCAAATCACCCTGATAACAGTCTCTTCATTTTACTGCCATCTGGCAAGCGCTTCAGGAGTATGATGGCAAAAACTGAGAGACTGAGGAGGAGCTTCTTCCCTCAGGCCATCAGGCTCCTAAACTCAGTCTCATAGCATTTACAAGACTCAATATAATAAACTGTAAAACATTCATTATTCTCCATCATCCGCATTGCTGCTATGTGTACAGTATATACCCGGTACAACCTATTTGCACATTCCTCTTGCACATCCCTGTTTATATTATTATTTATTAAGTCCACAGTTTACTGTATTGTACATTTTATTTCATTGCACGTTACACCTTATTTTTTTCATATCTTTATTTTATTCTTACCTATATTATATATATTCTCTTGTGTTTAATTTTGTTTTTTGCACTGTCCATTGAGTGGACCTGTCCTGATTTACATTTCACTACTGATTATATCCTGTATAATTGAGTATGTGACGAATAAATGAACCTTGAACTTTGAACCTTGAACCTTAAACCTTGCTGCATCTCAATCTGGCTCAAATTGACAAGCAATATAGACAACACATTGTTTACAATACAACCGGAGCACATGCCACTGAGGTGAGGGGCGGGACGTTCAGACGTGCAGTAGAGGCAGTTTAGCCAATCACGACATACTGAGTCAGCTAACCAATCAGAGCCCATCGTGTATTTCTGAGGGAGGGAGTTACTAAAAGCAGGAAATGATCAGCGTGTTTATCAGAGAAGAGACATAGCGGTGTGAAATAAAGGTAAATCATGTGAAAAATAATGTGTTTTTTAAACAAACTAAGCATTAACACATGTAAGCTTGCACCCCATAAACACAATCGAGCCTAGAAAAAAACCTGTCAACCACCCCTTTATTTGCTTTGATGCCGAGGCTTTTTAGGTCGGGTAGGATTTGCGATCTCTGACTTTGACTGTTTGCTGGCTTCCATGGCTGCAATACACTGTTTTCCACCAACTGGCAACCTGGGTGTTGAAATACTATTGGTTAAACTGGCAGTGGGTGGAGTCACACAGAACAAAACAAAAACAGACTTTCCAACACAGAAAACACATTTCAAAGTAGAATAACGTACTCGGTTACTATCGTAACCTCGGTTCCCTGAGATACGGAACGAGTACTGCGTCTTGTAAAGACGCATATGGGAAAATGCCTTTTTTCTCCTGAACTGAAGTCTTATTTAATCACGCAGTGAAACTGCACGACTATTGGTTCGTGCAGGTGTAGAAAACGAACCAATGGGTCGGCAGCGGAGCTGCGAACCTATGGCGACGATCTGGCGCCAATATTCCCGCCGAAACGGGCGGGCATCTGGCTATATAAGCGGTCGTTTCGCCATAGGATCCTCAGGTTTACTTCGACTGAAGCGACGACTGAGTCGTGCAGCTACATGGCACGGCAAAGTACGCAGTACTGCGTTCCGTATCTCAGGGAACCGAGGTTACGATAGTAACCGAGCATGCGTTCTATCGATACTCCACTGCATACTGCGCCTTGTAAAGACGCATATGGGAACTGAATTTAATCACGCCGTGCTAGGGTAGATGAACGACTGTATATACTTCCATAAACATAAATGCCCATAGGGAAGTAAGTAGTATACTTCAGGCTAAAGCGAGCTAAACTCATAGAGGTCGTGCTCGGCCTGGATAATCGTTCCACTTCTGTATACTCAGTTAACCGGAGTATGCAGGGTGCCAATTAGAGAGCCTGAGCGCATTGCGGTCAAGAAATCTCTGACAGGATTGTTCCCACAGCGTATGTGTACAAGCTCATCTAAGCAGAGAGGACTCTGGCCTGTAAGGCCGGTATGTCCAGGTTATAAAACCTAGCAAATGTGGACGGAGTGGCCCAGCCAGCCGCCGTACAAATCTCTGTAATGGATACACCGCTAGACCACGCCCATGACGAGGCGATGCCTCTAGTCGAATGGGCTCGTACTCCAATGGGGCATTGCAGGCCCAAAGAAGAGTATGCCAGCATGACAGCATCCACTATCCACTTAGAGAGTCTCTGCTTCGTGACCGGATGTCCTTTGGTGCGGTTACCGAAGCTAACAAAGAGCTGTTCCGTATGCCTAAAAGGCGGAACGCTAAGTAGATTCTCAGAGCTCTGACAGGGCATAACAAAGATAACTCCCGGTCCTCCTCAGACGGAGGAAGGCGGAGAGCGTGATGACCTGAGCTCTGAACGGGTTGAAAGTACCTTAGGTACATAACCATGCCTTGGTTTCAGGACGACCTTGGAGTCGTTAGGCCCGAATTCCAGGCAGGCAGGGCTAGTAGAGAGCGCCTGCAGGTCTCCAACTCGCTTAACCGACGCTAGTGCTAGTAGCAGAGCAGTTTTCAGCGAAAGTGACCGGAGGTCCGTAGACTGTAGCGGCTCAAAAGGAGGGCCTTTCAAGGCCCTCAGTACAGTGGGCAGATCCCATGTAGGGACAGTAAGGGGCCGAGGTGGATTCAACCTCCTGGCTCCCTTCAGAAAACGGACAACTGAGTTGTCTCTGCCTACCGACTGGCCCGCTATAGGGGCATGAAAGGCCGCTATAGCTGCTACGAACACCTTGAGTGTAGAGTGAGAACGTCCTTTATCTAGCAGTTCCTGCAGAAAGGACAGAACCACCGCTAACTCAGAGGTAGAGGGGTTTTCACCACGGTTGAGGCACCAAGTGAGAAAACAGACCACTTAAGGGCATAGAGGCGTCCTCGTAGACGGGCTCTAGCCTCAGAAATGGTGTTTAACACTCGCTCTGGGAAGCCAGTAGGCTCCCATTGAGCGGCCAAATGTAGAGAGCCCACAGCTCGGGTCGAGGGTGCCATATTGTTCCGCCTGAGAGAGGAGATCCCCTCAGGGGCACGGGCCAGGGGCTGCTGTCAGTAGCTGAGTCAGCTCTGACAACCAAGGTTGGTTCCTCCACAAGGGGGCCACCAATAGCACCTTGACCCTGTTCCCTGATACGCCTGACGACCTGTGGAAGCAGGGCGATCGGGGAATGCATAAAGGAGGAGGTTGGGCCAATGGGCCAACGCATCCCTGTCCTTCGAATAATAAGTTGGGCAGTGAGAGTTGTCTTTGGAGGCAAAAGGTCTACTTCTGCCTTGCCAAAGGTCTTCCAGATCTTCTGAACCACCTGCGGATGGAGCATCCACTCCTCTGAGGGGACATTGCTCGAGATAACATATCTGCTCCTTGGTTCAGTCTGCCCGGCAGGTGTGCTGCCCTCAGCGAGCGCAGGTTGAGCTGAGCCCATTCCAGAAGGCGCTCTGCCAGAATAAAGAGGCGCTCGAGGAGACACCTCCTGGTGATTTATATAGGACACCACGGACATGTTGTCTGAGCGAATCAGCACATGGCGTCCCTATTAGGTCCGCAGGAAAAACTGGCAGGCTCGACAAACTGCTAGCATTTCCAAGCAGTTGATGTGGAAGCCGCTCTCCTTCGACCAATGGCGAAGTCGGTTTGCCTTCGCACAGCGCCCCCCAACCTGTGTTGGAGGCGTCTGTCGTGACAACTTTCCTGGTGTGGACCAACCCCATGGCCACGCCCTTCTCCATCCACCGTGGGTTCTTCCAGGGGGTCAGGGCTGTTACACAGGCCTGATTCACCCTGATATGCAAGCGTCCGTGACGCCATGCGTTGTGTGGAACCCGTGGTTTCAACCAGCGTTGAAGGGGGCGCATGCGGAGCAGGCCCAGCTGTAACACTGGCGATGCTGCGGCCATAAGGCCCAGCATTCTCTGAAACACTTTGAGTGGGCGGTGTCGCTCTTGAAGGTGGCCGCATGAGTTTCTGAATGGCCAGAGCGTTCTGGCGCTATCACCGCCTCATGTGAGCTGAGTCCAGAACTGTACCCAGGAACGATATTCGTTGGCTGGGAGACAGTGCGCTTTTGGCGAAATTGACCCTGAGCCCCAGGCGCCTAAGTGGCTGAGGATGAGGGTTCTGTGTGAAAGTAGTTCCACCTCTGACTGGGCCAGAATGAGCCAGTCGTCGAGGTAGTTGAGAATGCGGATTCCCATCTGTCTCAGAGGGGAAAGAGCCGCGTCCATGCACTTCGTAAAAGTACGGGGGGCCAGAGACAGCCCAAAGGGTAGGACCGTGTACTGGTAAGCCACTCCCTCGAAGGCGAATCTCAAGAATCGTCTGTGATGGGGGGCTATCTGGATGTGAAAGTATGCATCTTTCAGGTCCAGAGAACAGAACCAGTCCTCTGTGCAAATCTGAGGATCTGCTTCAGTGTGATCCCGGCCGTCTCATGAGGGCGTGATTCAGGCGTCTGAGATCGAGGATGGGCCGGAGGCCGCCATCCTTTTTGGGGACGAGGAAGTAACGGCTGTAAAAGCCTGACTCGCTCAAAGCTGGAGAAACCATTTCTATGGCTCCTTTTTCCAGCAGCGTCATCACCTCTGAGCGCAGAACGCGAGCGTTCTCGCCCTGCACCGAGGTGGAGACCACGCCGCTGAAGCGCGGGGGTCTTCGAGCGAATTGGAGTGAATAACCTCGTTTTATTATCCCCATAACCCACTCTGACACTCCGGGGATGGCCTGCCAGGCCTCGGCCCGCGTGGCAAGGGGTTGGATAAACTCGAGTGGCGGCTGCGGAGGCAGGGCACTCGTGAGGGACGGGAAGAAGAAAATTGCTCTCTTTGAGAATGTTTGTGTTTTATTTTTCCGCTATCACAGCGGACAGTTGCATGGTCGCTGTACGGACCCTGTAGCAACAGACACAATTCCTCTGCACCCGGAAAAGAACGGGGTGCCAAGAGGTTTCCATGAGAGACCTTTTGGTGGGCGGTCCGGCCGTGGCGGGACTCGACCCTCTCCTCTTCCTGTCCTGCAGATCAGGAGGACGCCGGGCGCACAGGGTCCAACGCTATCTTGAGTCGGGGCCCTGGCGTGTCGGAGGGGGTGGCGTCTGGCTGAGCGTGAACGCCCTCGCGGCTGCTGAGTTCTAGCAGGCTGAGGCGTGGCGGCAGGTGCAGGTTTCGCAGACTGCTGAGTCGGGCGCAGTCCTGGGGCGACTCTGAGCAGCTGCTGGGCTGGAGCGCTTGGGCAGGAAGTGTCGACAGCCTGTGACGCCTTCTGTGCTTCTGTGAAGCGCTCAGCGAATCCTTTCACCGCAGGTCCAAAGAGGCCGCTGGGGGAAATTGGAGCATCAAGGAAGGAGACCCTGTCCGCATCCTTGATCTCCGTCAGCGTGAGCCACAGGTGGCGCCGAGCACTACCAGGCTGGCCATAGACCTTCCTATGGCTTGGGCGGTAGTCTTGGTGGCTCGCAGCTAGGTCTGTTGCGCTTCTCAGCTCCTGAGAGTCGCAGGATCAGGCTCAGACTCGCCTATGGCAGAGAGGAGCTTGGCCTGATAGACCTGTAAAACCGCCATAGAGTGGAGCGCAAGCCGCCTGTCCAGCTGAAGCGTAGGAGGCGCCCAGCGGCGCTGAAGTGGTCCTGCATGGCTTGGACGGGTGACTGGCTTTCGCCTTCCAGCCGATGGCAGTGGGTGGGCAGAGATGTGCAGCCACTGACTCATCCAGTTGAGGCATCCTCTCATATCCCTTTTCTTCAGCGCCATCAACCGTAGTGAGGGCAGATGAAGCGGAAGTACGGAGGCGGGCAGAGTAAGGAGAGCGCCAAGATCTCGTGAGCTCGTCATGTACTTCAGGGAAGAACGGCGATGGTCGTTGTTGAGGGGCCTGACGGCGCCCCGGCAGAAACCACTCATCCAGACGGCTGCGAGAGGGCTCCTCTGGTGGAGACCACTCCAAACCCAGCTCTTCAACCGCTTTGGAGAGGACACGGAAAAGTTCGGCATCCATCCCGGCTTTGGCGGCGCTGGGCGCGGGCAAACCTGAGGGGGCAGGGTCAGTCACTGAGCCACACAGCTCCTCAGCATCTGAAGCTACCAGTGACATGCTGTCATCGGCCAGCTCATCGTCACTTCCCCCAAACGAGACCAGATCGCCACGCCATGCGGAGGGACGCTGGTCAGGTTGGATAAAAGGACGGGAGAAAGCTCTGTGTGGTGAAAACGAGGCACGCGATCTGAGCCGCGTGAGCTCGCTTTCAACCAGGCGCTGAAAACCTCTGCCCCGCTGTTTTTTCCTCACAGGTCCCTGAGAGGAAGAAAACGGGAGGGCGCGAGGGGCGGGATCGCTCTCTGAAAAGAAAGCGATGCGCATGCGCAGAGAGGCGAGACTGATGCTCTCGCAGTGAGAGCAATCAGAACCAGCGAGCGGCATCCGCGTGGGCTTTCCCCAGGCAGGAAACACACTCGCCAGATCCATCGGCGCAGGTCTCCTGCACGAGCCGCAGTAACGGCGCGGCATTAGAACGCCGATTTGCTCTTTTAGAAAACTTACGTGATCGCCGGATAGCGGCAGCGAACGGGACCGGAACTGCTGCGATGCTGGGGCGCGTTGAAGGCGGATCAGCCGAGCAGATCGAGGTCGCTGGGTCCTACCGCGGGCGTGTCAACGGCCAGTAGGCTTCTCAGAATCAGCGTAGACGAAGTCGCCGTCCGCTGAAGGAGAAAAATCTGAGGATCCTATGGCGAAACGACCGCTTATATAGCCAGATGCCCCGCCTGTTCGGGCGGGAATATTGGCGCGTATCGTCGCCATAGGTTCGCAGTAGCCCGCTGCCGCACCCATTGGTTCGTTTTCACACCTGCACGAACCAATAGTCGTGCAGTTTCACCGCGTGATTAAATAAGACTTCAGTTCAGGAGAAAAAGGCATTTTTCCCATATGCGTCTTTACAAGACGCAGTACGAGTGGAGTATCGATAGGGAACGTCTCGGTTACGTATAACCCTCGTTCCCTGAAGGAGGGAACGGAGACGCGTCACGTCCGGAGGACCGACGAATTGGGATATCGCTTAGAGAGACCAATCCACTCGAGTGTAAACTAAACGAGCCAATGCACATTGGCATGCGACATCCAGCTGCCGCTGATCACAGCGTGAGCATAAATAGGCAGCAGGTGCAGCGATATTCAGGTTTTCGCTGAGGAGCCGAGCCGGGGAACCGCCGCCAGCGGTGGTACAGGAGCCGTGGCGATGGACGTGACGCCTCGTTCCTCCTTCAGGGAACGAGGGTTACATACGTAATCGAGACGCTCCCTATCAGTCGGTCACTCGACGCCACGCCGGAGGACCGACGAATTGGGATCCCTACCAAAGGCCACGGATACTGCCCTTCCAGTGTCCCGTGGAGGCCTCCTGTGCCATTACTTTTGGCGCAGGTTAGGGCCCCATAGGAAGATCCATTACTGTTGCTATGGCACTACCCACTCAGTAGGACTGGATAACACTGGGAAACGCACTGCTCAGCTCAGAACAGAACGCTGCGGAAGCCCTTACCTTCCCGAGGGAGGTTCAGAGGCAGTTACACATATGGACAATAGTCAGATGCATATGGAAGATTGGAGGTGATTGTAACCTCTTGGAGTAGCAGGAAGTCTGCCGGGAAACACGGGCTCTAAGGCTAACTGTGGAAATACACATATGGGATCCGAACGGTCTCTCTACATATGGAACCCAGCCTCTACCGGTTCTCAAGGATTCATCGAGTGAGGGCCTGGCGCGGACGCCCGCCACGTCCAGCTGCCGAGGGATGGAGGAGCTCGACAGGGTCTACAGTGGACTCTCTGGAGCAGTTTTAGCAAGCCGACCAAACCGGGGCCCCTCAGTGCTTCTACCCGTTTGAGGTGAGAACACAGGAGGAAACCGGTTCCACACGAAGGCTATAGAATCTAGCGAATGTGTTAGGGGTCGCCCAGCCCGCAGCTCTACAAATATCTGTCAGTGAGGTGCCACGAGCCAGCGCCCAGGAGGACGCTACACTTCTCGTAGAGTGAGCTCTCAACCTGAACGGGCAAGGCACACCCTGTGCCTGATAAGCCAGGGTGATGGCATCCACTATCCAGTGGGCCATCCTCTGCTTGGAGACGGCATTCCCTTTCTGCCGGCCTCCGTGACAGACAAAGAGCTGGTCTGAGGTCCTGAAGCTTTGCGTCCTGTCAACGTAATGTCTTAATGCTCGGACGGGACAAAGCAAAGCCAGGGCTGGGTCTGCCTCCTCCGGGGGCAGCGCTTGCAGGCTCACCACTTGGTCTCTAAATGGAGTAGTGGGAACCTTGGGCACATAGCCGGGCCGGGCCTCAGGATTATCTGGGAATCACGTCCAAACTGTAGGCACGAATCGTCGATCGAAAATGCGTGCAGGTCCCCAACCCTCTTGATGGAGGCCAGTGAAAGCAGGAGCAGAGTTTTCATTGAAAGAAACTTGGGCTCGACTGTCTGCAAGGGCTCAAACGGGCCCTGTTGTAGTGCTCTAAGCACTAAGGACAGGTCCCAAGAGGGTATAGAGGGGGGGCGTGGAGGATTCAGCCTTCTAGCCCCCCTAAGGAACCTGACGACCCAGTCATGCTTCCCCACCGACTTCCCTTCCACAGGGTCGTGGTTGGCAGCAACCACGTAGACCTTGAGGGTGGAGGGAGACAGCCTTCGCTCCAACCCTTGCTGCAAGAAGGATAGCACGACTCTGATCGGGCATCTTCGGGGGTCTTCTCTGTGAGAAGAGCACCATTCGACGAACAGGTTCCACTTCAAGGCGTAAGCGTGTCTCAGAGACGGTGCTCTCGCCAAGTGATGGTGTCAACTACCCTTGGGGTAGGTCACCTAGAACCTCCGCGTCCGCCTAGGGACCAGACATGAAGTTTCCAGAGGTCTGGACGCTGGTGCCATAGGTGCCCTGCTCTCTGAGTCAGTAGATCCTTCCTCAGAGGAATCTGCCAGGAGGGGCTGTCACGAGGAGCATCAGCTCTGGGAACCAAGTCCTGGTAGGCCAGTATGGTGCCACGAGCAGGATCTGCTCCTCTTCCTCTCTGACCTTGCACAGAGTCTGTGCGAGAAGGCTCACTGGGGAAATGCATATTTGCGAAGGCCCCGCTGCCAGCTGTGTGCCAGTGCGTCCGTGCCGAGTGTTCCATCGGTCAGGAGTAGAACAACTGGCAATGCGACGCCTCTAGGGACGCGAACAGGTCTATCTGTGCGAGTCCAAAACGCCGCCAAATCAGCTGGACCGCCTGGGGATGGAGTCTCCATTCTCCGGGAGCGCAGCTCGTGACAGCTCGTCAGCTGTCCGGTTGAGCAAGCCCGGATATGAATGGCGCAAGCGACCTCAGATGCTTCCGACTCCAGAGGAGGAGGTGGCGGGCGAGTTGTGACATGCGACGGGAGCGAGACCACCTTGTCGGTTGATGTACGCAACGGTCGCTGTGTTGTCCGTGACGGACTAGTACATGCTCGCCGTAAGCGCCTCTCTTGAGACGGTTCAAGGCCAGGTGTACTGCCAGCAACTCTAGGCAGTTGATGTGCCAGTGCAGTTGGGGACCCGTCAAACCCCTGACACTGCATGCCCTGAACGGGCTGGCCCCAGCCCTTGGCGGAGGCGTCTGTGTAAACCACAGCGTGCCTGGAGACCTGTTCCAGGGGCACTCCTGCCGAAGGAATGAAAGGTCTGACCACGGGGTGAAGGTTTGGCGGCAGGCTGGAGTGACTTGACCCTCAGTGTGCCGCCTGCCACGCCCACCTCGGGACTCGGCCATGGAGCCAGTGTTGAAGCGGTCTCATATGGAGCAGCCCCAGCGGCGTGACCGCCGCCGCAGCCGCCATATGCCCCAGGAGCCTCTGAAACTGTTTCAGTGGTGCCGCGTCCTGTTCTTGAATGTATTCAAGCAGTTCAACACCGACTGAGCGCGTTCCTGCGTGAGGCGCGCTGTCTGATTGACCGAATCCAAACTCCATACCGAGAAAAGAGATCCTCTGCATCGGCAAGAGTTTGCTTTCTTTTCCCAGTTGACCAAGGCCCAACTGGCTGAGGTGCGAGAGCACCAATCCCTGTGTTCGCATAACTGATCCTGAGACTGAGCCAGTATGAGCCAGTCGTCGAGGTAGTTGAGAATGCGCACGCCCTGATCTCTCAAGGGAACAAGGGCTGCCTCCGCTACTTTCGTGAAGACACGGGGCGATAGGGACAGCCGAAGGGCAGGACCTGTACTGATATGCTCGCCCTTCAACGCAAACCGCAGGAATGGCCTGTGGCACGGAAGGATCGACACATGGAAGTACGGGTCTTCAGGTCAATGCTGCAGACCGAACTTGGGGACGGATGCATCCAAGACGCGGTTCTGCATGAGCATCTTGAGCATCAAGATGCGCAGACCCAAGATTGGTCGTAACCCACCGCTTTTCTTGGGCACAATGAAGTAAGGGCTGAAAAACCCTGCCTTCATATCGGCTGGAGGGACCGGTACCATCACGTCCTTCGCCAGTAGGACAGAGATACCTCTCACAAGTCATGGGCATCGGCTGCCTTCACTGCTGTGAGGTGGATGCCCCTGAACTTGGGAGGACACCGGGCGAACTGAATCGCATAGCCGAGTCAGATGGTCCTCAGGAGCCAGCGAGACGGCTGGGCAGCTCCCGCACCCAGACACCGTACACAAGCGGGACCATCGGGACCACCGACGCACCCGCAGTAGGGCAGCGAGGTGGAACGCAGGGACCTGGCCCGTGGCGGACCGTGGAGGGGTCTGAGTGTGCGGTGCACGCTACCTGCTTCCATAATTTGGCAGAGGGTGCGTGAGTAGCCTTTGATGACGCCTCGAACCGCCCACTGCTGCCTGCTGGCGAGAGGGAGGATGAGTGTGGTTCAAGTTGATTCGTCCATGACTCTCCAAGCCCTCTTGGGACCCAGAGACAGAAACAACCGCTTCCTGTCGAGATTTTTGAAAAAACAGATTATCCACCCGGCCCTCCTCCGGGAGGAGAGATGCACTTACCCTCTCCCGAAGCAGTTCCCTCTCTCTGGGTCGCCCGTCCCGAGGCCTCTTGCTCCTCTGCTTACCGCCAGTAGACGGGGCCAGGACGGGCGGGGCGGCCTGCCCACACCTAGCTCCCACGGCACCGCTTTGGAGGCTGCTGCGGATGCGGTGCGGGAGCAGGGGTGGATGCAGGGGCCGCCCTCGGCGACGAGCAGGCTGGGCGCTGCAACCGCGGACGGGTGGAGGCAGCAGCTGCCCGCCGAGGCAGGAAGTGTTAGATCGCCTCAGTTCTGCCCCCTGCAGCCGGAACTGCTGGGCCAGGTTACCGCCGCGCCCAAGAGGCCAGTCTGGGATACAGGAACCTTGAGGAACCGACTTTGTCGGCCCCTATGTCAACCAGACACAGCCAGAGGTGGCGCTCCTGGACCACAAGTGTGGACATCGCACGACCCAGAGACCGCGTGCCATAACCTTCGCCGCGTGGCGCGAGGTCAGGTGCGGCACGGAGCTCTTCTCAGAACTTCCGGATCGTAACCACCCCTGCATGTCCCTCAGTGCTTTTAGCCTGAAAAGAACCTGCAGTAACGCCATAGCATTAGGTGGAGGCAGCCTCCACAGGCCACATAAGCCTCGCCGGATGAGACCAGACGAGTACCTACAGGCCCGGAAGAGGAGGCACGGTTTGTTCCCTGCCGGGTGGAGACAGTATAGGGACACACCTGAACTGACCGCTCCACCGGGGGGACCCCCGTAACCCCTAGCTGCACCACCGAGGGTGGTGAGGGAGGAGGAGTTAGCAGGTCGGTTTCTGGCAGTAAAAGGTGCCGTCCACGACCTGTGCAGGGCGCTGAGAACCAGCACACGCTACCCGAGAAACCAGTCGTCCAACCTCGAGGGTTCGGGACACGGTGGCTTTCTCCACTCGAGCCCTACCCTTCCGTGGCCCGGAAAGCATAGCCGCCACTTCCAGATCCGACTCAGGCATTGCTACCGCCGAGCGGCAACGCAGCCGAATCTTCCTCTCCAGAAGCTCCGGCTCACCTCCGATGCAGCGATCGACATCTGGTCGCCGGGAGGAGCACCAAGGATACTGCTGGTACGCCTCCTTTAGAGGGCCCAGCACGCTTCCATTGGCAGCTCAACTGGTTGCGGAGCGCAAGAGGAGCGATGGTCCCCTGAGGGTTTGCCACCACTGTAGTCCTCAGACCAGCCGTGCTACCGCCTGAAGTAGACCTCGCCTGTCTGCAGCCAGGACGAGAACTAGATCGAGACGGAGGCAACAGCTCCGCCTTTGTCGAGGTAACGGAGCCTGGCCGCAAACTCCGAGATGAGCATCCACAGTGAGAAGATGACTCATCCACGAAACGCCACCTCAGCGTGCTGCCCCAGGCACGTGAGGCAGCGAACGCCACCATTCACCCAGCGCCAGGCAACGACCGCATCCAGAAACGCACGGGTGACACGTTGTCTGAAGCAAAACCCAACTCGTCTTTATAAAGACGCAACGTCAAGTTTGCCAGATGCAACATCGCCTTTTAAAAAGACGCACCCGTGAATGCTCTTTAGGAAAAACTCTTTTAGCATGCTGAAGCAAACAGGGAGATGGTCATTTGCAACACAAACAGGGGTAGTGCAGCCTGATGTGTGCAGTCCACTCGACATGGGAAGAACCACCACCGCTGTAGGGCCGCACCACCAGCACGAGTCTTCAAGGCGTGCTCAACTCGTGAATTCACTCGTTCAGCAGAAGTCAGGAGCAGAACGATGTAACCGCCGGCTCCGGGCGAAAAGCTGAATATGCGCTGCACCTGCTGCCTATTTATGCTCACGCTGTGATCAGCGGCAGCTGGATGCAATAATCGCATGCCAATGTGCATTGGCTCGTTAGTTTACACTGAAGTGGATTGGTCTCTAAGCGATATCCCAATTCCGGTCCTCCGACGTGACGCCGAGAGTGACCGACTGATAGGGAACTGACTGCAGCATTGCTTTATGGAGAAACAAGGACATGAACGTAGCACATTTTCTAAATATCTGCAAAAAGATTATGTTTTTATTTTTAAAATATTAAATACATAAAGCACATTTAAAAAAAGTTTATTTTTATTTTACAGAGCTCAAATGTGAACATTTATTTCTTAAATTGCATTTAAGTGCTTGAATACTAGCTTATTATTTGTTATAGATCAGCCAATCTTAAAATGCAAAGATGTATTTTTCAGCATTGCAAGGTTTTATTCACATAACGACTTACAAAACCCACATGCAGCAGTCATGCTGAGACTGGATCTTGTTACATTACGGTCATTAGGGCTTGTATTTAGTATAATATGCCATTTTGCCTTATATTTATCACTGCAGATTGTGCTTTAAAATGTTAAATGAGCTGCTTGTGAAGTTTGTCCAATGGCTTATTGAAATACATGAATAAGAATAATTTGATTATGGATTTTATATCAGCAAAACTGGAGTGACGGCTGCTGACAATTAAGCTTTGCCATCACAGGAATAAATGATATTTTAAAGTAAATTCTGTTAGGAAACGGTTATTTTGAACAGTATTAATATTTCACTTACTGTCAAAAACATTAAAACACCTTACTGACCCCAAACTTTCGAACAGTACATCCAGAGAACATTATGAGGCAACATGATGTATGACTGGAAAATAAATCCTTGCTGATTTGATTTTAAACAAGATATTCCAGGATTAGACCAATGACAAGGAAAGAAAATGCTTTAAACTGCCTGAATGGCAAACGTGAACCACAAAAAGGTCTTTAAAAGATTTAACATTGCTGCTTTCACACAAGAAGGAGGTTGAAAATGAGGGTTGTTATAAATAGGGCCTTGGATAGCATAGCAGCAATAACCTTAAAATGAATTCATATCATATTCGAAGAGTGATAAGCATCACTGAATAATTTGTGAAGCAAGAGATAGATATTGGCAACAAGAAGTGTAAAATACCATAGATATATATCCTGAATATATAGTTTCTGCTCAGAAGTTAGAGAGAAGAAAATTGAAGAAGAAATTGAATTAGGTGATGTGAGCAATGTCGTTATTCGAATAACTTGATTAATTAGGTTAGTTTTGAGGTAATCAGGATAAAGTCAAATTTTGTGTGAGTGATCAAGTTTAAAGTTTGAGGCAAGCAGAGCCTGAAACAACTTGCAACCATTTCCATATATTTAAAACCAGGCTGACTCATCTGACAGCTGAGAAGCATTAACTTTCTCTCTTGTGAAAATCTGTATTATATGTACAGAAAAACTTCCCCTAAGGAAATGAAATGGCATGCATAGCAGTTATGAGTCTGGGGAAATATATATATATAAATACAGTACTTTGCATTCAAGGCATTTAACACAACCTCTTATCCAGAGCAACATAGAAGCAGCTCTGTAATTTTCATCTGAAATCATCTGCATATAATGCTTTTCAGCATATAATGATCACCTAAACAGCTGCAAATTATACCTCAGAAGACGATGAAGGACCAGAGAGCTACAGCAAGAGTTTTCAGAGCTAGAGCAAACAAAATAATCATATTGGGAGTCAATAGGATGTTTCTAATTGGCACTAAACACAGGAGCCAAACATCTGTTGTGAAGATCAGGCCAGCGACACCATGCTGTCATTTACAGTGCGTACCAAGAGGTCAGGAAATAATTTCAACCTCCGTATTTCACAGTCAGCCACTAAAGCAGCTACAGATACTCAGCTGCACTCTGGGCTTGTTGACAGTCCAGAAAACACAGTCAACACTGAAAAGAAAACTTGAAATTTGGCATTATTTACTCACACTCATGCCATTCCACACCATATGCTGTTATTTTTGTGGTGCACAAAATTAGATTTTTTCAAATGCATAATGACATGTCTGTCAAGTTCTCAAAATCATAAAAGATCCCAATCATAAAAGAAGGGCTCAAGTTTGTGAAAAGAAGTGCACTTTATTGTATTGAATGAGCACTTGTAGTACACTTGTAGAAAAAAAACAATCCAAAAGCTGTGTTCAGATAATATAATGTTATTATATAATGCACTTTGTAAAGTTGGCCCATGTGAAGTTTTATTTTAAAGTAAAATTTAAATCATTATGTTTAAAAAAGAAGAAGAAATATAACACACTGAATTAAACGTTAACTTGTGCAGCAGAAAGACTAAGATATCTTCCCTGTAAAACGTAGTTCAATAATATTTAGAACTTGAAAAAATAAATATTTATTTTGACTGATTATGAATTGAATAACATACTAAAGCATATGTAAAGTACTCGACTTTACTGAACTGTAGTGCTATTAAATATTACATTATACGTTAATATATTTAAAGATGCAGCTCATTCTTTATAAAACGAAATTGTAATTAAATACATGTTTAAAATCACGACATGCAAGTTTCAGTAGAAATAACATTAAGGAATATTTTAGTTTAACGTGAATTATTGTTAGTGCATTCAACAGTCCACTTTAACCTTATTTCAAAGACAATGGAAGTATTATGAAATTACATGTACTTCGGACCTACTTAAGTGTGTTGAAATAAATATTAAGTTCAGCTAATTGCATTCAATATTAATTTAAACTATAATTATATTGTTCATTGCAATGAACATGCAGTTGAAGAATCTAAGGATCAACAGCACAAACACATTCAGTTCACACCAGTACAGCTATGAAAAAAGGAAGTCATGTCTATTCCACCTTATTCCACCATCTTCACTCTTCTAATCTGAAGTTAAAACAGTGGTATTGCTTTTCCTAAAAATGAAACGTCTTAAAATATATATACTGCAATATACTGCGCATATATATATATATATATAAAAAATCTAATTTTAAAATCAAAAGAAATCACATTTTGAAAAATAAAAATCTAATTTGCAAATGCAATTTTCTTTTAGTGATCTAAATGAAGAAGAATGTCATCAGTACAGAATAAAACAAAAAATACCTTTTACTCAGACATAAAAAGTCAGAAAAACAAGTGGTCTCTTTTTTCCCATAACTGTATATTCTTTTAACATTTTATTTAAGTAATAACTTGATCTTTTTTTTAAGTATGTTAAAGTGTACTTCTTTTTCACAAGAATAACAGACTTGTAATTATTTAATTGACATATTTGTAATTAGCTATTCATACACCAAAGTCCCCTGAATTTGAGAATGGCGAAGTCTAACATAAATTTCCCTCACACAAAATCGTTTGACATTAGATGTCATATTATAATACTGACCACTTTTACGTTTTTTTTATGTGACAATTTGTAACCTAGCAGATATGCTCATTATCAAGAGCTGTGTAGGGACTCTCCAAAAATATATAAAAACGTTTTGTTACATACAGCACACGGGTGTGGAACGGTGTGAGTGTATATGAGTAAATAATAGAAGGATCAATGTTGGATTTTCCAACTAAACTAATAAAGAATGCTCATAATGGAGAAACCTGTGTTATGATCAGCCGACACAAGTCTCAGACAGTCAAAGATTAAGTTAAAATGAGAAAAAAATAAATGAAACGCATCAAGTTAAGTGGAAAGCATTTCAGCAGCTCATCCTTTCTCTCTCTGACACTGGTGTCCCTCTTTTTCAGAACAGATTCTCTTGTTCAGCAGGCATTGAATTGCTGTGGCACGAACAGTGCATCCACTCGGGGGCGATTAATGGAGATGATTGGCCATTTTATATCTGGTCTTTCGCTCAGCACAGCCTGTACCACTGTAATATACCACTGGGAATACTCCCAAAAATAACAGAATTCCATGAAAGCAACATTATCCTTGCAGGCAGAGGTGAATTGAAGTTCAGTTTTAGTTGTCTCTGTCACAATGAAGACGGGAGGATTCAGTTGCGGAAAAAGAGAGTTTATTACAAGAAGTAATACACAGCGAGAAACTAAACGGAGCTTGAGGCAGAGGGGCGGAGCTTCTGGCAGAGCGGAGCTTTCCGTGAGGCAGAAACGGAGCTAGAGGCAGAAACGGAGCTTTCCGAGGCAGAAACGGAGTTTTCCGTAGGCAGAAACGGAGCTCCGTAGGGGCTGAGGCGGGTAGCGAGGGAAGCAATGGGCAGACGAGTCTCCGGCGATCGGAGTCCAGGAAAGCAGCAGGGCTCAGGAATCGCGACCAGGAACCAGAACGCCCCGCAAACTGCAAGGATCTGACAAGAGGGAGAGCGTGACAGGAACTGATATAGCCCAATGGTGATGACTCTCAGCTGGAGCGAATTAGCCTCAATCACACACACCCACAGACACCTGCTCACACATACGCACACGCATACAGACAAGACACGGTGAGGACGGGACCGGGAACCCATGAACCGTGACAGTACCCCTCCCCCTAGGAGCGCCTCTCGGCGCTCCCAGCCGACCTTACCTGTTGATTGTAATCATCAATAAGGGAGTGATCCAATATGTCCCTGGCCGGAACCCAACTTCTCTCCTCCGGACCGTAACCTTCCCAGTCCACCAAGTATTGAAAACCTCGTCCCCTCCGCCTCGAGTCCAGAATGCGATTGACCGAATAGGTGGGTTCCCCATCTACAGTCGCGCGGGGAGGAACCGAGTAAGGCGGATTAAGGGGAGACCGAAAACGGGTTTAATTTTGGATACATGGAAGGCGGGATGAATTCTCCTGCGAGGAGGGAGTTTGAGGCGGACTGTCACCGGACTAATAATTTTAGTGACAGGAAACGGGCCAATAAATTTGGGAGCCAACTTATTACACACGGATCGGAGCGGAATGTTCTGGGTAGAAAGCCACACTTTTGACCAACGACGTAGACGGGAGGCTTGACCGGTGGCGATCAGCCTTAGCCTTGGTGCACGCCCCACCCGGAGGAGAGTCTCGGGCTCTCGTCCCAGGTACGGTGACACCTCTGGACGAAGGCGTGAGCAGAGGGACCGCGACTTCGGATTCCATACTAGGGAAAAGAGGTGGCTGGTAACCTAAACTACACTCAAACGGCGAAAGGCCCGTGGGCGACACCTGTAACGAGTTGTGAGCGTACTCAACCCATGAAAGTTGCTGACACCAGGAAGTGGGATTCTGAGTGACCAAACATCGCAACACCCTCTCGAGATCCTGGTTGGCCCGCTCAGTCTGACCGTTGGTCTGAGGGTGAAACCCAGAAGACAAACTCACAGTCGCCCCAGTAGTCGACAAAACTCTCTCCAAAATTTGGACACGAATTGGGGACCCCTGTCGGAAACCACGTCTGCCGGGAGGCCATGAATGCGAAAGACGCGTGATCAACTACCGTAGCCGCTGTCTCCTTGGCTGAGGGCAATTTGGGCAAGGGAATAAAATGGGCCGCCGAGAACCGGTCCACTACGGTTAAAACAACCGTATTACCCAGGGAGGGTGGGAGGCAGTAACGAAATCTAGCGCGATATGGGACCAGGGTCTCGAAGGGACTGACAGCGGCTGAAGTAACCCCTCTGGAGGTCGATTGGAAGTCTTACCCGAGCACAGACTGAGCAGGCCAAAACAAACTCTCGGATATCGCGAGCCATGGCCCGCCACCAGAATCGTTGTTTAATCAAAAACATGGTGCGACCGATTCCTGGATGACAAGCCACGTTGGAACAGTGACCCCATTGGATGACGTTGGACCGTAACCCCTCCGGCACAAACAACCGGCCCGTTGGGCATCCAGGCGGAGGCGTTACCCCTTCCAGGCCGTGCGGACCTTGATTCGATCTCCCAAGTGACTGCAGAGACAACCAATCTCTCAGGTATAATGCACTCGGGAGACACCGGGCGGTCGAAATGTCAAAAATGCGTGACAAGGCATCGGGCTTGATGTTCTTAGAACCCGGCCGATAGGAGATGGAAAAATCAAAGCGTCCGAAAAATAGTGCCCCAACGAGCCTGCCTGGAGTTAAGACGTTTGGCGGACTGAATATATTCAAGATTCTTATGGTCGGTCCAAACTATGAAAGGAACCCCGAACCCTCTAACCAGTGACGCCATTCTTCCAACGCTAGCTTGACGGCCAGCAACTCTCTGTTACCGATGTCGAATTGCGCTCGGCAGGAGACAGTCGATGGGAAAAAACGCCGCAGGGATGCACTTTGTCGTCCGAGGTGGCCCGTTGGGATAGCACTGCACCTACCCCCACCTCTGACGCGTCGACCTCCACCACGAACTGACGTGTGGGATCAGGGGCCCGGAGAATGGGAGCCGAAACGAAGCGGCCTCTGAGTTTGGTAAATGCGGCCTCGGCTGCATTCGACCACCTGAACGTCATCTTGGTGGAGGTCAAGGCAGTCAGAGGAGCGGCTAGTTGGCTGAAATTGCGAATAAAACGCCGGTAAAAATTAGCGAACCCCAGAAACCTCAGCAGGGCCTTGCGGGGAATCAGGGTTGGCCAATTTACCACAGCCTTAACCCTGTCAGGATCCATGCGAACCCCTCCGGCGACACTATGAAACCCAGGAAAGGAACCGACTGTGCATGGAACGCGCACTTCTCCGCCTTGACAAAAAGCCCATTCTCTAACAACCTCTGGAGCACTCGCCTGACGTGTTGAACATGTTCCTGGAGAGAAGAAGAAAAATCAATATGTCATCCAGGTAGACATATATGAACTGATCGACCATATCTCTCAACACGTCATTGACGAGTGCCTGGAAGACCGGGGAGAGTTAGAGAGCCCGAAGGCATAACCAAATATTCAAAATGCCCTCTGGGGGTATTAAACGCAGTCTTCCACTCATCCCCCTCTCTTATGCGAACCAAATGATAAGCGTTTCTAAGATCTAACTTAGTGAAGATGGATGCTCCCTGCAACCTCTCGAAGGCTGAAGACATCAACGGCAAAGGATAGGTATTCTTTACCGTGATGTTGTTCAAGCCCAGTAGTCAATACAAGGTCGCAGAGAACCATCCTTCTTCGCGACAAAAAAAAATCCTGCCCCCGCTGGAGAAGAAGAGGGGCGGATGAACCCGGCTGTCAGAGAATCAGAAATATATTTCTCCATGGCCTCCCTTTCCGGAACAGAAAGCGAGTATAATCTGCCCTTAGGCGGAGACATACCTGGTACTAAGTCTATAGCACAGTCGTAGGGACGATGAGGAGGGAGAGAAGCGGCCCTGGACTTACTGAACACCTCCTTCAGGTCGAGATACTCCTCGGGCACGTTAGACAGGTTCCCCATCTCCTCCTGCAACACAGAATCACACACAGAAAAACCAGCAGACACAAGACAAGAGGCATAGCAGGCTCGACTCCACTCCGACACGGTGTGCCGACCCCAATCCACCCGAGGATTGTGCTGTGTGAGCCAGGGGTGACCCAACACCACCGGGGCCAGGGGTGAGTGGGTGACGAGGAACGTGATGGTCTCTGAGTGGTTGCCTGAGGTGACGAGGGTGATGGGTACCGTGGAGAGACTGATCGGAGGAAGTGACTGTCCATTAAGGGCGCTGACAGAGATCTTGTGACGGAGGGGAACCAAGGGAATGTGAAGGAGTTGGGCCAGGGAAATGTCCAGCAGGTTACCCTCGGCTCCGGAGTCTAGCAGCGCCGTCCCCTCATGTCGTTCGGCCGCCCATTGCAACCTCACCGGGAGGAGGGTGGTGGATGAGGCTTTGTTGAGAGATACCCCGCCCGACAGTAGCCTCAGACCTACTGTCGGGCCTGGTCTTTACGGGCACTTCACCAGGAAATGGCCAGCCGCGCCACAGTATAAACATAGTCCCCTCATCCTCCGGCGACGATCTCTCTCCTCCCGGGAGAGCCGAGCTCTACCCACCTGCATGGGTTCGTCAACCGACGAGTGACCGACCGTATCGCCGGTGTCGAAGAAAGGATATCTCGGTGTTAACTTGCGTCGACCGCGAAGATCGCGTTGCTGAAGCCGTGCATCCACGCGTGAAGGCCAAGTCCACAAGTTCGTCCAATCCGAGAGGTAACTCCACCACATCAATCTCTTGATGGATACGGTCGGCCAGCCCATGCAGGAACATGTCCCACTGCGCCTTCTCGTTCCACTCACACTCTGCCGCCAGGGTCCTGAACTGGATGGAATAGTCAGAGCGGACTGCTCCCCTGGCGGAGATCGGCCAGCATCTGCTGCTGCCTCGCGCCCGACCAGCCCAGCGATCGAACACCCTCCTCATCTCCTGAGAAAGTGAGTGGAACGAGGAACAACAGGGATGGCGATTCTCCCCCAAGGACAATGTCATTCATCATTGCCGCTTCATTATTTTGGACAGTCTAATGCCAGCACCCTCAGACAGCGATACCTGAAATACCGTCTTGCCAAGAGATGTCCTCATGGTCAATTCTGCAAAGTGAAATCACTCCATGTTTCACACCTCTTTGAAGAATGATGAAATGTCCGCTACGAGTTGTGACAGTAATTCGCTTCACTTCAGTGCTTTCAGACAGGGTGGCGAGCGCGGAGGGCCTGCGACAGACAGGATGACACAGCTCCAGGATGGAGCAGATGATGATGGGACATCAGTTTGGTCTGACTGATGTTTGTCTGCGGCAGTCTGAGTGCCAGTCTCTCTCGGTAACAAGACGTGCAATCTTGCTCCAAGAATGCAATGCAATTTGTTTCTTTTTCATGCAGTGTTTGATTACAAGACTAATGTAGAACAGGAGCTGTAAAATGTACACACAAGAAGCACTTAGGATGTATAAAAAGCACCGAAACCACCTTTTGTGCATAATTGCTCCCGTCTGAGACATTTGAAATATACGTGGTTAAAGTGAAAATTGCTAATACACATCCTCTAT
This sequence comes from Gymnocypris eckloni scoliostomus, assembly GCA_027564155.1. NCBI lineage: Eukaryota > Metazoa > Chordata > Actinopteri > Cypriniformes > Cyprinidae > Gymnocypris > Gymnocypris eckloni. The sequence continues at coordinate 27,643,331 of CM050422.1, read as the reverse complement.
CTCCAGAGAAATGGTAATGATTTATTGGAACAATTTCTAAACCCTACATCAGGTGTTCCCAGCGCACTGAGCCACAAACATCACGGACATCTGCGAAACACGCTTATAATTGGATCGAGCATCCTCATTGCACACAGGTTTAGATCTGCATAGTTTGCATGCTGCAGAACAGACAGCAATTCATATTGTTTCTGCGTAATACAGAGTATTGTTTTCCCCTGCTGAGTCTCACAGGAATTGAGGTTTTATAGCTTCTTATTCGCCTTTATGGGTTAGGAAATCGCTGCAGGGATGTTACTTTGTTCGTTGGCTTCTGAATTGTGATTCGCTTTGATCTGTGCAGTTAATGCAAAAGATTTGAAATGCTGAAGGAAACTTCTGTTCTGATAAAACTTCACAGATTCAGCCCACGTGTACCGCTTCAAAGTTAACTAAAGGGCTTTTTTAATATTTGGCTTGGTCTATTATTTAAAGTTTATTACTGAGCCTGGGTAAACACAGTGGACCGTTATCAAATCTCTGCAAATATCAAAGCTCTGTCTGAAACTCACACCAGTTAAGTCATAGCCTACAGCACAGCCCTGAATATTTTTGCATTCTAAGGCCTTTGAGGCAATTTATATAAATGAATTCTGTACACAGCAATACCTCAGTCAAAATATGAATGCATATAGCGACTTTTAGCTATAGTAAGCAATACTATCCACACAACATCAGTTGCTCACTAGTGGATTCACTGCAGCGTATGGGTGCCGTCAGAATGACCAAACAGCTGATAAACACCTCACAATAATTCACAAGTAATCCACACAACTCCAGTCCACCAATTAACATCTGTGAAAAGCTTTGTAATAACTCCAAGATATTTCTAATTTTGAAACCTTTGTTTCTGGCTAAAACATGAGTATTCATCCCATATTATTACTTTCTCCAGTGAAACATTTGTATTGTGAGAGGACAACAGAGGATGGATTTTTCACTGGAGGACGCATTATTATGGACAGAAGTGACAGTTTAAAGTTAAAATGCCTTAATTATGGTATCAAGATGATGCAGGGAAGTGAGGACCCAAATGCTGAGATGCACTTGAACTTTCTTTGAGATACCAAACAAGATGCAAACCAAAACCACCCCGTAGGAAGGAAATGTCCAAATGCTCTCGAACAGCAGGGCTGAGAACATGAAGAGGGAGGGAGCTGGACACACGAAGACCTTGGAACAGATCACATGAAGACTTGGGAACATACAACAAGAATATGACAACAAACTGGCTCAGGACAGAGCACACAGGGAGAATAAATAGGAGGGGAGATTAGCAGGATAACAGGGAAGCAGGTGGGAAAATGAAGCAATAATCAGGTAACAAGAGGGGCAGGGTTAAAAATAAATAAATAAATTGGAACAACCTAGTAACAAGTAATGTTCTGGCATTTGCATTGACAAACATCAAAAACTATATATTTTCTTCAAAAATGTACAAATTTGAATAATCATACTAAAGGAATATTCTGGGTTCAATTTATGCTCAATCAACATAATTATTTTGCATAATATTGCATACTTTTGCATAATTCTGAATAATTTGTTACATCCCTCCTGATATCCCTTCTTTGCATTTGTCCTCCATTGCTCCTAAAATTGAAGTGAATCGGACCATTTCATAACTGTAAAAACAAACATATGTTAAGTAAAATCGCTTTCTAAGAATTCCTTAATCTCTAACAAGTAATATCATAAACTCTAGAATGACTGTAAAAATGATGGTTTTAAACACATATACTTGTGTTTTAACACAATAATTCATTTAAGTATTTTTATAAAATTATAAGCTTAACATGCTTTAAAATCCTCCAAAACTGTCTCCATACACTTCCACTGCAAGAGTAACCATAACCATAATCTCTGCTTTTTTAACACAGAAAATGAGGGATAAGTCAAAATGATTTTTTGAGGGACTGAGTTTAAACACTGAACTTGAAATATGAATTTTATAAATTATAAATTGCATGATTATTATCTTTTCGCACAACACACCTATATAATCTTACACAGTGAACAGAGAGTGAGATATCAATACTCTCTAATGTTGTGTGTGTGTGTGTGTTTGTGTTTGTGTGTGTGTGTGAAAGGCTCATTAGATGACATAGCACAGCTCTTTAAACACATCATATCTGCATAATGATACCGTTATCTTTGAAATTCCCTCGCCTCTCTTGCCTATACTAAGCATCATAATTAACATGCAGGGAAACCAGGTCACAACAAAATAATCTGACTGTCGTGATTCATTACAATATCACATCTCAGGCCTTGTTCCCTGAGAAACCAAGTCGGCTAATCAATAGACACTGTTGAGAAGCTGTCAGAATTACTCCAAGAGGCAGATACAGTACCAATGCATTAACATTTTTACTTTCAGTGTATTATTCATAACGATTCAGTCTCATTAATTCGTTATGAACCAGTCTCACAGAAGCTGCTTTAGAAGTGTAGCTTGCTAAGCTAACAGCTACAAATACTTTAAAGCTAAGATGCTCTTGAGAACTTAGGTACACTACAAGCTACTATCAATATAGCTGTACATATTTTCTTCTGGCACAAAAACAATGATGGTTTTTAATGAATGATCTAATGATGACCATTTAATCTCTAATGTATGCTAAAAACAACACTAAAAGCGTGTGTGATGTTCCTGAAATAATCATATAAACTTCAGATATTTTTGTGTTTTATTCTACTTTATTCCAAACTTTTTTTGCTACGATAGCTAAACTGGAATATCAGCAACATATGAGTGTCAATCTGGCATCAGTTTATTGGATTGGTTGTATTACATCAGTTTGGAAATTAATTGTCAAATGCTCTATCGCGCTGAAAATTATGTACAACCCAAACACAACACTAAAAGTGCTAACACAAGCAAACATCAAATTAAAACTGATTTGCTGAACCATGCCAGCCATGCCATTATAGCATGTTTCTACAAGTCTTTGAGCTGTTTGATCACCTCTGGTTCCATCGTCTTGCAGTTAAGGGCTTTTTTGAATTGGGTTATTGGTTAAATGTGTAATGTGTGTAGTTTATATATAAGCTTCACAGTTCTTACCACGCGCTGGCTCGTGGGTTCTTGGCTTTATTGCAAGGAGGACACTGACAGGGATCTCAGCAGATCATAACACTTGATTTATTAAACATGAAGAAGTGAACATCACGATTAGCCACATCTGATTACACAGAGCACGTCCTCTCTCTCTCTCTGAGCACAGACCATTCTCTTCTGCGATCCTAATCGCGGGTCTCTATTCTCGTGATATTACCTCTAGACTAGACATTATTTAAAGTTATAGAACTTTAATTTTAACCTTAAATTTCACTCCCTACAAATGCCTGAAAAAGGTCTGTGGTTGTCACTCTCAAGGTATATCTTTTTCTACCATGGCTGAATTGGACTACAGAGGCTAAACATCTTTACACCAAACAAGAACACTCTTCTAGTTATCCACTCTGCTTTTACAGCATCCTTGTTAATAATTACACTCTTGCAAACTATTCTAATTCACATTTATAGATTTAAAATAACCTACCTGGTCTCGTGGCATTTATGTACCTGGATGCACTTTTTAGCGAGACACGAAATACGTACCAATAACTGCATATTACTGCAGTTTCCAAAATAAACTATCACTAGAGCCAGTAAAACTCCGACATATTTGACTCCTTTTCACACAAATGTACAAAGTTTTGATTATTAAAGCTTAATTTTCGCACAATTACTTGAAGAATCTCATGTCATGACTTCAAAACAATATTAATATGCTGAGATTTGAAAACTGATGCTTTTGAATGTTGGCATCACACATATCCAGCCTCATATCTATGGGTTTTCATAAACGGCAAGTTTGTTCGGTAGCTCACGGAGTACGGAGAAGTACTTAGGAGGCAAGGAGCTCCGGTTTGAATCCTGTGTAATCACGGATCGACAAAACAGTTCAAATCTGCATATAAGGAAGTTCATATAGCACGGTTGCATCAACAAATGTGTTTTTATATCAGTTTTGCATTTGTTAACACTATCGGCTAGGTTTAGGGTTGGGTTTGGTATAGGGCATGATAGAGCATTAACTTTTAGGGACAGACCCTGTATATTTGAATTCTGAACCGCTGCAATATGTACCTGTAGCAACGTAATAAAAACAGCAATATGTACCTATATCTACATTATTAAAAAAGTGCCAGGGTTCACGTATTTAACCTGTGTTTTAGCACCACTCAGTGGACATTTCTCTTTGAAACTGCGGCGAAACGTGCAGTAAGGTATGTAAAACTGTGTCGCAGAGAGAGTGCACAGAGGTATGTATTTTTATGAGACCAGGTTGAAAATAACACAGAGATTTCTATTTTAGAAGCTTAGTGTAGGTGATGCTGAACTCGCATGACTGTGGTGTAATTTGTTTTATAGCCTATAGCTTTAGCTTTTTGCTTCTGACAATTAATTTTGTGTTTATTTGTGAAGATTATGATGAACAAAACATGAAAACATCATACCCTTTTGTTGGTGGCAGAGCTGATTTTCTGCAACAATCTCAAATACTGTAAAATACAGATTACAACACAGTTGAGGATTCATTGATCCATCTACACAGACTTTCAACACACTCTCAAAAGGTAAATTATTTCATTCTTAAATTTAAATGCTAATTTAACTTTAAAATTGTAACCGGTTTTTGTTTGTTTTTGGTCACATATGGCCTAAGCGTGTGCAGCTCTGCTAAGCTTTGGAAACTTCTCTCCTCTTCTCCACTAAATCAGTAAAAGAGACAATTAATGTATAATTCATATTGTTAGACTTTTTTAATTATTACTTGGGTTTATGTATAAACATACCAAGTCACAAAAAATATTAAATATCCCATGATTTTTGTGAAGGGCTCACATACTGTCCATTTTTGCGTTTGGCCTTCATAAACATAATTGTTTTTACATAAACACATGGACACACTGTAACTCTAAACTCAATTATGTATTTTAGATGTATCACATCCTACAATCTCATCATCTGTAGAGAAAAATCACCACTTAATCACACCACAATAATGGACTAAAATTCATCATATTGATTGGAATGTGATTGATTCACTGAAACTTGGTTTTCAACACATCTATTTTTTGCTCTTATTTTGTGTTTTACTTCTTTATTTAATTATTCCTGTTCATTGTCAATTGTCATTAATTGATGTATTCAGCTAATAACTGTTGTTATGAGCACTGACAAGTTTGCATGTGAATAAAAACATACTTTATTCACACAACATGCTGCTGCTGTGGTTATTGTTGTTTTAATGGGAAACCCGAACCGAGGCTACACTCCAAGATGCCTCATTACTGATTTTCTGGAGCTCAGCCATCCAACTACAGACTGTCAACACTCTCAACAGGTAAATCATTTATTTCTTATAATGTCTCTATTCCAGCTCTATTCAGTTAAGGATATTATCTTCTTCTTCACTATAAGTGACAAAGATATGGAATGTATAATCCATTTTGATATATATTTTTTTCATAGGGTTTATGCTGGCTTTCATGGGATAGCTGGGACATACCAGCTATCATGACTTTATATTACTTTTTCCTTTTAACATTGTGAAGTGCTCACATACTACTTTTGGCCTTCATAAACAATTGTTTCCATATAAACATATGAAAGGAGACGTATTGTATATCTAAACTCAATTGTGCATTTCAGGTGCAACAACCTCATCATCTGCAGAGAAACGGCCATTCAATCACACCCAATTACAGATGATGATTAACTTAAAGGCATCATAGAGGATTGTGAAGATATTTTACAGGAGCTTGGTCTTCAATACACTGTTTTATGTTCTATGTATTTTTTAAGCATTTATTTATGTTCAAATTCCATTGTCATACAATTATGAATTCTACTAATAACTGTTGTTAAAACACTGTCATTTTTGCTAAAATGTCACGTAAAAAAGAAATAAAATAATTGACACGTTGTTAGACACTTATACTAAAAGATATTACATGTATATAATAAGAAAAAAGATAGGTAAGACATATTATAAGACCAGGCAGATAGAGGGGTAAAAAAACATTATTAATAAATAATATATACAAATAATACTAATATTAATTATAATAACATACTAACATGAATGAAAAACTATCATTAAAAAGGTTATTTATTTACTTATGATAACACTATTATAAATGATTTTTATAGTTTTATAGGTTATTTATATAGGACCCCATTAAGGTCCTATATCACATTTTCAAAGCATGGTTGTGTATGGAACCCTTTAAAAAAAATCATATTTAGCACTAAATAGGGTTCTGCTGTTGTTACAAGCCGGAGAACCCTGGTACTGTTACATAAAAATATTGTCACACTTGTGTTGCTCACGGTCAAAAATGACCGCCATTGGAAATGAGTGGAAAATATGCAAAAAAACGAAAATACAGATCATTTTTTGTGTGTACAATCTACAAATAATTCACGATGCAGAAAATGAGTGTACAGCAATAAAGGGGTGACACTCTCAAGAGTGCAAACACACACACACACACACACACACACACACACACACCCACAGACACACATCATTTTCTTATATAAGTATTTATGCCTAAAAACCACAAGATAGTTTATAAGCCTTTCATATAGAGAGCTTTATATAAATCTAGTGGCTAAACCATGAAATTGCAGAAGTTTTTAACTCTGACCACATGGCACTAATCTGACTTCGAAAATTGGATTTTAAAGGCATTGTCTCTATTTTAACATGAAATGCTGCCATAATTGAAAAGTAATATCAAAATCTTAGATTTAAAAAAATATATATTTTCAATGGGAAAATAGTGATCATAATTATTACATAAATATTAATAAGTACCATGACATTTTCTCAAAATACAAAATAAAAATATTATGGAACAAAATATATTACATTGATTTTACTGAAAAAAAAAAAAGTTTTAGTCAGTTTCAACAACACAAGTGTGACCCCCAAATGAACTAGACCAGAGAGTTAAAACACTCTGATGAACAGCAGTACTCACATTACCTAAGCGGCCTTTCCTGCTTCTAGGAAAACAACACAGTTTTAAAGCTGCTGTCACACTACTGTAGTTCTATAATTTACTAGTATTGCTACATTTTGAAGTTACTCCCCAAACTGCTATGAGCTAATTCAAATTCAAATTAAAAATGAAGTATTTATAGCACTGACCTGTATTTGAAAAACAGAACCCTGTTTTCTCAGTTGCTTTACACTTGAGACTACTGTAGGGGCTACTGCAGCAAATATTATTATTATCACATTATTCAATTATTAAACTGCTGGTCCGTTGATGACAAAAATCAGATGTATTGTGTACTGAATTATTTAACCTTTATTCTTGCTACTTTTAACAAGCAGGATAAAGTTAGAAAACACAGTTAATCAAACTTTTTGCAACTTTGTAATACTTCCCCTCCCCCATGTCCTCATTTCCACATGCATTGCAGAATGGGAAAAAATCATGAGGCAGCAACCTCCTCCATTACACCTTTCATCATACACACAAAAGAGACATAGTGCTGCCTATACATTATAATGTACTTTGTTTTCATCCTGAGAAAATGTTCATTAATAAAGAATTAAATCACCTGCTTCATGGAGTGACTGCGGAGCTCATTATGGGCATCTCACGGGGAATCGGTTCATCAAAGGAAGCTCTTCGCAGAGGGGCGAGGAGTGTGTCCACATCTCCAGACAAAAACAAATAGATCATTAGTGCTGTGTTTTCCATGCCGTAGCCACCCCCGGACGCTCGGTCTCATTGGACATAATGTAAATCAGGAAGTTTAACAGATACGTGGCAAAACATTTCTCACTCTGATGTGTGAGAGCCAACACATTGTGGTGCGAATCCAGACAGCGAGACCTCTTAAAAACAGACTGTAAGCCCTGAGGGGATGCGGCTTTGAGATATATATGCACCTACATCGCATGCCTTTTTATGTTGACTTCATGGCACCTAGAAAAAGAGGAACATACAGGGGACAGGTGGCTATGTTAAAACAACACAAAAATATGCAGGCAGATGTAACAAAGTTTGTCAAATTAACATGATTTAAATCCATTTAAAAATATAGAATATAATGCATATTTTGTAATTGGACATTTTCATCTTCAAATCAAATCAAATTTGCCATGGTGAGTGAAAAGCTTAGGAGCGTGCTCCAGACAGTGCAGAATACAATTTACACATTTAACAAATAACAAATACACATTTAACAAATACCATTATACACGTTTAGACACTTTACAAATAACAGTATGCTTTAATATGCAGTATATACACTATATAAAGCAATAAAATACAAAATATACAAACATAATACACAAATGTACATAGAGTGGTTTTAGATATAATGGTTGGTATATAGATGTTGGCCATATAGTATTATTGTGTTAAATTGCAGTGCATGCTACATTAAAGTCCAGTTGGTAAAAAAAATGTGGTGGTGGTGGAGTTAAAAGTGCATGGTGAATGGTATGGACAGAGAGGTGTGCTGTGTAAGTGTCAGTTCCGAGTGTTCAGCAGCCTGAAAAAGCTGTCCCTCAGTCGTCTTGTGCGTGATCGGATGCTGCGGAGACGTCTGCCTGAGGGCAGCAGAGAGAACAGTCCATGGCTTGGGTGGCTGGAGTCACTGTTGATCCTCCGGGCTTTCCTCATGCACCGCCTGGTGTAGATGTCCTGGAGGGAGAGCAGCTCACCTCCTACAGTGTGGTGGGCAGTTCGCACGACCCTTTGCAGAGCTTTGCGGTTGCAGTTGTTGCTGTTTCCATACCAGGCAGTGATGCAGCCAGTCAGGATGCTTTCCACAGTGCAGGTGTAGAATGAGTGGAGGATGTTGGGGCTCATTCCAAATTTCCTCAGGTGCCTGAGGAAAAAGAGGCGTTGTTGTGCCTTCTTCAGCACCGCATCTGTGTGAGCAGACCATGTGAGGTCCTCAGTGATGTGGACTCCTAGAAACTTAAAGCTGCTGACTCGTTCCACAGGTGTCCCATCGATGATGATGGGGTGTGTTCTCTCTTCTGAAATCCACCACAAGCTCCTTGGTTTTGTTGATGTTGAGTGAGAGGTGGTTTTCCTGGCACCAGCATGTCAGAGCATGCACCTCTTCTCTGTAGACCGTCTCATAACTTGTCAGTGATCAGGCCTACTACCGCCATGTCATCGGCGAATTTGACTATGACGTTGGAGTTGCGTGTGGCTGTACTTGTCGTGTGTGTACAAGGGAGTACAGGAGTGGGCTGAGAACGCAGCCCTGAGAAGCACCAGTGTTGAGGACCAGCGAAGATGAGGTAATGTTACCCATTCTGACCACCTGACGTCTGCCTGACAGGAAGTCCAGGATCCAGCTGTATAAAGATTAGTTTAGGCCCAGAGTCTGGAGTTTCATAACAAACCTAGCAGGCACTATGGTGTTGAATGCTGAGCTGTAGTCCAAAAATAGCATTCTCACATAGGCGTTCTTACTGTCCAGATGGGAGAGAGCAGTGTGTAGGGTGAAAGCAATGGTATCATCAGTGGAGCGGTTGCTCCTGTATGCAAACTGCAGAGGGTCGAGTGAGGCAGGCTTACTTTAATTACTTTGCCGCAATTCAAAAAATAAATCAATAAATACAAATACAAAATAATTTGTCATCACTTGCTCCCCTTCATGTCATTCCTGATCTGTATGACATTCTTTCATCTCTGCAATACAAAGGATTTATTTTCATTTAACCACCAATGTCATTTTGGACCCTACTGACCTTATCTACCCCGTACGCAAAGAAAATATATTTCCATATATTTAATTATCAATATGGTAAATTATTTAATGTATACTGAAAATAAATAGAACAATATATTGTCTTAATATCCAATTATTGACTTATATATTATAAGGAATTTCTGTTTTACAAATATTGAATATTGGTTTGAAAAAGAGAAAATATCCAGTGAGCAGTGGTTCTGTGGGCGTTAATGCCTTGTTGATGTCAGAGGTCAGAGGAAAAGGCTAGACTGGTTTGAGCTGACAGAAAGGCAACAGTATGTCACATAACCACTCGTTAAAACTGAGGTGTGCAGAAGAGCATCTCAGAACGAACAACACTTCAAACCTTGAAGCGGAGGAGCTACAGCAGATGAACATGGATCTGTCTTGTAACAATGGTCCAGGCTGCTGCTGGTGGTGTAATGTGTAGTGGTGTGGGGAATATTTTAATGGCACACTTATTGCACTATATTGAAAAAATTAAAGCACAAGTTTCCCATATATAGAAATGTATTATTAAATATATTGCATTATATTTTCCCGTAGCCTATATTCCTATATGCACTCTAAAAATGCCGGATTAAGTACAACCCGTGTGAAATATGGACAAACCCAGGAATTGGGTTTTATTTAACCCAGCATTTTTTAGTGTATGTGTCCCCAACCCCAAACTTTATTTATAGGATTTTTAAATGACAAAATATCTAACATTTTAAAATACTGTTGTACATATATAGAGAGAAAGATAAGCAGGGATCCAAGATGATTGGAACAATTATTGAGCCCAAAAATATATTTTATAAAATAAAATACCCCCACCCCAAAAAATAAAGACACACAAAAAAAAACACTTGTGCCAACCAACACAATTGTTTAAACAACAAACTGAAGAATGTAGAAATTAATTATCTTCCAGCATGCAGGAGTGTACGTTTCCATATAACCAATGAGATAACCCCAAATTTGATAAAAGTTCTTGGAAGAACCCCTCAGTGAATATCTAATTCTTTCCAGTTTGATGAAGTGAAAAACGTCATTAATCCACAAGGAGTGAGTAGGTAAGCAGATAACTTCCAATGCAGTAAAAAGTCACATGATTTTTTGACACGCTTGGAGTAATTTATTCGCAAAATGCATTTCCATCTCCCATTATTCGCATTAACCCTGTTTCGCATAAGTCAAAAACCACCTCAAGCGAGCGTAAAAACTTTTTTGCCAATTAAGGGATTTTTATTTGAAATTTGGCGTTTCTATCACTCGTTTCTCATGCAGTAATTCAAAATGCGTATTAAAACAGGGTGATGGAAACCCAGCTACTGTCTCAAATATTTCTGACCAATATCCATATAGAGTTGGGCAAAACCAAAACGTATGTGCCAGGGTTGCAGGAGCCTGATGACAACGGTCACAGATAGGATCAACATCACAGTAAATTTTTGAAAGTTTGACCTTAGTTCAATGAGTACGATGAAGTATTAAGCATTGGATCCAACCATGTTTGGCACACACATATGAGCAATGCACCCTGTATAAAATGCTTTCCCTTCTGAGAAGTCTTCCTCCCATTGAGTTTTTATGGATGTCAGTGAGCTTCTATGCAGAGAACATATTTTGTCATGAGAAAACTGAAATCATCCCTTTCCCAAAACACATTGGTTCATGTATTAAATCTATAGGAGTAGGAGAGGGGAGGCTAGGGAATGTCTCGGTTACGTATGTCACCCTCGATCCCTGAAGGAGTGAACAGAGATGTCACATACGTAACTGAGACGTTTCCTATCAGTTGGTGACTCCAAGTCACGTCTGATGACTGACGAATTGGGATCCCTACCAAAGTGCCACAGGCGCTGCCCTGTAGGGCTCTTAGCACCAATACAAAATCCCAAAAGGGTAGGGAGGAAGGCCTAGGCGGATTTAACCTCCTGGCCCCCCTAGGAAACCTGACAACCATATCATGCTTCCCAACCGATTTCCCTTCTATGGGGTCGTGGTGGGTGGAATAGCAGCCACCTAAACCTTTAAGGGTGGAGGGGGCAGCCTATGCTCCAAGCTTTACTGCAGGAAGGACAGCACGCCTCTGATCAAACATCTAGGAGGAACAGAGGAACAACATTTGACGAACATGTTCCACTTCAGCGCATAGGTCCGTCTTGCGGACGGTGCTCGTGGTGCAGAAATAGTGAGAGCTACCTCCTGGGCTAGGTCACCTAGAACCTCCGCATCCCATCCAGGGCGTGGGTGCCAGAGGGTGCCCCGTCTCTGAGAAAGCAGATCCTTCCTCAGAGGAATCGGCCAGGGAGGGGCTGTCACGAGGAGCATGATTTCCCGGGAACCAGGTCCTGCTGGGCCAATATGGAGCCACTAACAAGACCTGCACCTCGTCCTCCCTGATCTTGCACAGTGTTTGTGCTAGGAGGCTCACTGGGGGAATGCATACTCGCGCAGGCCCTGGGACCAGCTTTGTGCCAGTGCATCCATGCCGAGCGTGCCTCGGATAGGGAGTAGAACCACTGGCAATGGGCGGTTTCTGGATATGCAAAGAGGTCTACCTGAGCCACTCCGAACCGACTCCAATCAGCTGGACTGCCTGGGGATGGAGTCTCCACTCCCCAGAAAGTGCTGCTCGAGACAACTCGTTGGCCGCCTGATTGAACACTCCTGGGCTGTGGATGGCAGAAAGCAACTTCTGACTCCAGAGGAGAAGGTGACGAGCAAGTTGCGACATGCGACGGGAGCGTAACCGCATTGCCGGTTGATATACGCAAAGGTCAGCATGTTGTCCATATGAACCAGAACGTCCTTGCCTCGAAGGCACGGCTTCCTTCTGAGGCAGCTCAGGGCCAGGAGTACTGCTAGCAACTCCAGGCAATTGGTATGCCAACGCAGTTGGGGACCAGTCCATACCCCTGACTGCGTGCCCATTGAACGTGGCTCCCAAGCCGGTGGCCGAGACATCTGTGAGTAACCTCGGGACTCAGCCAGTGCTGAGGCGGTCTCATATGGAGCAGCCAAGAGGAACTATTGCCGCGGTTGCAGCCACATGCCCCAGGAGCCTCTGAAAGAGTTTCAGTGGGACCGCCGTCCTGCCTGATAAAGTCTTGAGGCAGTTCAGCACCGACTGAGCACGTTCCTGGGTGAGGCGTGCTGTCTGGCTGACCGAATCAAACTCCATGCCGAGAAAAGAGATCCTCTGCATTGGCACGAGTTTGTTCTTTCCCCTATTGACCAGAAAACCCAACTGGCTGAGGTGCCGAAAGGCAGGAGCTTGTACTGACATACCAGACCCTCGAATGTGAATCGCAGGGATGCCCTGCCACAGGAGGATTGAGACATGAAATCACGCATCCTTCAGGTCGATCACCACAAACCAATCTAGGGGACGAACACACTCAAAAATGCGTTTCTGCATCAACATCTTGAACGGCAGCTTGTGAAGTGCACATATCAAAACTCGCAGATGCAAGATTGGTCGAGATTGGCAACTCACTGCTGCCTGCTGGCGAGAGAGGAGGAGGGAAGCGATCTTGTGATGCACGGTTCACCACTGTCATCCTCTTGAGACCTAGAGACTGAGAAACCACTCATTTACTGATGTTTTGGGTACCACTGGCTGCCAGGGGGAGTACCGAAGGAAACAGGTGGTGTACCCCACTCTGCAGAGGTCCCAGCCCGATCCAACGGCACCCTCACCGGCTGTGGAGTGTTTGAGATGTGAGAAACTCCACTTGGGAAAGCCCTCACCGTAATCCTGAAATCACCTCTGCCTTTTTTTGTTTTGTTTTTTTTACTGTACGCAGCGTCACCCCGGGTGCTGAGACGAACGCCAGATCGCGGCAGAGGCAGAGGGACCCCGCCATGTTTGACATCGCGGAGTCTATTATTCTACTATTCCGAGATGGTCTTGTCTCCACAAGAAGAACATGAACCTTCCATGAAAGCTTCCTCAGCGTGCTGAATGCCCAGGCACGTGACCATCCTGAGCGCCAGATAACGATCACATCCAGAAATGCACGGGTGATAAGACATCTTTAAAAATACGCGATCACCCGTGTTGCTCTTTTAGAGAAATACTCTTTTAGTGCTGAAGCACGCAGGGGAGCTGGCCACCGCACACTCCTGGTGTGGCTCTCAGCAGAAATATGATCTTTTTCTCTCACGTGCGACCATGACCACCACCAAAAGGATGAACTAATGCAGTGCATCTGCTGCCTCTTATACTCAAGCTGTGATCAGCGGTAGCTGGATGCGAATTACCTCATGCCAATGTCCATTAGCTCGTTTAGTTACACTTGAAGTGTATAGGTCTCTCTGGCGAGATCCCAATTCGTCGGTCGGTCAAGATAACCTGAAATCATGATATTAAGATGATCTCTATTTTACATTTTGGAAAATTGGTGGCAAATTTGTATGAATCAAAACAATTTGAGTCATACAAAAACAATTAAAAATAATAACAAATAAATAAGCACGAAGGTCCATGAGTGGATTTTTTTTTTTATACAAGTACTTGTAAAATATTTTGGGAATTGCCATTTAATACAAATTATAACAACAACCTATGAGACCGAATTGACTTAAAATTGACCAATAAATAAAAAATAGCACTGATTGACTACAAGAACATGGAAATGTTCCTTGAGTTTGGATTACTGTGGACTTTAGGTCAGTGATAGAACTCAGTGATAGATTCATAGAACAAATAATATAAGCAACAATATAAGACACCTTTTGTAGCATTTGTAGTCTTAAACTATTATTATTTTAGAGGCTTTTCAGTTAATATTGATATATGTTGTTAATTGCAATTCATTTTATGATTAATTATTTGATCAATATTATCTTAATAATATTGATCGATAATGATTTTAATAAAAAATTTAAACCGGTCAATGACTACTCAAATAATAACATTTTTTTTTTTTACACATTAGTGGCAGGCAGGTTTCAAATATTAATTTTGCCATCTTGCTTTAATTTAGCAAAAGTGTGCATTTGTGATGTTTAAAAATCAATCCACGAGATCCATATTTCATAGCTGACTAAGCTTTGCCCCCAACTTGGATATATTATCGCCTGCAAGAAAATCCAACACTTTAATGGAACAGAGGAGAATTCACTTGACGTATTGCTGTCTGTGTTATGAGAATCTAGAGTCAATAACAGCTATCAGTGCCACAATCATACTCTCTGTGGTATCCCGTAAGATATAGAAAATCTCCACCAGAGCTCTCTAATCATTAATTAAATAAATAATTAACAAATTGGATACATCACATAGATGCACACACATACACACACACACACACACACACACACACACAGATGCTTGTGTGTCTGATGGCTCAATTAAAAATGCCACCAGGGAACAAACCAAAATGATATCTGATTTAAGTTAACTAATCATTTAACATTAGGGGCTTGAAGTTGTTTTTGTGGGGACATTAATGACAGTCAGTATTTTGTTTTTCCATCAATGCAAGTTATGTTTGAAGAATAATTCATTCAATAGAAGTCTGAAAGATGTTAAAGTTGTGCTGAGCCAGATAGCAGCCTCAGATATGAATCATAAGCTATTCAAAAGCACTCTATTCTATTAAAAAGACAAGTATAAGACACAGCTGCTATATTTGATTCCTATACTGGGACTTCAAACAGTGGATAGGGTCATACGTGCAAACCACTGACAGTTTATTTCAATTATTAATGCGACTTCAATGCGGCAGCTTGCATACAGGCACATATAATGCGTTAATGAACACATAAAACATTTATAATCTAATCTGTTATGGTGCAATTAACATACAAGCTTATTAAAAAACCAAGTATCACAATGTAATATTTTCTTGACAAGGTTATCCGTTTTGCTGCAGATTACAAAAGACAAAGACAAATGACAGAATCCAGACATAGATCAGCGTGATACCAGGGAGAATTCATGTGAGCTGGCATATCCCTACAGGACACATATATCCTGTGGTTATGGTTTATTCAGTGTTTTATAGCCTACAAATGGGGCTAATTTATCCACAGATTATTAGAGCTGGCTGCGATTTAGTCATATGCATTTCAATGCACAAACTTGAAAATGTGCCCCAACCAGCAGTGCTTACATTTAAATTCATAGAAGACAAATTTTGTTTCTTACTGTGGATTGTAGAGTTGTGGTCAAAATTTTGCAGAATCTGCAAAATGTTGATTATTTTTCCAAGTAAGAGGGATCATACAAAATGCATGCTATTGTTTATTTAGTACTGACCTGAATAAGATATTTCACTAGAACACGTTTACATATAGTCCACAAGACAAAATAATAATGGAATTGATAAAAATGACCCCATTCAAAAGTTTACATACACTTAATTCTTAATACTGTGTTGTTACCTGAATGATTCACAGCTGTTTTTTTGTTTAGTGATAGTTGTTCATGAGTCCCTTGTTTGTCCTGAACAGTTAAACTGTCTGCTGTTCTTCAGAAAATTCCTTCAGGTTTTACAAATTCTTTGGCTTTCCAGCATCTTTTGCGTATTTGAACCCTTTCCAACAATGACTGCATGATTTTGAGATTCATCCTTTCACTTTGTTCATTGAATCTTCATTGTTATTTTTAAAGACAGTCAGGTTTTACCCTACATGGAGCCCTAAAATAAAAAGGCATAAATGCTCTGTGAACCGAATCAAAATGCTGTCCGTGTGCTTCATAGATATGCATTCCCATCTGTAGAAATATGCACTGATAGAGTGTTCCACCTTTGGGGACCTCAGCATACAGTCCCACTGGCAATCATTTCTATGACCCCCCCCCCCAGGCGGTTGCTTCAGCCTCACGTCATCAAGGGCCTTGTGACCTTGACACTGTTCAACTCAATCTTTCCATCCAGTTGTCCTCAGACTGTCTTTTGAACTTGAGTTTAGGTGTTCCGACTTTAGTTTTGAACAAATATGTTGAAACAGGTTTTTGTTTGTTTACCTTTACTGACATAAGTCTCAATAGATGCTCCTACTGCTAAAATAAAACAGAAATTATTTCAGTTTACTTTATTTCTCATGTGAATTGATTTCACACTAATTCATGCACAAACTTCTAGACCTCTGTCAAAATACCATATTAGAGCAAACTACAGATTTCTAACTATAAAAGGAAGCCCCCAGTTTCTAAGATTTCAAGGTTGGATCCACAATATACTGCAGGCCAAGACGGAAACTTGCCACAAAAAGAATTCCAGACACTGACTTTAACCTCCCAGCAGGCAAGTGGTCAGGTATTTCCTTTATTGTTATCGCATGCCCTTAGTGTGGGGTGTGCGCTTGCTAACGAGATGCGTCTGCATCTCCATGCCTCATCAGGATCTCATTTATGTCTCAAAACTTTGAAGTCATTCTTCAGGCCAGCCCCCAAAAAACCCACGCAACTTCAAAAACCACGACCTCGGAAATAGATCAACGCGAGCACTCTCCCCGCAGTGCCTGCTTTCTCAGTTTTACCCTAATTAATCCCCTTCGATTGCTTCGTATGGCAACATTCAACAATACCTTTCATATCCAGCCAGAGGAGAGCTTGATTTATCTGCAAGACAATCATTAGCAACCTTAAAACCGGAAGAAATACTAATTAGAGACGGAATAAAATTGGAAAGAAGATTGCATGTTATAACCGAGCTCATCGTGATGACAACTTGTTATTCTTTGAATTTAAGAGGATATTAACGCCTGTCTGAAGGTCACGGGGTTGATAGATGCTATTTCCTTTGCTTCCTTTGTTTTTTCAGTCCTATTTTCAAACATCTCACTTCCATTGGTGCAGTGTTTTCATTTCTGAGTACATAAGCTTTCAGACACACACACACACGCATGCACGCACGCACGCACGCACGCACGCACGCACACACACACACACACACACACACACACACACACACACACACACACACACACACACACACACACACACACAAATATTGCATTTAGGAAGTATTTACAGAACTTGAACTCCAAGCTGTTTTAGAATTGTTTTTATGAGGATGAAGATATAAAAGATGTGTTTATTAGGCTTAAATGCTCTCGTTACACCTAAAAATATTTGTTCACATTAACATGTCTGGGACTCTCAGTGCGTTTATTGCTTCTATAATTGTATTGTTTGGTGATATATCACTGATAAATGCAAATGGCTCTTTTTATTGTCGTCTTATTAAGGTTTCCCGGATAAGCCATCGCTCTTCACCAGACAAACACAATGTTTATTAGGTTTTGGTGAAAGGTTTTGTGATTTCTGATGGACATATGTTTGTCATGTTCACTGGTTTTCATGAAATATTCATTCAAGGCTATAAGAAAATGGAGAACGTATGATGGCACACACATTTTCCTTGTTGAAAATTGCCAGTGTTGGAAAATGGCTTCTATTATAATACATAATTCATTGGCACATAATATAATGTAAAGTGAGCAAAACTCCCGGAAGACCGGTATATTACATACTTTGGATGCTGGGGTGCTGGCCCCTGTTACTTAACACACATAACTGCCTGTCCAGATGTTTTAACCTGTAACCTGCGAGACTAACTTAGATATACAATGCTGGTTGAGTACTGTAGCTATAGTTGTGAGGAATAAGCTAGTTCAAACAATTCAACCATCACTAGTCCAGCTGTGTCCTACTGTGTATGATCTGTCCTCTTGTTCTGCAAACTTTTAGTTTGTAGTTCTGCTTAGTTTCCTGCTTCCTGTTTTTACATTGTTACTCCTTAATTGTCTTCAGCTGTCCTGTGTTAGTTAGCCATTGTCTATTTAAGGCCTGGTTTCTCAGTTGTCTATGTTTGTTCTCACATTGCTTCTCACATTCCTGTCCTTGGTTTTGGTTTCTTGTTTAATTGCATACTTAATTAAACCTACATTTGGATTCACTACCCTGCACGCTTACACTTTATTTTAAGGTGTCCCTTACAGTGTAATTATACATGTAAGTACTGAGTAATATTAATTAACTAAATGTACTTACTATATGGGTAGGGTTAGGATTAGGGGTTGGTTTAAGGTTACTTGAATGTATTTATGCATAACACATTGTAATATAATAGTAAGTACATGTGACTTGTGACAAGGTCACCTTAAAATAAAGTCTTACCCCTTGAACTTGAGATTTGTATTTGTACATTTATAGTCGTAGCTAGTCATCTTTTGACAAATATTTTCATTTATTATAATAAAAATGTTTATGCATTTGCCTTTATTTTGCATTAACTGTTGTTACTCAATAATGACATACATATTACACTGTATAATAAAAAATTATGTACAGGTCTATTATTTTAATCAAAGTGATAAAAATAACAATTAACTAAATTCTAAAATTGACTGATTCCACTCAGTTTGTCTGCTATGATGAGTAATAAAGATGTTTGGAATGCAATTCATTTTAATGTAATAATAATTATTAAATAACTCCAAGAATTATAATACATGTTTGATATATAGGCCTATATTAATACACCAGCATCAACATTGCACTTTCTGCCCCTAATTTTGAGTGGGTCACATCACATCACAGCAATATATTTTATCTTACAAATCTAAATGAGTTCTATCCACAAGTCCCCTAAGTAGACATACTATAAACCATTTTAATATCTCAATAAAACAATTTCCCAGATCGCAGTGATCTAATAATACATAAAAGTGGAATACATTTTGATGTTCAGATGAAAATTCAAGATGAATAAGATTATTACAATTTAATAAACATGTTGAGATTGAGCTTTACTCAAGAAAAGTAAACAAACAATTATTAAATGTAATGTTGCTATTGTTTTTTCCCCATTCAATCTAATACATATTGTTCAGGAACATGTAAAGTTATGAAAACAGCAAGTTTATTGTTTCGCACGATCAATTCCCTGTTTTAGAAACTCTCACAGAAGAACGGCTTACTGCTGTGAGGAATATGATCAATGAAAACCACAGAGATTTATTGATTTGAACCTTTTCTGATGAAAGCAAAGCTGTGATGAATTCCAATCCACCAATTAAGCATTTCTTATGCCCTAAAGCTGACTTCTTCGAGACATGTTTGAGAAGAATTGCTGAGTTTTGTATTCCGTCTCCCTGAGAACTCGGGTCTTTTGTTCTCCACAATACTGTCACGTCAGTTCCCGGTACTATGTTATTCAGCCATTGAAGACTAACATCTCTTAAAACAACTGACGTTAAAAGAACTGCAGGTGCTCAGACATTTTATGATTCAATTTAGCTGTGACTTGAGTTTGTTGATTTTAGAATGTCAAAAGTCAACTTTTTCTCTTTTTATTTTTTAACCTTTTATCTGCATTTTATCTTCCAAATACTGCCTCAGTCTTCTTTTACAAAATGCCACAGCAATGAAATTGAACAGCTGCCTCGAACTGCAAAAGCAAGGCAATCAATTTCTCCCTTTGAGTCTGCTGTAAGCGGTTGTCTTGAAAATAAGGAGCCCCAGAGTAAAAAGGGAGTGTTTTTTGAACCATAGGCAGCAGAACGCACTTCAGCAGAACACACACAGCCTTTTAAAGTGTTCTATAATGGTGCTCTTTAAACTTGATACTGCAGTGACATTAAAGCTTTATGGAAATGCTGTTAATCTCTTTGACCACATTTAAGTGATAGAATACAGTGAGGAGTTGTCTTACTCATTTAGTTTTAATTAATGACAATTCAAATGATGTTTCACAGACTGTATTTTTATGAATGTGAGTGTTTCTTCAACTACAGGCACAGTTGTGTCCTAGAGGGTCATTTGTATTAAAAGTAAGTTTCAACTTTTTTCTTTTTGTTATATTAAGGTCACATTAAAGCTGCTGTGGACATTGTTTAGCAGACCTTCATTATTATTTTTTGATCAGCCTTTTTTGTATAGATTTATTGTCTTGTTTGAGAACTTTGAAGACTATAAAAGTCTGTAAGACCAGTTACTCTAAAAAAGTAATTAATGCAGCTAATTACATCTCCAACAGTGTAATTAGATTACTGTACTAATTACTCTCGCTAAAAATATTGCATGACTTATTAGTAATTACTTTCTAAATCCCATATCAACCTCAACCAGTTAAACAATACTTGGATAGACATTACACTTCTCTTTTAATTCTTTTACATAAATAATATAAAATTGCAAGAATTAATTTTGAACTGCAACGCAGGTTACATTAAAACATGCATTTTAACATTAGATGTTACATTTTGATGTTAAATCCATTATTGTTTTGTATAGAATTGTTCTATAATGCAATTATAAGAAGTGTTATTAAATTACCAAAAATGTAATATATCCCTTACTTTATTTTTTCAAGGGAAAAGTAATTAAATTACAGTAACAAATTACTTAGTAATTACACCCAGCTCAGTGTATGATTATACGAAGTCAGAAAAACATGAATTATTACATCTAATCTAAACAGAGAGTGAAATTAATGTGACATCATTTACAACTCCACACATGTTTTGCATTAAAGGTTTATCAACTAAATATCACTTTTGAGCAGTTTTCAGCATATTGTGCATTATTTTCAAACAAGCTGAAATTCTGTCAAAAATACTCATTGTTTCATGTTTAAAATGTAATTTCCTAAACAGTGATTTAAGATGTGGTGGAAATGAGAAACATGCTAGGAACATTTATGACATTTTCTAAAAACTGACAGAATTCTCCTACAATGCATGTACTGTATTTTTACTGGTGGATATTGTTATAAACAAACAATAAGAGTATGTTTTAAAAGAGTTCATTTGAAACCCGCAGGGCCAAAAGCGCCATTGCTGAAGAAACCCTGCATGTCTGGTGCATTGGCTGGCCTGCATTTCACTTCAAATTGATTCCTAGCTTGATTGAAAGCCTTTTGGGATTAAAGAGACTTTAACCATATCAGAAAGCAACAGGATGAACTTCAGCTCCAAGCTACTGTACTGCAGTTCAATACACCAACATCAATCATCAAAATACAAAACATCTTTAATACAACAGCGGAGTTACTCCCTGAGACAAAACAAATCCTTTTGATCAAATACTGCATTGTTCTGTTTCATTTTGATAATGTATTTGATAAGACTAGGCTTAATCTCCACAAGACGAGATTATTCTTGTATTAGAGAGATCTGTTATAAAACCACAAAGGGGTTCAAGGGGAGAGCACAATTAACTAGAATATAATAGTCTTTATATAATATAACCATAGGAAATGACAGATGCACCTTGGATCAGCGGAGGTAAAGTACAGGGTTGAGTTTATAGAAAGAAAACAAGCTTCTTTCAAGCAAAAACACTTTGTTGTGAAACGTCATGAAATATGCTCCTATTAAACCCTGTAAACCCTGATATATGAAACAATAATTCAATCTATGTAGGAAAAATATGCTAAAATTGTTATATTTTTTTCATTGAATATTCATGCAATATATATTTATATATTTGCAATATTTCCAACATTTATTTATAATTACTGTTTGTTCATATACTGTGTATGCGCCTTTTAATTTTGCTATGTGGAAGTTAAAAGCAGAATTTTAATGCCAAAAAGGATTACACCAGGTCATTCATTATATAAATATAAAATAAATGTAATGTAATATGTATATTAATATAAATAATTAATAACATTTATAAATATCTATAGCATGCTGTTTGCAAAAGCTTTATAATTTATCTAATGCAATAATATTTAGCATCTTTTTTTAACCACCGTATTTCACATGTGCACATTTGAAATGTAAATCTTAATTGTAATATAAGGCAGCTGACTGCACTGAATAAAGAAGCTTGAAAACAAATGAAGCCTGATTAAATGCATCTGGAGATGTGCATATGTGATCTTATCTGTGATTGACAAATAAAACACACCCTTTTATTTACCCTGCAAATCAATGTAATATTACAAGAGACCCATGGTAATAGAGGGATATTATATTATTCAACAGCACATATCTTGATGTTGCTGTTATCAGAGCTCTGCTTTACCACCATGTGTTTCCTGATCTGCCAATCACAAGGAACACAAACCGTTCTTCTATAAGACAAACATGCCTGAGACTCTTCGTGAGCAAGAAAATAAATACATATAAAACAGTGATCATTGAAGGAACCAAGAAAAAAGCACATAATGAGACACATTGAACAAAGCAGTTTTCTCTTTACATGTATCTCATGACTGCTGTTCATGAATCATTCACAAACACTCAGAACTTGTACTGGTTTTTATACCTGCCTTGGGAATCTGAATACCCCTCTACACAGACAGTGCACTACAAGCCTGGAGGTTTGAATATAGTTCTGAGAAAACAACAACATCCAAATGCATTTTACCTTGCTATTTACCATTTCTTGCATCAGAGATGGAACGCTTGTGTATTATATGCAGCAATTTCACAGAAATAGCATCTGACTGCACATTGGCGTTAGTTCTCATTATCCACAAAGACACATTTCAACACGGTTTCAATAAAACTTTTGATGCTGGCAATCCTTTTCATTCATAAACTCAAAGCATGCAATCCATTTCTGTCTTCTGTATTCAACAACAATAAAAAAAAACATCAAACGCATGATATTTTCATCCTAATGTTCAGAGCCTATTCTTCTTTTCTTCTGTTTCAAAGAGTCTTGATTTTGGGGAGTCGGGAGGTTTTCTTTTGAAAGATTCTCAGTTGATGAGAAATAAAATGCATTGAGCAAATAAAATGGCTTAAAACTTCTCATAAGAAATGTGTGGTAATCAAAACCTTTGAAAACATGAACAGACTGCATTAAAAACAAAAAAAGACACAAAACAGCATTGATATCACATTTTGGACGATCAGCAAGCAACCAGTACTAATATATATATATATATATATATATATATATATAATTATTTAAAAAAATTATATTATCGTATTGCTTATTAAAACATTTTCATTACATTTATACGTTTATAATTTTTTTAATTGCTTCTTTTCATCCCATTAGTCAAAAAAGTTTGTTCTGAAAGTATCATACAAGTGTGAATTTGAATTGGCAGGAAGCTGAATTTATTCATGTCAATTGCAATGACATGAATGCTATTTTTTATTTAAATAGTAAAAACAAAATATATCCCAAAATATATTTTTGGGGATGTCTTCATTTGTAAAGATGGTATGCAAATAACGTCTCGGTTAAATATATAACGTCTAGGTTACGTCGTAACCCCGTTCCTGATGGAGGAACGGAGACGTTATGTCGTGTGACGACATAGGGATTTACCTGGAA
This sequence comes from Gymnocypris eckloni scoliostomus, assembly GCA_027564155.1. NCBI lineage: Eukaryota > Metazoa > Chordata > Actinopteri > Cypriniformes > Cyprinidae > Gymnocypris > Gymnocypris eckloni. Next base: position 27,619,248 of record CM050422.1, on the reverse strand, counting down.
GCCCGAACATCTCTGACTAAGAGAAATCGCCAATGAAATTGGCTAGTGGATTTTGCATACCTGAGCCACTCCTGTGCATACGGGTATAAAAGGCGACAGGTGCATCCACTCATTAGGTTTTACGCTGAGGAGCCGAGGCAGGTCCCTGGCAACCAGCGATGGTTCAAGATTGTGGCCATCAGGGAACGGGGGTTACGTACGTAACCTAGACGTTCCCTATCTGTCGGTCACTACGAGTTATGTCGTGACGACATAGGGGTCCTATGGAAAGCGCCACAAGCTGAACCCCGTCACAACCTTGTGGCATGCAGATGTTGACAAGCGAGTGCGTGACAGACAAATGCCATGCAAGAGGTTGCAACCTTCCTACCGCTCCAGTGCAAATTCGCTAACCTTGGTGCCCACCGGTACATCGCTGCTGGAGATAGCCAAGCCGCTGTTCCTTTCCCCGGAATCGGAAGGATTTCGACCTTCAGTGAAAGACAGCTTCAGGTCTTTCCTATTTGTTGTTACAGCTTGTCGTAACGGCAGGGAAGCGAGCCTTCCATAGAAGGGCGCTACGGAGGCCACATCCTGCCCGAAGGGAGGTAACATGTGGAGACACTGATATGGACTGGCCCAGGCTTGGGGCAGTACTACATCTGACTGGACTCTGGGGCAGATCCTACCTAGGAGTAGGGAGGAGGGCTGCCAGCAGAACCTGACAGAAGCTCTGTCACAGGGAAGACACGGGTTTACCATGAGGGAAACCTTACCGTGGAAGAATACACATATGGGATTACCGAAGAGAATCAGGCCATCTGGACACCTAGCCCAGTACAGGGGCTGACCGGAGACCAGGCGAGCTAACACCAGTACTGGGCCTGGCGTCAGACTGCTCCACCCAGTCTGACTGCCGGGGTGCTGGAGGATTCCACCAGGGTTCACCGTCCGGGGAACTGAACTGGGGAGAAAAAGGCGCTCGTATCCCGGGTGAGGGGAATGGCGCAACAAAGCGTGACACCGGCCAGTTCTTCTCGCCCATTACTTACCCAATACACGGGAAGAAACTGGCTCAGCGAAGATTGTAGAATCTTGCGAAGGTGTTCGGTGTCGCCCAGCCCGCAGCTCTGCAGATGTCTGCCAAAGAGGCACCGTGCGTAGCGCATGGGAGGAGGCAACACTCCTGGTGGAGTGAGCCCTCACCCCAGGGGGCATGGCTCGCCTTGTGACTGGTACGCCAAGGCGGCGGCCTCCACTATCCAGTGGGCCAACCTCTGTTTGGAGACAGCCTTCCCTTTCTGCTGCCCTCCGTGGCAGACAAAGAGCTGCTCGGGCTTCTGGCGCTCGGGTGCGGGTCACGTATATGCGCAATGCTCTTACGGGACACAGCAACGCTAAGGCTGGATCTGCCTCCTCCGAGGGCAGTGCTTGCAGGTTCACCACCTGATCGCGGAAGGGCGTGGTGGGAACCTTGGCACGTATCCAGGCCGGGGTCTCAAGACAACGTGAGAGTAGACCGGCCCGAACACAAGGCACTCTTCACTTACCGGCGCCTGGAGGTCCCGACCCGTTTGATGGAAGTGGCCAGCGGTCAGGGCGCTGTCTTAAGAGACAGGAACTTCAGCTCGACTGAGTCCAGCGGCTCAAAGGGGCCCCTCTGAAGTCCAGCCAGGACGATAGAGAGGTCCCAAGAGGGCACAAGGGAGGCCTGGAGGATTCATCCTCCTGGCCCCCTTCAGGAACCTCACGATGAGATCATGCTTTCCCAGGGACCGGCCGTCCACTGCATCGTGGTGAGCCGCAATGGCGGCTACATACACTTTCAAGGTGGAGGTGACAGCCTACCAACCTTTCTTGCAGGAGAAAGCACTACTCCAATCGTGCATCTTGGGGTCTTCTCAGAGAAGAACACCAGGTCATGAACAGACTCCATTTCAGTGCGTGGGTTTGCCTTGTTGAAGGAGCCCTAGCCTGAATGATGGTCTCTACCACCGCCGGTGGTAGACCACTCAAGTCTGCAGCGTCCGTCCAGGAGCCCACATGGAGGTTCCATAGATCTGGGCCGCGGGTGCCATATGGTGCCGAGCCCCTGAGAAAGGAGGTCCTTCCTCAGAGGAATGCGCCAGGGAGGTACTGTCGCGAGGAAATGAGTTCGGGAAACCAGGTCGGGTGGGCCAATGGGCGCTGAGCTTGCACAGTGTCTGTGCAAGTAGGCTCACTGGAAAGCATGCTGCGTGGGCCGAGGCCAGCTGTGTGCCAGTGCGTCTGTGCCGAGGGGCCCTCGGTCAGGGAGAAGTACAGCTGGCAGTGGGAGGACTCGGGAGGCAAACAGGTCTACCTGAGCTTCCCGAATCGACTCCAGATCAGCGGATCGTCTCGGGATGGAGTCGCCATTCTCCGAGGAGCGTGAGCTGTCGTGAGGCGCGTCGGCCGCCGCGATTGAGCTGCCCCGGGATGTGAACAGCACGCAGTGACTTGAACTGCGTGTGACTCCAGAGGAGGAGATGGCGGGCGAGCTGTGACATGCGGTGTGATCGTATACCCCCAGCCGGTTGATATACGAGACCGCGCAGTGTTGTCCGTGCGGACTAGCACGTGCTTGCCCAACAGCAGTGGCGGAACTGCCGCAAGGCTAAATGCACTGCCCACAGCTCCAGGCAGTTGATGTGCCAAAGCAGTCGGGGCCCTGTCCAGAGCCCGAGGCTGCCTGCCCGTTGCATGTAGCGCCCCAGCCCGTGCTGGAGGCATCTGTTGTGACAACAGTATGCGGGACACTTGTTCTAGGGGCACCCGGCCCGTGAAAGGCAAGGTCTGTCCAGGGGCTGAGGGCGGCGACACTGCTGGGAGATACCTACTGCAGTGTACCGGCGCCATGCCCACCTCGGGACCGGGAGTGTAGCCAGTGCTGAAGTGGTCTCATATGAAGCAATCGGCGGGCGTGACTGCAGCTGCGGATGCCATATGCCCCAGGAGCCTCTGAAACTGTTTCAGTGGTACCACATTTCTGCCTCTGAAGGAACTCAGGCAGTTCAGCACTGCTTGGGCACGTTCCTCCGTGAGGCGTGCCGTCATACTCACCGAGTCTAACTCCACACCGAGAAAGAGATTCTCTGCACAGGGAGCTTGCTCTTTTCCCAGTTGACCCGAAGCCCCAACTGGCTGAGGTGCGGGCCACCAAGTCCCTGTGATCGCCCAACTGCTCTCTGGATTGGGCTAGAATAAGCCAATCGTCGAGGTAGTTGAGGATCCTGGCGCCCACTTCCGTAGCAGGGGTGAGGCGCCCTCTACAACCGTGAACACACGGGAGACAGGGAGAGCCGAAGGGAGGACCCTGTGCTGCCATGCCCGACCTTGAGCATAAACCGTGAAAGCGGTCTGTGTCGCGGAAGGATCGAAGCGTGAAAGTAAGCGTCCTTCAGGTCGATCGCTGCAAACCAATCCTGGGGCTGAATGCATTTGATCATGCGCCTGTGCGTCAGCATCTTGAGCGGGAGCTTGTGCAAAGCCGGTTCAAGACTCGCAGATCCAGGATTGGCGAAGGCCACCACCTTTCTTGGTACGATGCGATGAGGGCTGTAAAACCCCTGCCTCATCTCGGCTGGAGGGACTGGCTCGATTGCATCCTTTGCCAGGAGGACAGCAATCTCCTCGCGCAAGACAGGGGCGTTCCGGACTGCCACCGGCGTCTCGAGCGCCGTTGAACTTGGGAGGTCGCCTGGCGAACTGAATCGCGTGGCGAGTCGAATTGTGTGGCGTGAGCCAGCGAGACAGGCTGGGCAGCGTGAGCCACGCCTCCAGGCGCTGTGCAAGCGGCTCCAAGCGGCACAATCGGCGTACCTGTGGTGGTGCAGCGAAAGGGAGTAGGGGTGGATGGCACAGAAGGCGGTGCGTTCTGAGGCATCCTCACCGAACTCCCTGGGTCCCGAACGGGACTGGCCAGAGGTGCGTGGGGAGGAATGTCCCGAACCGTACTCTCTTGGCTACTGGCAAAATGGGTCGTGGGCGAGAGTGAGGAGGCAGGCGTCGCACACTGTCGTCCCATGGACCTGAGAACCCGGAGGAAAAGGAAATTGCTCTTTCTTTGAGAAGGTGGGTACCGCTGGCCCTTGGACCAGCGCGGAACAGAAACAAAAGCGAAACAGAAGATTCTCCTCCCGGCCCTCCACCGGGGAAGGAGCGCGCTGTTCTCGCCGTCTCCTGAGAAAGAGCAAACTCAACATCTCCGGGTTGCCAGCGTCAGGGCCGCCGTCGACTTCCTGGACGACTTGGGGCCTGGCTGGGACGCGGGCGCCGCTCTCCTGCGAGGCTCGACGCACCGCCTATGTGTCGATTCGGCCTGGGGCGGAGCGGCTCTGGAGGGAGGAGGGCGCCCACGGCGAGGGCAGACTGAGGCCTGGCCCGGGGACAGCGGTGGATGGTGCATCACGCCGGGCAGGATGTGCTGGATCGCCTTGGTCTGCTGCTGTACCGCCGAGAACTGCTGGGCGAATCCTCGACGGTGTCGCCGAACAGCCCTCCCTGGGAGATGGGGGCGTCGGCGTGCCTTGTCGGCGTCCTTCATCTCTGCCAGGTTGAGCCAGAGATGGCGCTCCTGGACCACCATGGTGGACATCGCCTTCCGAGGGACCGCGCCCGTGACTTTTCGTCGAGCGAAGTCAGTCGCCGTGCGCAGCTCCTGCATCAACCCGGTCGGTACTACCCTCGTGCACCTGTTTGGCGCCTTGGCTTGGTGAACCTGCAGGATAGCCATGGCGTGCAGGGCGGAGAGCTGCCTGGCCCGCAGCACTGTAGCTTTGGCGCGAGCGGCTGTCAGCTACAGGCCTTGGGCGAGAGGCAGACGGTTCCTCCAAGTGGCGCGTGGGCACAAGTGCACCGCGACCGCTCTCTCCACCTGGGGAATGCCCGCGTACCCCTGGCCACTCCGCCATCGAGGGTAGTGAGGGCGGAGGAGGCGGACGGCGGCTTCTGGCCGTGAAAGGGCCATCCACGAACTCGTCAGCTCCTCATGCACCTCCGGGAAGAAAGGCACGGGGCAGGGCGCGGTTGTGAGCCGCACCCGCCCGAAAACCAATCCAGCCGCGAGGACTCGGACTGGGCGTTCTGTTGACCTCCAGCCCGATGCTCACGGCTGCCGGGCAAGCATGGCCATCAGCTCTGGGTCCGGTGCGGCGGTGGCGACAACACCCGAGGGGGGCAGCCCCACCGCACCTTCATCCTCAGAGGACGTGAACCCATCCCCCGATGTTACGATCGACATCCTATCTACAGATGGCGCACCGAATGAAATGCTGGGCGCCCCGTGGGACAGACCAGCGAAATCACCCGGGAACCGGACGGCATCTTGAAAAACCGTCCGTGATTTGCTCTTTTAGAATTTGCTCTTTTAGTTGAAGTGCCCAGGGGAATCGCTGATGAGAGGGACTACGCTGATCGCACCGTTACGCCAACCGGGAACAAAACAGAGATGAACGGCTTTGTGGAGATCAGCACTCTTCTCATCCACTCGGCTCGAAGCAAAATCTAATGAGTGGATGCACCTGTCGCCTTTATACCCGTATGCACAGGGAGTGGCTCAGGTATGCAAATCCACTAGCCAATTTCATTGGCGTTTTCTCTTAGTCAGAGATGTTCGGGGCTTCCAGGTAAATCCCTGTCGTCACGACATAACTCATAGTGACCGACAGATAGGGAACCCTCGTTCCCTGAAAGATGGAACGGTGACGTCACATCGGATGACCGACGAATTGGGATCTTGCCAGAACAGATCCCAATTAGTTACACTCGAAGTGGATAGTTCTTATCCACTTCGAGTGTAACTAAACGAGCCTATGGACATTGGCATGCGGTAATTTGCATCCAGTTGCCACTGATCACAGCGTGAGTATAAGAGGCAACAGGTGCACCGCATTAATTCATCCTTTCGCTGAGGAGCCGAGCCGAGACCCGGCCGTTCAGCGGTGGTACAGCAACTGTGGCGACGGGACGTGATGTCTCCATTCCCTCCTTCAAGGAACGAGGGTTACATACGTAACCGAGACGTTCCCTATTAGTCGGTCACTCCTAGTCACGTCGGATGACCGACGAATTGGGATCCCTACCAAAGTGCCACAGGAGCTGCCCCTTCCAGCGCCCTGTGTAAGCCTCCTGATCCGTCCTATAAGGCAGATTATAGGACTGGGCTCTACACAGAGAAGGTCAACTACTGCTGTTCCTGGAGCAATCCAAACAGTAGGGCTTGAATAACACTGGGAAAGCATGCCCTTCCGCTTGGAAGAGGCACACTGCGGAGTCACCTCCTCCCAGTGGGGGTTAAGTGACATTTACTCATGTGAAGTAACCCCGTAGGGCCCCATTGTACATGGAAGTCTCTGAGATGGCTCAGGCTGCATGGTTAGAGACGGCAGAATGTGCTCTGCCAGGGGAAACATGGCTCTAGTAGGAATACCTTGGAAAACACATATGGGATCCCAACAGGTTCACTCATATGGGCACTAGCCTTACACCAGATTTCAAGAATGAATTGGCTGAAAGGCCTGCGCTGGACGCTCTGCCACGTCTGGACGCCGGAGTGCTGGAGGACTCGACAGGGTTTGCCTGGTTAAGGAACTCTCTAGAGAAGTAGGCGTTAAGGACGCCCGCAAGCCGAATCTGAACAGGGCCTCTCACATAGGCTATAAAACCTAGCGAACTTGTTGGGAGTCGCCCAACCCGCAGCTCTACAGATGTCTGCTAGTGAGGCACCACGAGCCAGCTCCCAGGAAGATGCAACACCCCTAGTGGAGTGAGCATGCAGCCTGAGTGGGCAGGGCGCACCTTGTGCTTCATAGGCCAAGGTGATAGCATCCACACTATTCAGTGGGCCCATCTGCTTGGAGACAGCCTTCCCCTTCTGCTGCTCTCCGTAACAGACAAAGAGCTGTTCTGAGGGACTGAAGCTCTGAGTTATATCCACGTACCGTCGCAGTGCGCGCACAGGACAGAGCAAAGCTAGGGCTGGGTCAGCCTCCTCCAGGGGCAGCACTTGCAGGTTCACTACCTGGTCCCTGAAGGGAGTGGTATGAACCTGGGGCACATAGCCAGGCCGGGGCCTCAGTGTTGCACTGGAGTCAGCCAGCGCAAACTCAAGGCACAACTCGTCGACCAAAAATGCCTGCAGGTCACCCACCCTCTTGATCGAGGCCAACGCAGTCAGGAGTAGGGTTTTCATAGAGAGAAATTTCAACTCAACTGACTGCAAAGGCTCAAAGGGGGCAGTCTGTAGGGCTCTTAGCACCAATACAAAATCCCAAGAGGGTAGGGAGGAAGGCCTAGGCAGATTTAACCTCCTGGCCCCCATAAGAAACCTGACGACCAGATCGTGCTTCCCTACCGATTTCCCCTCTATGTGGTCGTGGTGGGTGGAATAGCAGCCAAGTAAACTTTTAAGGGTGGAGGAGCTCCAACCATTGCTGCAGGCAGGACAGCACGGCTCTCATCGAACATCTCCGGGGGTCCTCACGGTGAAAGGGAACACCATTAGACAAACAGGTTCCACTTCAGCGCATAGGTCCATCTTGTGGACGGTGCTTGTGGTGAAATGATAGTGAGAGCTAACTCCTGGGGTAGGTCACCTAGAACCTAAGTGTCCCGTCCAGGGCGCGGTTTTCAGAGGGTGCCCCGTCTCTGAGAAAGCAGATCCTTCCTCAGAGGAATCGGCCAGGGAGGGGCTGTCGCGAGGAGCATGAGTTCCTGGGAACCGGGTCCTGCTGGGCCAATATGGAGCCACTAACAGGACTTGCTCCTCGTCCTCCCTGATCTTGCACAGTGTTTGTGCTAGTAGGCTCACTGGGGGAACGCATATTTGCACAGGCCCTGGGGCCAGATGTGTGCCAGTGCATCCGTGACAAGCGTGCCTCGGATAGGGAGTAGAACCACTTGCAATGGGTGGATTCTGGAGATGCAAACAGGTTTACCTGAGCCCTCCGAACCGACTCCAATCAGCTGGACTGCCTGAGAATGGAGTCTCCACTCCCCAGGAAGTGCTGCTCGAGACAGCTCGTTGGCCGCCTGATTGAACACTCCTGGGCTGTGGATGGTGGGAAGCGGAATTTTTTATCAGCATCTGAGGTACTATGAAGCAACCTTAGCATCCATGGAAACTTTCCAATGGACAAAACATTCTTTCCTATGTTTGTGGTGAAACAAAGAATATTTAGATTATTAAAATGTATCTCATGCTGGGGAAAAATGGTTCTTTTAGGAACTGTTCAGTGAAAGGTTCTTTAGGGACCCCAACATTTTGTTTTATAATTTTTTTTGCTATGGAATACACCTTTTGGAACCTTTATTTCTAAGAGTAAACAGTGTTTTATTCCTTTTGTTTCCTTAATCAACAGAAAGCACAATCATCATGATGTTAATACAAACACCAAAAAGTATGCCAATTTACCAAATGCCTTACCAAAGTCTTAAAAATATATAATTTTTATGGTAAAATTGTGAAGTCCTACATCTAATAAAGATTTTGAATTTGTTTTCACCAACAATTTTGTTTTGCCACTATGTAAAACTGCTTTTTAGAAATAGTCTATATAAATTAAACTGTATCACTGAGTAAAAACAACACAGTAATGGCAAGCAGTTAATGGTTCTGTAAAGAGAGCCATCACATTTGCACAAGTCATTCACTAGCTTCAGGTTTTGTTGCGTCACACATCATGCCTGCAGCACAAACACAACAAGGTTGAGTTCTGGAGAGCCTTCGGTACGTATTCTGCAGATGAAGCCATCCCAGCACACAGCTAACCTGTGAGGTCTAATAACTACAAAGTTGACCTTCCTGATCCCAATCTCCCACATGACCTTTCCCTTACATTTACACTCCAGCGACGGAGCAGCTCTCCTGACAATAAGCGTGTCTTACAACTCCCTGATGTTTCACTCTCCATCTCTCTTATTTTCAACCAATTGTTCATTTCTTTGCTTGTTCTTTCTATCCCTTTCTTCTCTCCAGCACACAATTGTTCTCTCAGGCTCTCATCCTCTTCCCCGTAGACTCATTACTGTTATACGTATGTCTCTCTCAGAGCCCCTGTAGTTCTGGACCTGTAGTCTCTCCGCTTATTATTGCTCTTCTAGCATTCTCAGACTGAGTTTTGAATCTTTTCTTCGGTCATACAAGGATAAACGCAAACTCCCACAGTTTATTCACAGGACAATGCAACATCACAAAATGGTATTTGTACCCTTAATATTTATTAATCTTTGTTAACAAAGAAAAAAGTGGTTCATTATTAGTTAATGTCAGTTCAGGGTCCATTAAAGGTAGAGTAAGTGATTTCGGAGAGGCTAGCATTAAGAAAACTGACATTGAAACGTTGAAACGTTCAACTAAAGTTGAAATCATAAGATCCCACCTTCCCTGCCTCCAAAACACATGAATGTGCTCCAGCAAACCAGAGGCTAACAGTGACACGATGAGAGACTGTAGCACTCTCCGATAACCGCATGTCTCATTCACCAGTGAGAAAACATTACAGTACAAAGCACATAATATTACAATAATAATGCCTTCCATTCTATAAAAATTAATTTTGCAATAGCGTAATAGAATGCGCTGATGACGTATCATGTCTGTGTGAACAGGTTGTGTGGAGGTATGCAAATACATACGTTGACAGGCAGGTCAGACAGATCATTGTATCGTGTTGGACAACCTTCCACAGACTAAATAAATACATATTGTAAACCACTTAATTTAGTGAATGCTATCAGGATTTGAAGAGACCTTTAACCAGCATAATATTTTTTTTAACCAAATCACCTACCATGACTTTACATATGAACAGATTCAACTTTTGATTTTAATAATGTATCACGACATGTTAAAATTAATATTAATTAATATTAATACATTAGAATGATTGTTCATGGTTCATGTTAAATAATGTAGTGAACTAATGTTAACAAATTGAAATCGTATAGGCTATGTAAAGTGTTAATAATGTTCTTTTTTAAGTCAACATTAAAACCACTATTCAGATCAATTATAATTTTTGTTTATAATTATTTATCTATTTACGTCAGCAGTCTTTAAACTTCCAACCGCTATTTTGCCATGAAAGTTTGCAAAAAGGTCTAAATCCACAATGAAGCCAAAGCAATATCAAATTTAAGATGATATTAAAGTTACAAAATACATCTATGAAACACAAATGTACCTGACCTCTTCAGGGAAATCTATCAGTCTAGGTCTGACTACGGCTGTATTTATAGTATTCCATGACTACTTTCTCGGAGCATTTTATTAATGTTTTTGCCTATTTATTTTTCCTTTTTTTTCAGGAGGCACGTCACATTTATGAAAAAACAATAAAGCTCGTCGGATGCATATTTTTATCATTAGATGGAACTAAAAGTAAAAAGGCCCAGGTAATTTTATTGTCAGCCACAGACATAACCACAGGTGACAAGCTGCATTTGTTAATCACTTCATGTACTTTAATAACCTGTAGTGAAAAAAACAACCTTGCAAGATATCTCTTCCTTATGGTTTTCCATATAGCACATATTGAATGCAATTTTAATAAATAAGTTTTAGCAAAAATACTTAAGGCAAGATAGTCACATTTTTAGAACACATTTTCTGATGAGGTTTTTGTAACATTTGTATGTGTGTGTCTGTTTGTGTGTGTGTGTGTGTTATCTTACCTAGGACACCAAGTGAAGATGTGTTTTGGAAAGGCCATATACATTTTGGTTGCATCAGTTTAGTAATCAAACTGACCTTCTGTGCAATTTGCCAAAAATCAACTCTCAGAAAACAGCAAAGAGTTAGGTAAAACAATTCTTATTGCTGCTTGTCTAATACTAAAATATGAAATACATGATTTTTTTTACATTTATGACTCAAAGTTTACTCAAAATGACGATTCATCTTCTGAATCATCCAAGGAGAATTCACAGTTTATTTTAGCGTCACAGTCTACAATCTGTGAAAGAATGTGTTTGGATGTTGAAGCACTAAAAAGTAGTGTGAGAAACCCATTTTACTCTCAAAGGATTGAGAGCCAAGACAAGTTTTGAGTTTGTGCAGCTAGCTAACACAAACATACGTGGGTCAAATTGACCCCTAACACAGTGGAAATAACAATAAAATAATTAGTTTCTAACTAGCTACAATGGAAGTTTTCAGTTATTACCGGAAATGTTTGTTTTTCATGATGTCGATTTTGATGGAAACCAATGGGTTTTCATTTTAACCTCAACACAAAGAGATTACCCAGATATTTTTGACACAACGGGAGGGTTTTAACATCACATTATACATTACTTTTACAATCCATGGCTCTAGCAGATGCTTTCTTTCCAAATGGCTTTATGAAAAAGCAAAAACTACAATTTTAGTCTTCAAACTGCCAGTGCCAAATCTGTAGTGTCCTCAAGTTCAGCCCCCTGAGATTGCCAACATTTCCTGACTGGGGCAAGAGCAAAGGTGAGGAGGCTTTAGTTGAGCTGCGGGAAAGAGATAGCACAAGATGACAGCCCAGGCTAAAGGCTCGTGTCCCTGAACAGTCACAGCATCTGTGATAGCATTGTGTTCCCTGAGATCTGTGTGCTGGAGCCGGCCAACACACCGCCTATGTGTCTTTTTCTCTTATTCGCATCTGACAGTTTTCTCTTTTTATGACATCTTTCCAGGTGGTGCAGGACGTGACCAAATGTCCACACAGGCCTTTTTCATTCTCCTGATGGACGCTACTATAGTCCGGATCCAAATGACAGTGACAGACCATGTTTTGGCTGCCAAATAGCAGCTTAAATTGTCTCTTTCAGCTCCCCTTAACAAAAATAACTCGGAGCAGAAATAGTCTCACTGGAATTGCCAACTTTTTGAAAATGATTATGAATCCTGAATTAGATTTCCTTACTGCACATAAGTTTGGTTCTCATGAGAGCACTTGGAGATTAAGTTTGGTTCTCATACTGCACATAATGTGACCCATTAAATATAAAAAAACAATAATAGTAATAACATTATTGTAGTTTATTTATGTAGGTTTTTACAATACAATCATCAACAAAATAATGTTGATAATACTGTTAAATTTCAAATTAAAAAGTGAGCATTAAATATATATATATATTTATTTTTAACTAAATATACATTTGAATATGAACATATTAAACATGTCCTGTATGCATTGATATATAATACTAGATACAGTATGTATAATAATAAATAATTTTGTAGCTATGTATATATATATATATATATATATATATACAAAACACACAATGATTTTAAGGGAACATATTTTGACCAATATTTTAATATTAAATGTAATAATATATTTTTAAATATATATATATTTTTTCCCATAAGTGTCTTCCATTTGTAATCATTTATATAAGGATATGAAATTAACTAAAAACGAAAAAATATCTTTATTTGACCTACAGGTAATTAGCTCCCTTTAATGATATAAATTAATAAGTAATAAAGTAAATCAATAATTTAATAAATTATGAAGTTACATTTGAAAAAATGTAAAGAATTCTTGTTACATCAGAAGGAAAGACCTTCCTCCAAAACACCACAGATTTAACTCAAGAACCTTATATTCTGTAGCGACACATATTTAGTTCTCGAACAGTGTTCTTGGCGGTTCTTAAAGTGCTCCGAAGAACCATTTTTTTTAAAGGATTTGAAAAAAAGAAAGCATTTGTACTTTTAAAAGACTCAGATTTTGTCAAACTTTTCAGTTCCCGAGACAACAGCATTGTTGCCCCAAAACTGGCAGTGCAGCTACAAACACAGCTCTGCTCACAAAAGGGTTCAACACAGGAGTATACGGGAACGATTTATCCTCTGAAGGAGTGAATGTGAGCAGATTTACTGTCATCCATCTTTTAAACTCTGGCAGTTTAGAGACTGTGCCTTTGATGAAAAAATTAACAAAGTAGATAAAATAGGGATACACTTCAGCATGCTGACTGCACATAACTCCATATCATTGTTGTTTTCTTTGGTAAGTCTGCTCAAATCAAACATATTTTGGTCTGCTGTGTTTGTGTTAGATAGTGAAATGAAATGCTGTAAATCCCTGCAGGCTAATATGGAAATCCTCACATATTGTGAGCAGGATTGCCAGAAGGAAACAATCATAATTCTCCACATCACTATTAAAATCTTTGCTACCGCAGTGTTTAGATATGGATGAACCCCTATACATCAATACCGATCCCTTTGAGCTAAGCTAATCCAAAGATATGGCGTATCCTCACACAAGATTAATATGGAACAGCAGGCTAGGCAGGTTTAAGTGCAAATGGTTTCTCTTTTTTGTTGTGCGTGGGACCATCTGGTGGGCCCTTGTGTTAGGTGGAATCACACAGCAGACGTGACCTTGGTGTAAGGCGCATGAGACGACCCACACAAAGATATGGCCTAAAGGTAGATCGTCCCTCAGGACAGCTTGAGGTGAGCTCTGCACCCACCATGAGTGACAGGGTGAGAAAATATGCCATTCAACCCAGATGTTCTTTAGAGGACAGATTCAGTGCCATATGTAGGATATTGAGCGCTCTGAGATCACTATACAAATGCTAGATCTTTTAGATACATTTTAGACACAATATTGGCAGTGGCTCTGTCTATTTTTGCTATGACAACAAAAAAATAGTGTCTCTGAGCAATACAAATTAGTTACATTTAGTTTCTGATTGAATTAGTGTTTTGGTTAATTCACTTGGTTAAGTGAATGATTTAATGACTTATAAAGCCAGGGTCAAAATGTTGAATATCCTATTATTGTACAGTACAGTGCAAAGGGGCTACAGGTGCACCACATTTGATTTTATTCTTCTCTTTAACTTGTTAAATTGCAATTTTGTTCAAGGTAATAAAACAAGCATTTAGATAGTATTAGATATTAAGCAAACCATTAAACATATTACTTTAGCTAAAGTATTTGTCTCACTACTGGGTGCATTTTAACCCAAGTGTGAGTCTCCCTCAGCACCCCATACATTTATAAGATGTTAAGTTTCAATTAAAAAAATTTGTGCTACTGTCAGGGATTCACCTCAGTCACCAGCCACCACAATCACCGATCACAAACCTGAGTTCTGATTCCTGCACCTGTCACCTGCAATCAAGACACCATTCAAAAGCACGCTCCATCCAGTCACTCACTATCCGGTCTACTGTTCGCTTCCCTGAACTGCTCCCAGACCTCGTATGTAACCCTCTGTGTATACCTACACGATTGGACTCATTCCTTCACTACGCTACTCTCCATCAAAGTCTCGTCAGTTCCTGGTCCCCGCTCTCCTTCATTCCTGTAAAGACAAACCACCATCAGCATTCAGTTAATCTCATTGAACCGTCTCTTCAAACCACATTCTCACCGGCCATTTGCTCTTCATGATCTCCATTCATACCTGTCAATAAATACCTGATTATCCACTTACCTGTTGTTTCCGGCTCAGTTTATGACAGCTACTTTAACATTTTCTTTCAGTTGAGCTTAAAATGCGCAGTTGTACTATGTAACAACTTGGATATTTGAGTTGACTACAATTTAAATTTTAAGGAAGAACAGACCTTTTTGTTGGTATACTGTACATTAATGTATTTAGGTTGATTCTGTGACATTAAATAATTTTTTGATTTGAATAGAAACACTTAATTTAGATGTTACCATTTTCTCCAGTGTATATTTATTACAAATTCAGGCTTAAATGGAAATAATTATGTATTGTTATTCCTTTTATTTCTGTTCTGAACAATTATGTATTATGCTTTATATTTATCTTCATAATTGTATTTCTTGCAGGAAACATATTGAATCTAGGAAGCAATGCATGTGTGGTTAAAACGATAGTTCCTCAAAGTGAAAAATATCACCCCTTCAAGCCATTTCAGAGCAAGCATGAGTTTATGAACAACTGAAGAAATATATATTTGGAGGAAAGGAATGCTCATTAAAGCAAAACCTAGAGTATGTCTATTTCCTTTCGAGAGATCTCCCCTTTTTTAAAGTAGGAATAAAGATAGATATCTACTAATAAGACCTGGTGACGCTGAAGCTCATTGTAATTTCAGAGATTGAGGAAGGTATGTGAAGAACACACCAAAGAGGATCATCTCACACGTCTATGACAGATGGCAGCTTTTACAGCCTCATAAACGCTGTCTGTACAGCCAGGTTTTATCGAGGAGAAATCATCACGAGTCATACTAACCTCATGGGCTTTGAGGATAGAAAACATTGTCTGGTAGATTAGGACAATATTGTATAACCTTTCAAAGGACACTGATTTAGTAATTCTATTTTGAATGAAAATACATTCTGATAATAGAATTGAATCAGTAATAAGAAGGATTCGGTTAAGTCTTGCTATAACAGTCTTAGATTTATTCACGGTCATCATGTTCAGATGTCTTAAGTTGATGACACATCTGTAAAGCAGCTGTATGAAGCTACGTGAGTTTTTGGCAAATTATTTGAACCAATTAATCTACAGCAACGTAAGGTTAAGTGTCTTGCTCTAAGACTCAATGTTATTAGCTCATGGGTGTGTAACATAACCTGAAATGATTGTGTAAATGGTTATTTTATCACTTTCAATCACATTAATGTCGTCCTGCCGAGCGTGTGTTGCAGCTGATTAGCAGGTAGTTAACAAAGCTGTTAATTAGGAAGGTGAAATGTGTTAAACATGGTGGATCAGTATTTTAGGTGAAACTAAAGATCTCTAATAATCACCAAGATTGCATTTATTTGATCATATTATCAAATATCACAGGTATATTAAAACAGTAGCATTATGAAAAATCATTACAATTTTAAATGACTACTTTCTATGTTAATATATATAATAAAATAAAATTACCCCATCATTACTCCAGTCTTCAATGTCACACGATCCTTCGTAAATCATTCTAATATGCTGATTTGGTGCTCAAGAAATATGTATTACTATTATCAATGTTGAAAACGGTTATGGAATTAATATATAGTTCTGTAATTTTTCTCAGGATTCAGTCATTAACAGGCAGTTCAAAAGAAAAGCCTTTATTTGAAATATATATATTTTGTAATATTATAAATGTATTTACTATAATTTCTTAGCAATTTAACATGCAATAAAATAATAATTATTTTTCAACAACTTTTAATTTAACATTTTAATGGTAGTGTAAAGCAAAGTGTATAATTTTAGATGATGTCATTAGCCATATTTAAAAAAATAATTATATTAAAACTTTGAAGACTTTATTTTCATATTTTCTGTACTGTAATTTCAGCAAAAAAATAGTAATTTTGTTGTGTGTATATATTTTTAATTTATTAGTTGTACTTTATTTAGATTTAGTTAGGTTAGTAACATTTATTTTGTAATTTTTACTTTATATTTAGTTTGTTTTAATTTTAGTTAACAATAACAACCCTGGTCCTTTGAAGAACTTCCCTTGGCTGATTTCAGTGCAAGTTCAACAGAAATCTCTTTATGGATTTTGATGGACAAATCATCATTAGCAAACTGCCACATCTGCCACAGTAAACAGTTCTAAAACATGCAACAACTATTTGCCTTTTGTTGCATTTTAGCAGGGGTAGTTCAGTTGCTGTAAATACATTTCTAGAGGGAATTCACTCTCTCGGGAAGCATCCCCCTCAGTATGACAGGAACCCAATCCCCTCCCTGCTCCAGGAGACCTAATGACACCAGCTCTGTGACAGATGAAGGGCAAACGTGTGCAATGGCCTACTTGAATGTTGGTGTGACTGATAGGTGCATCAATCATAAGGCCGTTAATACTCAGAAGACACTGGAACTTTAGAAAAGTAGGCCAAGGATTGGCATTGCAGTTGGCATTTTTGGTTTATGTGTGCAGCGAAGCTAAAAGCTCCTGCACACCTGCAAACGTGGATTCATTTTTGTCGCTGAATACATAACGGATATGCTTTTCTTTCTAAAACAGGCAGGTTATGGATGCTAATTTGTCAGCACAGCATTACAGCAGTCACTGTGTGCAAAGCATATTTTACTTTTTGGCTTAATAGCATAGTTGTATTTTTATAGTGCCTGTAATTTAACTTTGAAAAGTATGTGTCATTTAAACATAATTTGCTCTAATAGGCATACCATCCAAAAAATAAAAAAGACAAGCATTTGCATCAGTAACAACATCTTTGCTTCCCACGTAATGTGCTTCACAAGCTCTTCTTTGGAAAACAGGCTCTTGGCTCATGGCAGCCCTGATCCTGTGTAAAAAAGATTTCAGGGGGCCGATCTTTAATGAGATCCCCCTCCACCGGCGCTGATATGATGTCAGTAGGTGCATCAGCGGCCTTTTTTATTTTTTAAGATAAATGGAAAAAATCGCAGGCTCCGGTCCAAGTCAAATCTCATTTCTTTCACACTAAGTCCCTGTGTGATGATAACTCAACAGCATATTTATGAGACGGAAGGGGGTCTGTTTTTGCTGCCACTCTGACATGGTGAAGCAGATGGCAATAAAACTCATATGTCTGATGAGACTTTATTAGTCAAAGGCTCTGAGGCAGAAAAACATGTCTGTTAGATGCAGTGTTTTTGCAGTTTGTCACCTTTAGATAATATTAGATTTCATTTTATTTTGTGCCAAGTCTACAGTGCCAAATTCAGCTCCACTCCTGTGATTTCTGTGCAGACCTGATGACCTTTATTGCAAGTGTGCGCTTTGTGAACCATGTCTCTTCACTAATCATTTACAGTCACTTGCATGGATCTAAACAATGAAAAAGACACATGCAATTGTTGTATTTCTGTTGTATTGTTATTGCTGTATTGAGTTACTGAGCTTGTATTTGTACTGTATGTGGTTGATTTGAATTGTTGGCATTACTTACTGTATGACGATACATCAGATATATACAAAGTTCTGGCATGAAACTCTAGATGGTGCAGTCCGAAAGATCTAACTCAATATGACATAATGACATCATTATCATGTCACAGCTTATTGGTTCTCTCCTGTATTGGTAGCCAATGAGCTCGCTGCTCAACATTCAAATACTTGGCAGTGTTTGCTGTAGCAGCAGCAGCGCACTTCAGAAACCCTCCACCTTCCCCAGCTCCACCTTTATAGATCTGCTACAGGGTGCTGCTAGGGGGTTATTCATATATATGTACAGAAGCAATATTCCTTACATGCTTGCAGCAGCATGTTGAGGATGTATTGGCAGGCGCAAGTCTCAGTACTTGCTCTGCAGCAGCAGCAGCGTAGCAGATCTATTCCACCAATACCAAATACATTAACATTGTCATGTATATTACCATGCAAATCACTCTGAGACTTGTCATGACAGAAACATTGAGTCAGATTACTAGACATTTAACGTTAAGATTTATTTACCAGATCAGAAGTTATTGAACGTTATACTTTACTCTCGCTTAGTTGGCACCATGCTAATTTTGTCCTAGTCTCAGCCTCAGACGTCACCCCCACGGATCGTTGGCTGAATGTCTGATGCATATGGCACACAAAAGTGGAAACACTTCAGGAGATTCGAAGTTGTCATTGAATTGGTTACATTATACAGGATTTCCGGGAGACATGTGTGTTGTGTTCTTTAACGTTCTGGCTGGAAACAAAGATGCTGTGGCGCCAAACCCCCTCACGAAAGAAGAAAGCCATCGTGTTTACAACTGTGACGACGAGCGCTTATCAGGATCAACTAAACGCTGGATTTTCAAAGGTATGTGAAATATTTAAAGTTCAAGGCATAGAATCGTTAAAATACGTCCAAGAGTTTTACACACTTGTGGCGACATTTCCACGGCCCGAAACATGACGCTGAACAAAACTAGCTATGATTGGTTATTTGACATGTTGGTCAAACGGCCTTGGCCAATAAAAGCTGCCATGGATTCCAGACCTTCATGAGTCAGTCTGAAGGTCTGGCTACGTGAGACTAATTTCGCTCCAACCTTCCCTTGTACAGTGCGTGAAGGTGACATAGATTATGGCAGTATGCCTCTGAGGGGAGCATGTGTCATGTTTTTCGGCTGGATCAGCCTATGAGTCGTCCTCAGAGAGATCCTGCCATGTCTGTCAGCCAGGCCATTTCTCTGAGTACAACTCAAGCCTCACAACTGATCTTCAACTGGGTTTCAAAACGAAATTCCATTCTATTAAATTGCACTGTAACATGCCAAGTGTTTTCAAATCCAGAGGAGATATGGATTGTCAAAAACTGCCACATTGGCTTTTTTTATATTTAAGAGGCTAAAATTAATCTCAAAGTGCTCGCAGAGAAACTTCTTTAGTGCTTCATGCTGTCAGTAATATCCAAACACTCAATTTAATTTCAAGTTGCATTCTTGCAAAGATTACAGTGCCATCTGTCAAACTGTCTGCTCGTTTATTAGCACTAATATCATCTAAAGGACCAGAGTTTGTTGAACCAGGATTGTTTGACAACAACATTCATAAAACTTAGATCACTTTGCCCCATCATAGAGTAAGTACAAGTGTGAATATAACATATAAAATCTATCATCAAATGGAATGCAATTATTTTGTACAATTGCCTGCAAATACATTGTCACAAAATATGACCTGTTATGTCTGCTTAAGTATTTTAATAAACATTAATATTTATTGCTAAATGGAATTGTGAAATTTTTGCCTAATTGCTCACCAATACAACATCAGTAAAGAAAAAGTAATACTTTTTTCAAGGATAGGACAAAGATCTTTAAATAGCTTTAAATGCATAGGACATCATAGAGTGTGACAAAAAAATCCATTCACACTGTCTGAATATTGATTGAAAAGTTGACATTTGTGTCTATCAGCTGATGTTTTCCTATAAGTGCTTGATAATGAATGGTTTCCCACTGTGTTTTGAATCAAGACATGCAGGGTATTAGCAGAAATTGCTCTTTAGTGGTGATTTTCAATCACTTTTGCAGTCCCTGACGCATCACTGCAAGAATATACTTCAGGTAGGGACATTTCACCATTAAAGGGAGGCTTTGCCTTTACTGAAGTGCTGACCTCCAAAAACTTGGTGATATTTTACAGTGTCACCTGAAAATTAACCCAGAACTTAAGCGAGTGATCCGTAAGGTGGATCTAAGGGGTAATGAAAGAGCAGAGAGGCCTTTAATGCACCGCTGGGAGCACAATAGCAAGCATTCAAATGGGCTCATAGCATTCTCAAAATTGCCCAATTGAAAGGAAGTCAGGTTCTAAAAGAAAATGACCACCGCAGCAAGTAAGCGAAAAAGCAGGTAAAAAAAGAACAGTGTATTTTGCATCGATCACATGAAATGTCCCAGTAATATCAAGTTTCCTGGGTCTAAAGCACTGATGCTATTCTATAAAGAATTTGTCAAAGTAAATTGGTTGGCTGAAGCAGGATATCTCAGTTCCCGGATCCTACAAGATAAACAAATTCAAAGTATGTCAGCGCTTTTTCTGGAGCCTAAAAGTACATCTGAAAGATGCCAAGTACTACGATAAAGCATCTCGGACAGTCAAATAAATAAATAAGGAAGTGAAGACAATAGCAGTTAGAAAACACTAACAGCAGTCAGTAAACTCACAGCACAGCACATCTATCCAACATCAGAAACGAGTCGTGTTCATAGGGATCTTATCCAGCTCAGGTTTATTTTTGTACAGTCTCTGATGCTAAGTATGCACGGGAGGATATTTCAAATGCCCAGGAGGATTTCCACAAGCAGAACACAGTATCTTGGGTTTCTCAGGCTTAGACAGAGGAAAAGGGTTTATCCAGGCGCTGAGATTATCAGGGCAGATTACAGTGATTGTCTCTGCACCAAACAATAGTCTGGGCACTGTGATAAGACTCCGCATAATCGACAATAACACCAAAAGATGATGGATGAAATGCAATATGACCTATACTGTGTTTAAGTCCTTAAGCAGCCGCAGTGAGTTTCCTAAAATACTTTACGCAGCATAATATACAGTAGTATTCCTCTCTGTTTCATTTTTCTTAAAGAGTTACAGATGTGATATTTTAATAACTATAATGCTGCTTTTTCGTTTATCAATGTCAGTTTTATTTGTGCAAATGCACAATGTATGCTTATGTATACAATATCTGATTATAATTCAGATGACTGGAATATTCCAGGTTCAGTAAAGATAAGTTCAGTCAACACAATTTGTGGTGCAATATTGATTAATTTCCATTTACCCTTTATTTTCTTAAAAAAAGAAAAGAAAGGAAAGGAAATCACAAGACATTAACAGCACACATTATTTTAGTGTAAAATAGTGTTAAAAAAACACTGAGGCTCATAAATTATGTTGTTATGTTATGTTTGACGACTTGGCAATGGAACGCTGTAAATACTGGAAAAATGATCATTTAAACAGATTTGCACCCTGTATAACATTTAAACATTCCATGTAACAGAGTTGCAAGATTAAACTTGTGAAATTTGAAAATATGGATCTCTGAATTGTTCATCTAAAATAAAGTGTGAACAAACTGTGAATAACACATGAACAGCTGTACTTTTATCATCTTATTGAAGACGTAAGTAAGTGAACCTCTCTGTCTCCAAAAGCTGAAAACTTTCAATAACTGGAAATGTTCTTCCCATGAAGAATTGTGTGAACCATATCTCAATCAAAAAGCTTTCACAGGACCAGAAACATGTATTATTGCCTCTAAGAGCTCATATAATACAATTTAAGAAGAATATATATTTACACATTTATAAGATTCACATTTTGCTTTTAAATCCTAAAAAAGGCCTGATTCACTTTCATTCTAAGTGCCTCAGTACGCCATCTTGTTTGAAGAGGGTGATAATAATTTTGCTGATAAATGATGCCACAAATCCTGTAGATTGAGCCTAACTTGTATTGAACTCAGAATATGTATTTAATAATAACCCGCCTGCATTCTGTCTACATGAAAGAGCATTACATTGTTGTTTACTCAAATTAATGCAATCACGTTCTGCAGGATTTTTTTTAGGACACTTCATAGATTTTGTGTGATTATGAAAGCCATGATCAGAGTACAAATTACACTATGATCTTTAGAGAAGGGCTTGCATGATGTCCATTATGAGCACAAGGTCTGCATTGTGTGTATATCTGTATATACACAAACGTTTTGTAGCCAACTTTTGTTCACTAAATCCTAAATGTCTCCAGCTAGAAACTTGTTCAGTGATTTTTCAATTAGCAATACAGAAAATATTGCTTTGTTGTTGTCTGCATCATGCAGAGTTTCAGATATTTTCTTTGTCTCTGAAGGAGAAAACATCTCTGAAAGAGGTCTTTCATTTAAAGTGTTTTTATATAATTAGAGACACTCAGACCCTCGACATGTAACACAAAAGCCACAATAACGCTGTCCATCAACAAAAGCACTAGTAAAGTAAAAAAGATGAGATGTGAACATTAGCACATGAGAAACTCAAAATCATCAACAACAACAATAGCATAAGATCTGTAAAAACAGAAAACAGTAAAAACAATAATTATTTAAGAGTAGCTGTTTGTGCATACTGCAAAACATGCTGGAAACTGACAAATCCTTAACAAACCAATATTGTTTACAATTTGTGAAGTCCCTGTTGGGCCAGCATTCACAGTCATTCACGTTTCCTAGCATTCAAGATGATCTGCGCAAAGCGGCCTGTTGCTCTCAAATGGTATCAACAAAGGCCTGTTTTTGGATATGTATTCTCAAACAGGGGTCCCAAATTATCTAGGAGTTGCAAACAAGTGGCGCTCTCCATTGGTGCAGTCAAACAGGTACAATCATGAATGTTAACTATATACAGTGGGCACAGTTATTTGTAAGGGCAGACTTTTGAGATTCGAGCAATTTATCTCTTCCATATTGCTTGGCATGCTTAGTGAACTAATGACTCCTGAAATTGTATTTCTTGAGAAATGCCTTTTTCATGCAGCTGCTTAGAGACCAGGAATCTTGATTTGGTTTTGATGTAACTTTCAGTTGTTTATAAAAGGAGTCAGGACTAAAAATACATCAGTCCATTCAAACAGATTATGTTTGGAAAAAATATAAATATTTTTTCAGATGAACAGGCAAAATAAAGTGGCTGGAGCATGATGAACAGAAATTATGAATCTGTCAAATCAACCTGTCAAACACCTGGTCTTATAGTGTGGATAGATCCATGCTTTATTTATTTATAGTTATAAAAATTATACATTGTAGCTATTTGTAGCCGTTTTGGTTCCTCTTCACACCTCACTGTTTGCTCTGGTCCGAACTAGCTGACACGAACCAAATGCAGTCACGTGACAACATCTGCTTAACTTGTTGGCTAGATGTGTCTTTGAACGCATTCCCTAAACCGCTTTTCGATTGGTCAGAAAGAGCGTTCAGGAAAATTCCAACGGTGCTCCCGGAAGTAAACAAAGACAAAGACAGGAGACAGCACACTGCTATTATGGAGAGACAACTGCGCGGGTTGATTTTATCCCTGGTCATCCTTTACTACATAGTTTGGATATACCACTTCAAGCAATATATAACTTTTGAGAATGAATCGCAGATGCGACTGGAAAATTATGTATTAATGCACTGCAAACGGCGAAGGCTTATCGCAAGTCACCAAATTTCTATGAGGCCTTTGGGTCCTCACAATCCCAAGTTTGTCCGCGACCTGCCATGCTAAACTGCAAACTGTCAACAAACACTTCCTCATCCCATCCTGCACAGTGAAACTGACTACGGCAGCTGGTCTAGTCCAATAATGCACAGTTCTTTTTGCAGTTGGGTCTGTTTGAGGTCGGATCATGTTCTCACCACAAACGAACCGCTCCAGGGTTCGTTTGAAAGCGCATACCGAGACAACCTCTTCAAGTAGGTCTCGGTACGCTAGTTTTGGTCTGCTTTTGGTGCACACCCGAGTGCGATTGCTGCATTCTCACCTACCCAAACGAACCGCACCAAGAGGGAAAACGAACTCTAGTGCGATTCAACCGAACTAAATGAGGCAGGTGTGAAAGCACCCTAAGAGCGCTAAGAAATATACCAGCTTTTCTATCTGTTTTTCATCTTTTATCTTTTTCAGATCTGTCCTATTCATTCAAAAGAGTGTTCCGAGTGTAACTCCATCATTAATGCATCTCAGATGACTGAAGAACGGCTGGCAGTCTGCCTATGGAGCACCTGCGCTGGAACACCAGAGAGCGAAGCGAGGAACCGACCCCTGGGGGAAGCTTACTGCTTTTACCTTTGTTCTTGTTGTCAAATTTTCTAATTCATTTGACAGCACACCACTTGCTTTTCTCTTCCTTTTAAATGAAAGCTCTGTCTTGATTCATCTTAAAGACTCTTTTTTCTGGGGCCCTATTTCACAGTCTGACAGTTAGACAGAAGTTATTCAGTGCTTCTGGCAAAGCTGTTTTTATGAGAGCTTGCCGACTTTTCTCTCTCTCTCTCTCTCTCTCTCTCTCTCTCTCTCTCTCTCTCTCTCTCTCTCTCTCTCTGTGTGTGTGTTCTTGTAATAAGTAATGATTAATCAACAGGAAACAGGCATTGAACAAAAGGTAATAACCAAAAGGGTTTCATCGCTAATCATTTATCATTGTAAGATATGACAATAGACCATGATTGCATGTTTGTTAGTTTTCTGCTGCAATAATTCGGATGAATTTTGACTTTCGGCAATGAGAAGCAGTCTTTTCAATCAGCCAGAAGCTTGTCTTGTATGTTCTACTTATCTATTGCATATATTTATTCATCTATTATTAGCTATTTCTTTCCAAGCTGATGTGCATAATATTGGTGTCTTAAGGCATCTTAAAGTGCAGAAACAACAGAGACAGTGTTCAACACCGGCTCAACCAATGGTGTGAGTTTGGAGGTGGGACTATATCTTTTGACCAAAGAAAGAAAAAAAAAATATATAACCAACAAAGAAATGTTAAATATTAAAGAACAGGTGACTCACTTTTTTATCAAAATATCGGCTGCCATAGATTGGTATTTATTTTCACTCCCAGATTTTGTCACACTGTTATTCTGGAGTTTTCAGCGATAAAGCACGGCTCTGTTTGCTTGATTTAACGGCAGGCTCTGGGCCAGCCCACTGAAGGGGGTTTTATAGAGAATGAGAGAGTGAGGTTTTTATCGCTTCACCTGAATGATGGGGCTGCATGATAAAGAACCAAAGATGATTTGTTTTCCAGCGTTTCCCATTCCGTCACTCTCACTCAACGCAGGAAATGTACGAGTCATTCTGCATCTTTATGACACCTAGGTAATTAGCTGTGTGGGGTTTAAATCATTTGCTTCATCTTTTTTTCATAAGTAGTTGGGTAGTGACAGCTAAAACGATTACACTGAAACATTTCAAAATAATCTTGTGTCATTACTGTCAGAATTTCTAGAAAAAATAGGTTCAGTCAGAAACGAATGTTCTGTCATAATTTAAGGCATTTTCAGACCCGTAGATAATTTGCTGTTGAACATAGAAGATATTTTGAAGAATGATGGTAACCAAAGCTGCCAGTAGCCACTGACTTTCATATTTTGAAAAAAAAAAAATACTATGGAAGTCAATGGTTAACATGATGTTCTTCATAAAACCTTTTGTGTTCAACGGAAGAAAGAAACGCAGGTTTGGAGCAACATGAGGATGAGCAAAGTATGACAACATTTTTGGGTGAACTATACCTTTAAATTGTTATATTTTCGTCTTCAATTGAGATGCTTTCACAGGGTAAAATTATGACCCTGGACCACAAAACCTGTCATAAGTGTCAATTTTTCGAAATTTAGATTTCGACATCACCTGAAAGCTGAATAAATAAGCTTTCCATTGATGTATGGTTTATTAGGGTAGGACAATATTTGGCCGAGATGCAAAATCTGGAATCTGTGGGTGCAAAAAAATCTAAATACTGAGAAATCTCCAGGTTACGTATGTAACCATGGTTCCCCGAATGACTTAGACACTGCATATCTAGGGGTCACTAAAATTAATGGTTGGGAGGTCTCACTCTGAGGAGTGAGTTTCTCCGCTCTAGAGCTCCTCTTTGGTAGCTGAGTTCCTCTCATTCCGAGGAATGATTCTCCGCTCTCCAGGGCTCTTGCTAACACTGCTCCCCTCAACCAGAGGGTCACCTATGAGCTATGCCGCTCCGTCTGACGTGACGGTTTCTCCGCCCCCAGAGCTCTGTGATGGTCGCTCGCCCTGTTGGTCGAGCCAGCATTGCTCTTCAACCAGAGGGTCATCATTTGAGAAAACTGTCCTTCTGAGGTCTGAGTTCATCATCATCAAGATGAACTGACAGTAGTTCTGCTCCAGGGCATAGAACGTTCTTCTAATAAGTCTGTAGCGAGACTTTGGGCACTTCCTAAAATCCACTCAGTGGTAAGTCCGCACATCAAGGTTCTGATATACTTTCTAAAATTAGCGGGTAGGGTTGGCAACCGTGCCCTTTTTGAGTTGGTTAAAGCAGTTTGTGCAATGGGCCCGGCTCCCTTGTCCCATATGTGTTGGGTCCAAAAAGGAAAAGAAAAAGGAAAAGTGTACACTACCAAGAGGTCTGTTGAGACAGTTTTCAGTAAGGAGCAAGTGGTAACCCCTGAGTGATCGGCCAGGACCTAGTGAGCCAGGTGCCTGCATATCCTTAAAGGAATCTTTTTCTGATTCCAAGACTTTGAGCTCTACCCTAGGCCCGGTAATGGCGCCTAACAGGTAAGTACTAGGGTATGCAGCTCGGGCCTTTGGTCAAGGGGATAATATCACTGACAGCCATCACAAACTTCCTTAAGTATAGTTGGACTTAGTGCTCGCCTTCTTTGCGAAATTGGCTTGCATTCCCCTCAGCATGGTGAAGTGGGTATAATCTTGTTAGCGACCCCTAGGGGATGCAAAGTTCGAGTTCCATGGAGGAATCACCTTTAAAGCTGTCCAAATGATGTTCTTAGCCATGCATATTACTGATAAAATTAAGTTTTTATATATTTACGGTAGGACATTCACTGAATATCTTCATGGAACATGATCTTTACTTAATATCCTTATGATTTTTGCCATTAAAGAAACATTTTACCCATACAATGTATTTTTGGCTATTGCTACAAATATACCCCAGCGACTTAAGACTGGTTTTGTGGTCCAGGGTCACAATTTTAAAGCGTACCAAAGTGTGTTAATGCAAGTACATTTGAGAAAAACTGTCCTTTCGTTGGTCAGAGCATCATCCATCAAGATGAACTGACATGTTAGCTCCAGTGGCTTATTTTGGCTTTATCTGTAGCTGACGTTATACAAACACTTACATGAATGTAGCTGATATATTTATTAGCTAGAGCGGGAATCAAGGCTTTGTTGGGATTATAGCATTATTGCAATGCACCTGTTTTGAAGAAGAGCAATTAGATGACATTTTAGGATCAAGAGGCACTCTTTGGTTTTCAACTGCGCACTAATGTGATTACCACCGAATTAGACACTGCTGCTTTTTACATAACACATTTCCCATAATTAATTATGATACAACTTGATTTTTTAGTCAGTTGAGCTGTGGTGTTTTTCACCACCAACAAGTTTCAAGTTATGGACTAGTTTTGTATGAATAATGGTTCAATAATGTGCATCATTATTCAAATATAATCTTGTTATCTGACCTCTTGATGCAAATATCCAGAGAGAAAGAGTGAATTAATCATTTATATCAGTGTTGTAAACTGGATCAAAGGATTCAAGGATTAGATCTGACTCAAAAGAATGAGTCATTCACAAATTGGCTACTTTTCTAAGGAATATGTAAAGGACAGGTTGCGTGGATGTCAGGATTTTCACCAACTAACCATGACACACCGAGCCAGCAGGCTGACAGTGTGTTCTGCACTAGTTGGACCCCTGTTAGAGGCTTTGCGGCCAATTGAGCCTGTTGAACTGGCAGCAAAGCCCAATGTTTTTACTCTGGCTGTTTATCTTAGCCAACTAGAAAAAGAGCAAGCAAATTAACATTTCAAGAGCGTACATACAGAAAGCTCTTCTCATTTTACATCTTCATCTTATTTGTGTTGAGTGAGATTGGTGAGAAAGTGATATCTGTAGTCTTAGCATTTCCGGTTTCCATGTGTAATGACAAATAAAGACTACTGCCATTTTCTGGATGGAGAGTTATTAGGATTTCAAGCACATAGTGCTGAAACACTCTTGTAATTGTTAAGATTTTCAAAGATCAGAATTCTGACCTAAAAGTGATCATGCAGTCCAAACCATAACCATCCCACAAATTTTGAGGGATGGTAGTACCCACCCCATCTACAACGTCACCAGTGCTCGGCCCGATCAGCCTGATAGGGGCACAACTCCTAAAACCCTTGTCACAGACTCAAGTGTCTTATATTATTGGAATCCTTGGGTTAAGATAAAATGCATGTGATTGGTTCAATCCCCACTCCCTACTGAAATTTTCGGCTTTTTATTTTTTTGACAAATATACTTTTGCTAAGTAGTCTTATGTTTTCGCTTGAGTGAATATCAGTAATTATCAAAAAAGAAAGAGCAGTACAATTATCTAACATTTAGCTAAACTATAAGGGTCATTTGGAAAATGGCCAAGTGCACCCAAAAGTCTGTTATTTCTAAATGAAAACTCTTAACTTGAGTTTCTGTACGCATGTGATACACGCAACGTGGGCTCATTCAACTACTAAAATAGTACTTTTCACAGGTTTTTATTTTGGATTCATATTTATGCATACAACATTAGATATAACATTTAAAAATCACATTTTGTCAAAGTTTACCAGTTCATCTGCAATTTATGATTACAGTGAAACCTGAACATTTTATATAAATTGTAAAAAAAGAAGACTTGCATTAAATATTTTGTTTGTCATTTATTTCATATATAGATTTATATCTGCAACAAAATGTGTGTGTTTGTGTGTATTTGTGTGTGTGCGTGTGGGTACGTTTTTGTGACAGATGTGAGGACACAAATTTGTGTAATGACATGGGTATGACATAGGTATTACAAGAAGAAGGTGATTTATGAGGACATTTCCCCATGTCCTCATATTTCAAAGGCTTATAAATCATAAAAAAATTGATTTAGTTTTTAGTAAAAATGCACAAAGTTTCCTGTAAGGGGTAGTGTTAGATGTAGGGTTGGTATAAGGCAATATAATATATGGTTTGTACAATATAAAAACCATTACGCCTATGGAATTTCCCCACAATTCACAAAAACAAACGTGTGTGTGTGTGTGTGTGTGTGTGTGTGTGTGTGTGTAA
Organism: Gymnocypris eckloni scoliostomus; assembly: GCA_027564155.1. Classification (NCBI taxonomy): domain Eukaryota; kingdom Metazoa; phylum Chordata; class Actinopteri; order Cypriniformes; family Cyprinidae; genus Gymnocypris; species Gymnocypris eckloni. The sequence goes on along the minus strand of CM050422.1, from coordinate 27,589,995 downwards.
GCATGCTTAATGAGTATTAATATAAAAGTTTGTGTGTGATTATATTCACCATCATGGATATGTTTCAGTTTCAACCATACATTTCAGGTTGCCTACACCCCAAATTTAACTTAAATCTCTGTCTATTCTTCACATAGTGTAGACATCATATGGCTTCAGATGTCTTGCCATATACAGTAGATCCCAATCATGCGGTTTTCATTCTGTACTTTCATGATACTTTGATACTGCTTTCTGCTTTTTTAATACTTTTATACTGAGTCCCCATTCAGGGCTCTAAATTTACTTTTTTACTTGGTAACACTGGTGCTCTCAACGTTAAAAAGTTAGAAGCACCAGCAAAAATTTTGAGCGCCCACCAAAATTTACACAAATGTATAACTCTATTTACTAGGATTTTATCGATACATTTTTTGTATTTTTTTATTAGGCCATTTTTTCCTAAAAGTGTGCATGATCATTTAAGTCAAATTCTTACATTTAATCAGTCAATTAGAATAAGACATTTGGACTGTTATCAAGCAGATTAATCAGTATCTTCAAAATTAATCTTTGAATTTCTAAAGTGGCATTTAGATGCATTTACACTGTTTTATGCAGGACATGAATGCATTTACATTTATCAGACGCTTTTATCCAAAGCGACTTACAGTGCATTCAGGTTATACATGTTTTGTCAGTATGTGTGTTCTCTGGGAATCGAACCCACAACCTTTACGCTGCTAACGCAATGCTCTAACCACTGAGCCACAGGAACACCTGTGTGTTCATGCAAATATAATTGTAATACTGTAAACAAAACATTTAAATGCTAATATTTCAAATTATAATTAGTTTTTTTAATGAAAAGATACTTTAAATGAGAAATTAAAACCAGCAGTCGCTGTTAATTAGTGAGTCACTGCGACTGAACCAAATCATTTAAACGGTTGACTTATTCAGGAATGAAACGCCGTCATGTTGCTCAGAGACATGAAACAGTGCTGTGGCTTTGTTTGGAATTAATTTTGTTGTCAAAATGGCGCTAAAACAGGAAATATGGTGTCTAAAATGTAAGTTTCTTAATATTAACTTCTTGTCTATTGAACTGTTGTATACAATCAATATCACATTTGTAATCATGATGATTTTTGAAGAAAAAAAAGAAAGGCACTCTTTGTGTGATATTAACTATATAACATGATATAAAGCCCCCATATCTTGAATTTTGTGATGCATTTTTAATAGACTGAATCATGCAGTGAAAAAAAAACTCACTCTAAGTGCGCACGCGCACTAATCTAACCTACTAGACTTCATCACGTCATGTATGCGTGCACTCTCCATAGGTGTTTTGTTTGGGTTTTGCAATATACTCGATAATGTCAAATAGCACATCATTAAAACAACAATTACGATTTTATCGCAGCCCCCTATGTGAACATCCTGACAATTAAAGGCCTTAACGATTGAACCTGATGATCCTGACAATTTTGCCACACACTTGTCCCTGCGTTTCTTGTGTTTGGGACTCTCTACGTGCTTAACCAAGCTCGCAAGCTTAAAATGTGTAGATTCGGTAGCGAATGCTGTTAGTGTTACCTGCAAAATCACTCCGGCTTTAAAGTGAATCTAGTGCATAGAGCACCGTGCATTTTCATAGCAGAGCCACTCGAAGTCTTTCAACCATTCTCTCCGAAAACTGTACGCCGCCTTTTGGGCTGGTGGATCAACATTCACCACATGATCGCTATCACCAGCACCATTGTTTGTAACTTTAGGTGTTTTACAATAGAAATCTGTCATTGTTTCTTTTCATTTTCTCTCTTCTTCAGTCCTTTGCTGTTCCCGCAGTTAGCTCCCTGTCACCTGACAGCGGAAAGCAGTGACATGGGTGATTGACCGCTAATATTAACCAATCTAAAATCTGCATTAAATTTAAGAATGTAAAGATGAAGTTATGTAACGTTTGATAGAACGGCAGACCGGTCACCGTATCAGCACACAGAAGGCACATGACTGTGAACGTTTTTAGAGAAATGTAAACAGGTCGCACTACAACAATTATATGCACTCGCACAAATGCTCCGAAATATATTTTGAAGTCGCACAGATTAAACCATGGGAGCATATGCGACCAAAATGGTCGCAATTTCGAGCCTTGCCATTCATGATAATTGCATGGATAAGAGCAAGAGTATATTCTTCAGAGAATCAAAATCAGAATCAGAATTAGAATCTGAATGAGCTTTATTTCCAGGTATGTTTACACATACAAGGAATTTGTTATAGTAACAGAAGCTACCGCAGTGCAACAGAATGACAGTGGCAGAACAAAAAAACAGATAATAAAAATAAGTATTAAAATGAACAACTAAATAAGGAATAACAATATACAAAAATGACAATTGTATGTACAGATATATAACAATGGACAGTTTTGTATGTACAGGTATATTATGTGCAATTGAAATGTAGACTAAGTATGTGTTTTGGATAAATATGTGTATATATAGTGTGTGTATCATAATTATTGTCAAGTGTTCATGAGATGGATTGCCTGAGGGAAGAAACTGTTTCTGTGTCTGGTCGCTCTGGTGCTCAGAGCTCTGTAGCGTCGACCAGACGGTAACAGTTCAAAGAGGGAGTGTGCTGGATGTGAGGGTCCAGAGTGATTTTGTCAGCCGTTTTGCTCACTCAAACAGAGTGGGGAGGGTTGTACCAATGATTCGCTCAGCAGTTCGGACTACCCTCCATAGTCTTCTGAGGTCAGATTTGGTAGCTGAGCTGTACCAGAGAGCTATATATCAATATATATATATATATATATATATATTTATATCAATAGATATAAGAGGACGGATTCAATGATGGCAGAGTAGAACTTTTTCAGCAGCTCCTGTGGCAAGTTGAACTTTCTCAGCTGGCGAAGGAAGTACAGCCTCTGCTGGGCCTTTTTCACAATGGAGTCTATGTGATTGTCCCACTTCAGGTCCTGGGAGATGGTGGTGCCCAGAAACCTGAATGAGTCCACTGCATTCACTGTTCATGATGGTGCGTGGGGGTTCTCATGAAGTCCACAATAACCTACACTGTTTTGAGCATGTTAAGCTCAAAATGAGCTTAACACTTAAGTAATGAGTGCATACTATGAAGATAGCCATAGAAGCTTGGAATGACATGAGGAATTTTCATTCTGGAGTGAGCTATTCCTTTAAGCTTATTCAACATACTAATTTGCTGATACCACTTAAAGTTTCACAGAGTTTTGTGTTCTCTTTAATATAGAAAATGCCTTGGGGAACAAATCCCTCATTAATATAACTCTCTTTTGACGTGTCCTTCAAATCCACAGGCTTGAAAAGTCAGAACATGCCTGCAATTAAATGAACTGGCAGCTTTTATGATGTCATGGCGGATGCGATAAGAAACTTTTACCTTGGCTGTAATTATAAAACTGTACTTGCAGGTTCTTTTGCACATTAAGCTTATTATTAGGTGTGTTTCCACAGGGTCTTGCTGGCAAAGACTATAGTCAAACATTCTGTAATCTAAATCCAGCAGAGACTAAACTGTTCCTAGCACAGCGTGGTATTAGGACCAGTCCCCTTATATCTACTACTCAAAGAAACCCACCTGCTGAGAAAAGATCCGTGAGTTTCTGAATAAGCCTAGCTGGATTTTCGGTGAGGCTGGGCTGTTTTTCAAGTCTTTGTATGTTCTTTCTTCCAGCGCTGTGGGTGATTCAGTCATTCGGTGAAAGTGCATTAATTGATTTGGTGAGTGCCTAAACACAGGTCCTGAAGATATCTCATTGAAAGCTGGCCATGCAAGCCTTGATACTCTTGACTAACACGGCCAGAGTCCAAAACCACAGATAAATGTTTGAAGTTAAATGTTTCCAAATTTCCTATATGGAAATCCGGTTTTGGTAAATTCAGTACTGTGGCAGTGCATTGTGTTTCACTTAAATGGTTAATTTACCACCTAAGGACATCAGAAAAGAAGTCCACGTGGCTTGCCAAACATTTTCCAATGCGCACACTGCACAAATATAGAGTTTCCCACTGTTTGAACATAATAACCACTCTCCTACACTGCTTCCTTATTTGTTTCAAACAGCAGAATTTATATGTATCCATTTTGGGATAAATATTACAAATAAACCACTTTGTCAAGTCAAGTCAAGTCAAGTCTTCGTTTGTATTTTGGATTGCACTTTGTTCAATAAATCTGCACTTGGATTCTCACTACGCTCACCTCCAGTGGAATATCATTACACATATTGATTGGAATGTGATTGTTTCACTGAAACTTGATTTTCATCACATCTATTTTTTTGTTCTTATTTTGTTTTGCATTATGTATATATTCATGTTCATTGTCAGTTGTCATTCATTAATGTATTCAGCTTCAGAAAGTGTTGTTATGAGCACTGACAATTTTGCACGTCAATAAAAACATACTTTATTCACACAACATGCTGCTGTTGTGGTTATTGTTGTTGTTGTTGTTTTAATGTGAAACCCGAACCGAGGCTACACTCCAAGATGCCTCATTACTGATTTTCTGGAACTCAGCCATCCAACTACAGACTGTCAACACTCTCAACAGGTAAATCATTTATTTCTTAGAATTTCTATAAATTATAAATTTCAAATGCTAATTTGTTTTCTATGTCTTTTCTCTTTTTAGTTTAAGAGAACATGTTCGTGTGACCAGCTCTATTCAGTTAAGGACATTCTCCTCTTCCTCACTATATGTAATAAAGATATTAAATAAGAACCCTTATTCATTGTCTGGTATCATTTATAGCCCTTTGAAGCTGCACTGAAACTGTAATTTTGACCTTCAACAATTTGGAGTCCATATGGATAGCTAACTATTTGGATACAAATCCTGGAATGTTTGCTAATCGAAGTGAGCTAATCCTTTAAAACTGCACCAGACAGCCAGCTCCTTAACCTCCTGTCTGTAAGTAGACTCGTCACCATCCTTAATGAGGCTGATGACTGTGGTGTCATCTGCAAACTTCAGGAGCTTTACAGACGGGTCTTTAGGTGTGCAGTCGTTGGTGTAGAGGGAGAAGAGCAGTGGGGAGAGAACACAGCCCTGAGGAGCTCCAGTGCTGATCGTACGGGTGCTGGATGAGAATTTTCCCAGCCTCACTAGCTGCTGCCTGTCTGCCAGGAAGCTGGTGAACCACAGACAGACAGAGGTGGGGACTGAGAGCTGAGTTAATTTGGGCTGAAGGAGTGATGGGATGATGGTGTTAAAAGCGGAGCTGAAGTCTACAAACAGGATCCTCACATAAGTCCCTGGTCTGTCCAGATGCTGCAGGATGAAGTGCAGTCCTATGGTGACTGCATCATCCACAGACCTGTTTGCTCTGTAGGCAAACTGCAGGGGGTCCAGTAAGGGTCCAGTGGTGTCTTTCAGATAAGCCAAAACCAGTCTTTCAAACTATTTAATGGCCACAGACGTTAGAGCCACAGGTCCAGTCATTAAGTCCAGTCATTTTGGATTTCTTTGGAACGGGGATGATGGTGGAGCGTTTGATGCACGAGGGGACTTCGCACAGCTCCAGTGATCTGTTGAAGATCTGTGTGAAGATGGGGGCCAGCTGTTGACACACCGTCTGGGCTTGGTGCCTTCTTTCCTTCTCTTGTTCTTTTTGCAGACCTGGGGCACGTCATTTTCTCTTATCTACAGTCCAGGTGTGGGGGAGAGGGGTTTGCAGGAGGTGTGAATGGTGATTTTTCAAACCTGCAATAGAACTCATTCAGATCGTCTGCCAGTTGTTGATTCTCCACTGTGCTGGGGGATGGCTTCTTGTATTTGGTGATTTATTTTAGACCTTTCCACACTTAAACAGAATCACTGGAAGATAATTTGTTCCTTAGCTTTCCAGAATAATTCCTTTTTGCCACTCTGATCTCCTTTTCCAGTGTGTATTTGGCCTGTTTATACAATACTTTGTCACCCTTCCTGTAAGCATCTTCTTTGGCTTGACGAAGCTGTCTGAGTTTTGCAGTGAACCACGGTTTGTCGTTGTTGTAATTAGATGTGTCCTGCTAGGAATGCACATATCTTTACAGAAACTGATATAAGATGTTACAGTCTCTGTGAGCTTGTCCAGATTGTTTGGCAGCAGCTTCAAAAACAGTCCAATCAGTGAGGTCAAAACAAGCTTTTAAATCTTGCTCTGTTTCATTGATCCATCTTTTAACAGTTCTTAATACATGTTTAGCTAATTTCAGTTTCTTCCTGTAGGTTGGTATAAGATGAACCAAACAGTGATCAGAGAGACCTAAAACTGTCCGTAAGACAAAGTCAAGAGCGGCGCCAGTGAATTTTGAACGCAGGTACTGAGGGGGTGCTAGATCAATGACAGGGGGAGCTGGGCAATTAATAGTAAATATGACAAAAACAGATTGTTGTTGTTATTGTTATTGTTAATATGAATAATAAAATCGCTATGTAAGCGAATTTTAAATGTTTATGAGGAGTGTGGGAGTATTATCGTGCTTGCTGTATGAAATGCCCACGCAATCCTTTTTTTTTGCCTGCAGAAAGAACTTAAAATAGCCTACTCCCATCATTTTTGGATGTGCTTTCTGTCGTGTCTTGCAGTCTCCATGAATGGAGCGCGGGAGCGCGTCACAACAATGAACCAGCTCACAGACATAAGAAGCAAATCTGCAGAAAGTCTGCAGGCTACAGGTGCATTTCTCTCTTAAAGGCACGTCCAATGTGGAGATGGCGAGTCAGCGCCGGCATTCGGCAACTTCATCTTTGCAGCCGACACTGGCTGAGAAAGCACTAGTTTATTAATACATAACTAAATTGTCGTCTTTTGCCCCCATGCATTCATAACCATTAGGCTACTTTGGCCAGTGCTTTACGGCAAGCTTTATGCATGCGCTTGAGCGCAGAATAGGCTATAAAATGCCTATATTAAAGTATGGTTTAGTAGGTTATTATACTAATGAATTTAATATAAACATACGACTATAGTTGACTAGAAAAAAATCGGGGGCAGGGCCTACTTGGCACAAGAAACTGATCCATTTAAAAAAAAAAAATGCTGACATTACGTGTGACTGCAAATCATGTCACGTTGTTTTGCATTGCAGTTATACATGTGTAATGAGTCAAATGTTTTATTTTATTCCATTTTTATGGTGGTGCTATCGGGGTGCTTTGGTTTTTCTTGGGGGTGTTGGAGCACCTGCTAGCTCCTCCCTAGCGCAGCCCATGGACAAAGTGCATCTTTAATTACTGTGTAACAGTGATCCAATATATTACTGTCTCTGGTGGGACATGTGATGTGCGGTCTGTATTTTGGCAGTTCACGGGAGAGATTTGCTTTATTAAAGTCCCTGAGAATGATTAAAACAGAGTCTGGGTGTTTTTGTTCTGTGTCTGTGATCTGATCAGCAAGTTTCTGTACAGCTGAGCTCACGCTTGCTTGGGGAGGAATGTAAACACTCACGAGAATGAACGAGCAGAATTCCAGCGCCGAGTAGAAAGGTTTACAGTTATTGAAGAGCGTTTCTAGATCAGAACAGCACATCTTCTTTAACACGGTTACATCTGTACACCACCTCTCATTGATGTAAAAGCACGTCCCACCGCCATGTGATTCTCCCCATTGATTCTGCATAACGGTCGGATCTGATCAGCTGAAAACACAGCGGATTTAATGCACTGGAAAGTATGGTGTCATTCAGACAGGTTTCCGTGAAACACAGAGCAGCAGAGTTTGAGAAATCCTTATTCGTCCGGGAGAGCAGAAGAAGTTTGTCTGTTTTGTTGGGTAGAGAGCAGAGATTTGCCAGATGGATACTAGGCAAAGGCGTTCTTAATCTGCGCTCACAAAGCTTCGCAGGCACACGGTGTTCTGACGATTTGTGCTACTTGCTCAGATTTTGCTACCTCCCATTAAAAAAGATAGATAGCACAAATCGATAGCGAAAAATGCTACCTATCAGATTGTGCTACCAGCCTCTTTTTCGAGTTATTTGAGGCTTTTTTTAATGTCCATACCTACCCCTACCCTACACCTACCCATCCACACCTACCTTTACCCTAAACTTACCCTTAAAACAATACAAATATGTTATTGGTAGCACAATCTGATAGGTAGCATGTTTCTTCGGTACACCGGCTCGCTTTCCCTGTCTGCACGTCCTGTAGCATTTGGCCAGCGCTACTGCTCCGCCAACTACAATGTCCAGTAAAACGTCTGAATAACCGAAATCCGGTGAAAGATTATGTGGTGTGTTCTGCCGAATGTTCAGCAGTTCATCCCTGGTGAAACTAATCGTCTTTGAGAAACAAAAACAGGAAAACCTAACAAAAACAGAACAAACACTGAAGAGCTAAGCACTGTAGCTGCCATCTGCAGCACCATCTTAGATCGATCTCTAAGATTTATTTTCTGTATAGCACCAAATAATGGTGGGGCTTCAGGGGTTTTTCAGCAGTTCTTCGCCAGTTATTTGGCATGACTGAGGGGCTATATAGCACCGCTAACATATACAGATTCTGTTAAGCTCCTGTATGGTTCTTCAGTGGTTATTTGGGGTGATTAAGGTGCTATATAGCACGACTGCCGTAAAAAAACTGTTAAGCCCCTTTAAAGGTTGTTTACGAGCCAAAGAACTACTGTTGGTGCTGTTTAGCACCATTTTTGTTGAAGAAATACAATGCAATATGGCACCTCTTCTGCTTCTACATAGCACCACTTGACAAAGGTGCTGTATAGCACCTTTAAAGATATGGTGTTATATAGCACTAAAAGTGGTTCCCCTATGATTACGAGACAAGAACCACTTTTAGTGCTATATAGCAACATTTAGAGTGTATTGCTGCGGCGCCCAGGGAGCAGTTGTGGGTTCGGTGCCTTGCTCAATGGTCTCAACTCAGTCATGGTATTGAGGGTGGAAGAGTGCGCTGGTTATCCACTCCCCCCACCTACAATCCCTGCCAGACGACTGCCCCCAATTAGTCAGATTGAGCCATCAATTTAATAAAAAAAATATTATTTGGTTGCATGTAAACATAGCCAGGTTGTTCCTTGCTGTTTCTTTGTAATTATTTGTGAAAGTTAATAGACATTTCTGTGTGAAAATAGTTTCAAAGTAAATGCAACACAGTTTATTTTTTATTTTTTATATATAATAAAAATACTCCAGCCCAGTAGGTGGTGGAAATGCACCTTTCACTCTCATTAACACAGGCATAAAATAAGGGTTAGAATTAACTTTAAGATATCATCTTAAGCACAGTCATAATAAGCACAGTTTTGTGTTCCATCATTTGTAAAATCTGTGATAAAACAACATCTGTGAATTATTTCATTCACACAAAGTGATTATTATTCTACTGGACGTGGACCCTAAAGTGCCTGAACAACAGCAAAAATGATTAGCATACATTTATGCAAACTCTCTTCTGTCATTTAGCACCGCTGATTCTCCATTACTGTGTTTGTTCTGAAACTACTGTGTTCTGAAAGGTTCAGGCTAGGCTAACCTCTCCGCCCATTCTTAAATTTGCTTCCATTAAAAATGCATTAGCACTGAAAAATCCTACTTAGTCCATTATCAAATGGGACTCAATGGATCCTTTGCCATGTATTTCAAACCATCCCACCCATGATAAATAAATGAAAGCACAGATAAACAGCTCTCATTTATAACAACGCTTCAAACAAATTGATGGAAATCAAAGCTGCACATGTCAATTTGCTAGAGGGGGTTTGCTCAGGAACCCATTGAAATACAAATGGCATGTGGTGGCTTAAGGTTAGGCATCTGGATTGCTAACACAAAGCCCATTTTACACCTGGAAATAACCGTCAGTGATACGATCAGTGCTACAGTAAATACAGGTGTCAAATTTGTGATTCAATCCCTCAAACCACAGATCTAAGGAAAAAAACTCATACATTTGTATTCTACACATACATGCTAGAAAACTCTAAAAACCTCACCTGTCAATCAACCACTGTGTTAAAACAATGACTCAGAATTTCACTGGTACGTACAAATACATTTTTTCATCTTTACTTTGTTTTGTGAAAATGGACCATTTGTAAATGTCCATACATACAGAATGCCCTCCAAACAATGCTTAAGGTTTTAAAATGGGGAGTTTCTCAGCATAAATGTGTTAAAGGGATGGAAATTCTGTCATTAATTACTCACCCTCATGTCGTTCCAAACCCATAAGACATTTGTTCATCTTCAGAATACAAATTAAGCTATTTTTTATGAAATCCGATAGCCTTCTGGCCCTCCATAGACAGCAAAGCAACTACCACGTTCAAGGTACAGAAAGGTTGAAACTGTTGAAAGTCATTTTTTTTCTTTACACACAGAACGTATTCTTGTTGCTTCATAAAATCATGGTTGAACTATATTGTTGTGACGGTGAGGAACTTTTCCCACCGGTAATCTATGTATAACACCGGTAATACTGGTATCACCGTGGTGGGGGGGTCGTTTGAGTTTTCACTCTTTTCCTGGCTTTCCTTTGGTTCTAAATAGCCTGTAAGCCCTTGCTCGGTTTACTTTCACTTTCATATCAGCGGCAACTCGGCGTCAAGCAGTTGTTTGTTTTTAGTTCGTTTAAGTTTTCCCTCTTTCCCTCACTTTCCTTTGCTTAAATAGCTTATAAACGCACCGTGAGCATTTTACTTTCATTTTGAAATTAGCGCAATTCGGCATCAATTGCTTTAATTCAATTCAAGCAACAACAACAAAATACAACATTGAACATATAACTTTTATTAAAAAGAATAAAAATACACCATGCTATATGCCTAATATAAAATAACAAATAACTTACACAAAGTTTAAATATAGGCTATACAAAACTAAAAGTCAGTAAAGAATGACGAATAAATAGTTATGAAACGAAGAACGTTTAGCAAAATGAATAAGAATGTTTGGAGGCACAGACACCTCACTGTAAACCCGGATAAGTAGAATTTACTTAAAAAAAACCAGGTAACCGATTGCCTTAAAAATTTTAAGTAATGAAGCATTAGTTGAATAAGTGAGGTGAACTAGTTCAATGTACTTAAGCCCATAATGGAATGGAATAGAACATTTAAGTTGAATGTACTTATAACGAACAGTAACTGAAGATACTTAGTTTAAACAATCTTTCCCCACCCATTTATTTAACTCAGCTTGTTAAGTAAGCATTACTCCATAACTAATTTAACTAAGTTGTATATTCTAACTGACCCAACTTCACTTTTTGTTCCTGAAACTCAAAATATCTTTCAATTAATAGAGCCATGTAAAATACATACATACAACTGCAACATTACACAACATCCAATTGTATTTTTATTGAACATGTCCTTTTTAGCAACAAAAGAAACAAAGCCATGGCCTAATAGGGTTCTAGTGTGTAGTTTAGTGATGGTAAGAAAAGAAAAAAAATATCTTCCTCTTTACTGCCAATCATTACAATATTGTACTGCACCTCTTCAAATTTGGTTGACAAACTGCAAAACTCAGCCCTGTTGCTCAGACAAACTGCAAAAATCAGCCCTGTTGCTCAGACAAACTGCAAAAATCAGCCCGTTGCTCAGACAAACTGCAAAACTCAGGGGTTGCATGGGTGACTTCAATGCCGTGTCATGCCATCCCGCCTTGTGCCGTTCACGAGCTTCTACGTTTCAAAATAAAAGCTTCACAGAGCTTCTACTTTTCAAAGTAAAAGCTCAGGTCTGGAATAAAATACTTTTTGTTAAAAAAATCTCTCTATAATATAAATGCAGATTATCATGCTAATGAATAAAATACTTAAAGCTAATGCTTTAAATATTTGGTGTTTTTAACTAAAAAGTAAGATACATGCAGACTATCATGCTGATGAATAAAATACTTAAAAAATATATGTCCGTCTATAAAATAAATGCAGACTAAATTTTAAATGAGGTTTGATCAAATGTATGTTAACATCAGGGACACAACAATAACGTCCAGAAATCACAAACTTACCAGTGACTCCATCTGGAAAATAATTTGCGATTCGTATTTTGTTTTGACCCTCTGAACTTACCGTTGGACAGGCAAAACTTGATGATATTAAGTTGCCCATTTTTAGCATCAAACACATAATTACAATAAGATAGGCCATTAAAAGTACAGTTCTACTCAGAATTCATAATTAATGTAAAGAAATGACACATGTTTAAGTAATACAAACTCAGTTTGTTTGAGTAGACACACTGATTGGACTTAAAAACTCAATTACAATAAGAAAGGACAAGAAAAAGTTCAGCTTAATCAGAATTAACAAGTAATGTCAATAAATTAGACACATTTAAGTAATATGTACTCAATCTCTTTGAGTTGAATCAAAATCTGGGTTTACAGTGCTTGATGTAAAATTATGGGAAAAAATTACACTGTTTAAGTAAAATAAAAATCAGCAAATACTGTGGAACCAAATAAATGAGAAAGGAATGTTTTAAAAAACTTCCATTATCACTTTGATCATTGGTGCCCAACAGGTCGATCGCGAAGGCAATGCTGGTAGATCGTGCTTTAGGTCAGTGGTTCTCAACCGGGGGTGCCACTGCCATATAAAACTAAAATATAATATATTCACTAATATTATGACTAAAATGTTAAGTAATGTAAAAATATTTAGTCTATAAATTAATAACAGCACCACCTCTCTACACATTCTGTGATATTCTGTGTTCCAGAGAAAGCAAACGTTTCTCATGGCGCTGTGTGTAATACAGACTGAACGACAGCTCAAATCCGCTGTATGAGCATATGATACGCAAACTACAGCTCTCGCCTGGATAAAAGAAGCCAGTGTCACACTAGTAGCCTTGATTGACGGCTACTGTAATTAAGGTAAAGATGATTACAGTGACATACAGGATCGTGCATTAGGCGCTCAAAAAATTGATGTCATCAAACCGCTGATGTCAATAACATCATATTTCTGCTTGAATACAGCTCAGTATATTCACGTAGTTGAATACAGCGAGTGTTTTATGATCAGTACTGAATCAGTACAAAGCCGCACATGACATGACGGCAAAAAATATATATACCTTGGCTACAAAATAAGAATTCGTTCATACAAGATATTCATTTTTCTACTTGTTTTAGTAACTCATGGCCACATTGTACTATTTTGTTACCTCATTTTTTTTAAGTAAAACGAAGAAACAAATTAGCACAACATGATCACTATTTTCTTAAATGAGGTAACAAATTCTTAATTGTTGGCTATGATAAATACATTTTCATCCACAAGTCAATTTATTATTTAATAATTTATAATTTAAATATATATTTTACAAATAATTTAAAACTAAATATTATGACATGTTAATTCTCAGCTTTTTCTGAAATTGTATTTTTCTGAATGGTGTCTGTAGTTTGCCAATAACATATCCCCCACAACATTACACCACCACCACCAGCCTGAACCACTGACACATGAATCCATGTTTTGTTGTTTATGCCAAATTCTAACTCTACCATTCAAATGTCACAGCAGAAATCCAGACTCATCAGATCAGCTGACCTTTTGTCCTATCTTCTATTGTTTGATTTTGGCGAGCCTGTGTGCCTCGGTTTTAAGTTCTTCATGGCACCCGGTGTGTTCTTCTACTGCTAGCTCATCTGCTTCTAGGTTTGATGTGTTGTGTGTTCAGAGATGGTATTCTGCATGCCTTGGTAGTAATGAGTTTCAGTTACTGTTTCCTTTCTATCAGCTCAAACCAGTCTGCCCATTCTCCTCTGGCCTCTGGCATCAACAAAGCATTTTGCCCACACAACTGCCACTTGCTGACTATTATCTCTTTTTCAGACCATTCTCTGTAAACCCTAGAGATGGTTGTGTGTGAAAATGTCCATATATCAGCACTTTTTAAAATACTCAGATCAGCCTATTTGGCAGCAACAGACATGCCACATTAAAATACATTAAATCACATTTCTTCTCCATTCTGAACTTCAGCAGATCATCTTGACTCAATGCTTAAATGCATTGAGTTGCTGCCATGTGATTGGCTGATTAGATATTTGTGTTAACAAACAAACAGGTTTACCTAAAATAAAGTGTCTGGTGAGTGCATATAAAGGTAATTTGGGGGTTATTTTTTCATGAAAAACAAACAGTTCTGCTGTTTTCAATTCATGAAAATGCTGGGCGATCATTGACAGTTGACGTCATAAAAAAAAGGAAAAAGTGTGCACAGGGCAAAAAATATTGTGGCCCTCAGCCTGCCCCAGGGGATCAGTCTCTCAATCACTCTACAGTATGTTGCTGTTAATAAAAAACATATTCTGAATCTAAAGTAATCAAATAACAGATGCATTTGGATTTTGGGCTCAGCATGTCTTTTCATTTCATTCCTAGTCGCCTCCAAAGACTATTCACCGCTGAAATGAATGACCGTGTTCTTCGATGATTGTGTGATACAATCACATCAGATTCCAGATGTCTCAACTGCTGCTGTATCATTAGAATAGTGCATGTGAAAAGAAGAAAGATAAAAGATTGTAAGAAATCTCTTATATGTCTATTCATAAGCAGACTGTGTACCGTGAGAGACATTAATAGAGCAGAATTCATTTTCAGTCATGCACACGCTGCGGAAGTGATGCTTGCCCTGCCGAAGGTTAATAACAACCCATGGAACTACATAGGTTATAATTAAAGAACTGGGACTTGGCAGTATTCCAGTGCAAAACATTATGAACCTGAAGAGAAAACTACTATTACCAATAATTATCCAGCATGTAGAAGCTAAATTATTTTAGAAACACCCTAAGGCTAAAACAAAATGATGATGGTCATCAAACTGATTCTCAGATTTTTTCTAAGCAAAACGTACTGTAAATCAAGAAAGGAAAAAAAGAAAAAAACCTCTTCATTCTGCAGTTAGCATAGACTTGAGCTTTTCCAAGAGCTATAGCCTTGAGAATTTCACATGACTATTCCCTCTAGTGACATTGAGTTGTAAATCATTCTCGTGTTACATATTGACCTCTATTTTGACATAACTGCATTTACATGAAGTTGTTATCTTCAGATAGACACATATGGGCTGTGAATTCATTCAAATCACACATTGTGAAATTACAAAATTAAATAATAAATATATACTTCAACCATTGCTCATGGAGGAAAATGAATACATATAAGCTGTAGGTTTTTAAGGACAATAAATTCTAAAATAATAAATAGGTTGTGTGCTATTCAGAATTAAATTGAGATACTGTCCTAGAATTTGCATGTCATTTAAATTGAATTATTTAGAAAAAAGGGTTTTAAAAGTTCTGAAATTGTAATGTTTGTAGGCCTTAAACATAAATAGTGATTGAACAATAGATTTTGTCATATTTAATAAATTAACAATGTTTTTAAATTCATTCTTTGTAATTGTAAATGTATCTTCCTGTGTGTCACCTTGAACTGATAGAGCCACTTTTTCAGTTAAAACGTTAAAAATAGAATTTTATTATTATGTTGTATTTATAAATTACAATTTTTTATTGTATTTAAATTATTTTAATATTATATTTGTATAATATAAGAATAGACAATAAATTCATTACACATACATAAATAGAATAAAAATAAGTTATTGAGACCAGTAATGATTAATGAACTTGTAACAAAAGAGTTATACATTTATTCTTGTTTCACATATAAAATTACTTTTTATTATATTTATATAAAACAATTAATATAAAATAATTTTACATTTTTATTGAGCAAATAAAAATATAATAATAGACAGTAAATAAATATAAATAAATAAACACAAACAAAATCTAATAAAAATAAGTTAATGAGATCAGTAATTACTTGTAACTAAAGGGGTTGAGTAAAAGTGTGTGGTAATGTGTACAACACAAAACACTATTAGAAATGTTTTTTTTTAAACTAAATTGTTATCATACAGTATGTTTTGAGTTAAACTGTTCTCTGATTCAAATTTAATGAATACCCAGTACCTATATATTGTGACGAGTGCTGCCTCCACCCCTTCATCATCATCATCATCATCACCCCGTACTTTAACGAGGCCTGACGCCACGCCCACTGTGTCTGTCGTTTGCTCCTCCCGCCACAATATATATATGTCCCCCTAAATAATAACTTTAAAGTACAGTATATATAGTATACACAGACATCCTTAAAATAACAAAAAAAAAAAAACCTTACCTTAAAAAAAATATTGAAGTAAAAAGTGTAGCCTTGGCATCCGCTATATTTTAGTTTGGATTCAACTGAATTATAATAGGCAGTTCATACATTAGCATTGTTGTGGGTGACTGACTCATATTGCCGTGAGGCATGATTACACACCATGGCTGAACGCTGACCCACAAGCAGCCTATGGCGACCGCTTCAGTAATGCTTTCTAAATATTTAGCTATTAATGCCATGTAGTGCAGGCTCTTGATATGTATCCTAACATGCAATGACAATAGCTGACCTTCTGCATGGCCTTGTTACTTAATACAGCCAGAAGCACTGTTCATTTCGATGGGATTGTTTTGTAATACAAGATTATGTGTAAAATTACATGTCTCATTTCATAAGATGGCACTCCTCACCCCAACTCATCAGAGGTCAGGAGTCGCCAGTGATTTCATGTGTGGCAGACAACACACAGAATTTCATCAAAAGCCATTGTGCTCCACAAGGATGATTCTATTTTAAGGTATTACATTTTAATACTTCATTTTTTCCTCCAGGCTTTGCTGTGTTCATTTCGCCCCCCCAAACGGAGGCTGAGTAAGCGAATCGATACGGTAGCCCAGCATGTCGTCTGGGGTTTAATTTGCTGTACCGCTGTAAATAATCGAAGAATCTAGAAACAACTATTCAAGGTAGAGAATCAAATGCATTAAAATACCAGAAAGACCCCACAGTACTGTACTTCATGAATACTGCAAGCCACATATGTCGACCTGAAAGGATTGCATCAGATCTCATAACACACCAGATCAGACTCCACTACAAAGGGCATTCTGTGCATTCATGTCCGTTTTGGTGCTGCACACCGAAATCAAAGAACTTGTGTCAAGTTATATAACAGAAAAGAGGTGATTGTGAATCGTGTTTTGCTCCTCTGCCCACTGTAAAATGTTCTCGGCCAGTCCTTTACTGTGGAAATGTGACTCAAGACACAGAGGGCATGTAGACGTGTGCTGCAGAAATAGTAACTGAGAAACAGTGCCGTGTCAGAGCTGTGATACACAATGTGCTGTTTCTGCTCAGTACCGCTAATGAGCCAAGTCAAGACAAAGGGCTAGAAAATGATTTCCTCTCCCTTTGATTGTCCAGCGTTTATGAGGACAAAGCTCGAGCGGAAAAGGGGAGAGTTTTTCATGATGGGAGAGAGATGTTCACTGACTAACATCCAGCCAAACTAAACAAATGTTTCAGCAGCCAGTGATGTGTTTCTCAAAAACATTGTTAGCCAACTGTACCCGCAAGTTACATCATTACCATTCCCAACATAGTTCAATGTTTGGCATTCGACCATAGTTCATTCCCAAACAGCATTGTAAACTTGTGTGGCTGGAACTACAGCTCTTGATCTGTGGATAAATTCTTCTTAGCAGAAAATCATATTCTTGACCACAATTAGCAAGCTAATATTCAGTATACATAGATAGTAGTAACTGATTACATGTTTACATGCGATCTGGATTACGTAATCAGATTCAAAAATGTAATACTTGTAATTAGAGTATTAGATTATAAAATACTCATAATCATATTACAGTTACTTTTTATGGATTTACTTGACATGGCAGTAAATTATTCACAATTTATTGATTCTCCCAAATTCTTTGTTTTTCCTCTTTTAAATGTTCCTTTCTAACAATGCTACTCTGTGTCATACAATTTGATTATATTCACAAATACAGAAAGAAAGAAAGAGAAAGAGAAAGAAAGAAAGACTATATGTCAAGGAATATATATTTTCTTGGTATGCTTAGTGGAAAGTTTAAAACATGTTTGATAAAAAGAAAATTTCTACTTTCAAAACTTTCACTTTTTGTGTGTGTGTGCGTGCATGTGGGGAGAACAACTATTACTGGCTATTACTGTTTCTAAACTGTGCATTTCAAATCACAGACTTCCTAAAATGTGTCATCTCTCAAAAAGTCGTGTCCATTTTTATCACATCCATAACGTAAGTGGATTTCTCGATTTAAAGTGGAGGAAAACTTATCTAGACTGACATCTGGACTGTACCTGCAGGGGGTTCAGTTTATTATGCATAATGATAGTTCCATATACTAGTGATTTCTTTCTCAGTGAAGTTACATTTAACATTTTCACTGCAAATGTCACATCCGTTGAGATGGAGTTGTTCTTTATTTGTGCTAACTGCGTTCAATTATTATTGTTAAAACTTACCTTCTTTCTGAACCATTAGTAAAAATACATGGAGGCAGTGTTTGATCTCGAGTAACTCTCTCGTTTCTCCAAGAAAACAAAGAAAACACTCTGATCTTTTGTCCACTGGTCTTGCCGTTGGAGAGTATTACTTTAAAAAATGAATAATTTACACAATATATCTTCAAATATTTAACACTGCTAAGCAAACATCTCAGCAGCACATCTGAACTCTTAAAGACCAACACAATCTCATGGCTCATCATGCAATATAATTGTACAATATTTGTCAAATGTAATATGTGAGTTTTCATACGATCCGCTTACATCCCAGTGATGATTATTTTTAGAGTTGGGCTTTCTTGCTTGCTTAAAAAAAAAGGAAACAAACTAAAACATTTTCATAGGTTCATATTGTACACTGCTAAAAAATGTGAAGGAACAGTTTGAAAACACATCACATCTCAATGGGGAAAAATATAATACTGGATATCTATACTGATATGGACTGGGTAATGTGTTCGGAACAAAAGGATGCTGCATTGTTTGATGGACATGAAAATTATCAACCTACAGAGGGTTGAATTCAAAGACACCCTGATAATCTAAGTGTAAAATTATGTAGTAGGCTAGTCAATTTTGCTTATATTTCATTGCAGCAGCTCAAAACGGTACTCAGTAGTTTGTATAGCCCCCACATGCTTGCCTGACAACATCAGCGCATGCTCTTAATGAGACGACGGATGGTGTCCAGGTTATTTCCTCACAGATCTGGACCTGGGCATCACTGAGCTCCTGGACAGTCTGAGGTGCAACCTGCCAGATGGAACAAAACATAATGTCCCAGAGGTGATCTGTTTGATTTAGGTCAGGCAAGCGTGGTAGCCATTCAATGATATCAATTCCTTCTGACAATGGGTACAAGGATTTCAGCCCGATACCTAATGGCAGTCAGGGTGCCATTGTCTAGCCTGCAGAGGTCTGTGCGTCTCTCCATGAATTTGCCACCGCAGACTCAGCACCAAACCGGTCATGCTGAATGATGTTACAAGCAGCATAACGTTCTTCATGGCTTCTCCAGACCCTTTTACCTCTGTCACATGTGCTGGGTGAACATGCTTTCGTCTGTGAAAAGCACAGGGCGCATGTGGCGGACCTGCCAATTCTGGTGTTCAATGGTAAATCGAGCTCCACCGTGAGCACAGGACACTAGACACTAAAGGATGTTGGGCCCTCAGGCCACCCTCACGAAGTCAGTTTCTAATTGTTTGGTCAGAAACATTCACACCAGTGGCCTGCTAGAGGTCATTTTGTGGGGCTCTGGCAGTGCTCATCCTGTAACCTCCTTGCACAAATGAGCATATACCAGTCCCGCTGATGGGATAAGGACCTTCCAATGAGTTGAACTGCCTGTTTAACCTCTAGGGTCAAGGTATCGCCTCATGCTACCAGTAGTGACACTGACCTTAGCCAAATGAAAAACTAGTGAAAAACAGTCAGAAAAGATGAGAAGGGAAAAAAATGTGAGTGGCCTCCACCTGTAAATCCGTTCTTGTTTGGGGGGTCGTCTAATTGTTGCCCATCTAGTGCACCTGTTGTTAATTTCATTAAAACACAAAAGTAGCTTAAACTGATTAACACCCCCCTCTGCTACTTAACTGACTGGATCAACATCCCAGGAGTTTAATTGACTTAATGCTATACTCTGATTAAAAAGTGTTCCCTTTTGAGCAGTGTATAAAAGTATGCGATATTGTCACCTCATAATGGTTCCTGTAAGATCAGGTTACAAAAGAACTAAAAAATGAATAAAATCAAACAAGGATTTTTAGATAGTGTTTATACTACAATTACACAGATCTAAAGAACTCTCAATTCATCATGACTCGGCAATAAACTACTACTTCAGAAAAAATGAAAATTCTGTCATGATTTAGACACTCTCTCACAGAGCCTAAATCAAACAGAGCAATAATAACATCAAACTGATTCTCACGTGTCATGTGATGTCATGACACCAACGCCTGTAAGCTTTGATGTTACTGATGTGTCACAATATTTGCTTAAATATAAAGGGGCTTTTGAAAGTTAAGTGGTCAGAAAATATTTTTTTAATAGAGGGAACTGTTTAAACTGCAATGTAGTACAGACAGCTAAATTATTTTTTACCTAAAAATCAACATTCTATCATCCTTCACTCAGTCTCATGCTGTTCCAAATTATGTTTTTTCTTCTGCGAAACACAAAAGAAGAATGCTTCTGTTGTTTCTGTTCATAGAGTGAACATCAGTGGGGTCCAAAAATGACAAAGGTAATCCGAACAATTTCAGTGGTTAAATTCAAGCATTCTAAAGCAATACGATCACAGTAGTAAAGTGGTTATTCAAATGCAAAATAATTCAATTCACTGATCACATACTGTCACGGATGTACGGGGGGATCCAGGAACGAGGAGACGTGGAAGTTCGTTCAAACACTTTATTTACAAACACGGAGATCGCGGGAGACATGAACACAAGGAATGACGTTAATACTGGAAAAAGACACTGGGAACACTGAGGACTTATAAAGGGAAGGAAATGAAGGAGCAAACAAGATAATTAATAACACAGGGCTGGGGACTAATCAACTAAAGACACAGGGCTGGGAACTGATAATTACAAATGATGACAGGAACAGGAACTGACCAAATATGGGCACGAGAGGAGGGGAAACACAAGACACAGAGAACACAGTCTGACATTACCCCTTTCCAATAGGCGCGCCGCGTATGACATCGAAAGGGAGGGTGGCGCTCTGGAGGCCTCAAGGGACACGGAGACAGGACAGGACAGGAGGCCTCCAGGGCGGCGCCCGTTCCGGGAGCCATGGCGGAGCGGGAGCTCAGGCGGCCATGGCGGGTCAGGGGACTCGGGGGGCCATGGCGGATCCGAGGACTCAGGAGGCCTTGGCGGGTCAGGGGACTCGGGAGGCCATGGCGGATCGGGGAGCTTGGGTGGCCATGGTGGATCCGGGAACTCAGGAGGCCATGGCGGATCGGAGAGCTTGGGTGGCCATGGTGGATCCGGGAACTCAGGAGGCCATGGTGGATCCGGGGACTCGGGAGACCATGGCGGAGTGGGGAGCATGGGAGGCCATGGCGGGTAGTCCCCCCCCAAAATTTCCTTGGGGAAATTCCCCAGCAGGTACTCTGAGAGCCGGACGGGGCCGGCAGGGCTCTGGAGAGCTGCGGAACCAGCAGGGGCTCTGGAGAGCTGGACGGCCAGCAGGGGCTCTGGAGAGCTGGACGGAACCAGCAGGGGCTCTGGAGAGCTGGACGGAGGCAGGGGGCTCTGGAGAGCTGGACGGGCCAGCAGGGGCTCTGGAGAGCTGGACGGGACCAGCAGGGCTCTGGAGAGCTGGGCGGAGCCAGCAGGGGCTCTGGAGAGCTGGACAGCCAGCAGGGGCTCTGGAGAGCTGGACAGGCCAGCAGGGGCTCTGGAGAGCTGGGACGGACCAGCAGGCTCTGGAGAGCTGGACGGGACCAGCAGGGCTCTGGAGAGCTGGACGGGACCAGCAGGGGCTCTGGAGAGCTGGACGGGACCAGCAGGGGCTCTGGAGAGCTGGGCGGAGCCAGCAGGGGCTCTGGAGAGCTGGGACGGAGCCAGCAGGGCTCTGGAGAGCTGGACGGGACCGGCAGAGGCTCTGGAGAGCTGGAGGAGCCAGGGCTCTGGGGAGCCGGACGGGACCGGCAGGGGTTTGGGAGCGGACGGGACCGGCACTGGAGGACGCCTGGCAGCGCAGCGCCTCGGGGCGCCTGACAGCGGAACTGGACAGGACCAGCAGGAACGACGGAGAGAGCTTGCGAGGATCGGCCACAGGAGGGCGCTGTCGGGGAGCAGGCACTGGAGGGCGCTGTCTCGGAGCAGGCACTGGAGGGCACAGTCTCGGAGCAGGCACTGGAGGGCGCAGTCTCGGAGCAGGCACTGGAGGGCGCTCGGGAAGCGCGGGCACTCGGCGGCGCTAGCGCTGGCACTCGGTGGCGCCGGGAAGCACTTTCGGCGCTGGAAGCGCGAACTCTCTGGGCGCTGAAGCGCATCTCGGGCGCTGAGCGCATCTCGGGCGCTGAAGCGCGAACTCTCTGGCGCTGAAGCGCATCTCGGGACGCTGGAAGCGCTGAACTGGAAGGTGAGCTGGGCGGGACCAGCGGAGACGAAGATGAGCTGGTTGAAACTTCCCAGACACCGGAAAATACCCTCTCTCCAACACAATCCCGTGGTGTCTGGGAGATCCATGGGACGATGGTAAGAGGCCCCAACTCCATCGCCTCGGAGGAAGAGGATGAGTCGTTTAGTTCCAGTATTCTGTCACGGATGGGATCCAGGAACGAGGAGTTCAAACACTTTATTTACAAACACGGAGATCGCGGGAGACATGAACACAAGGAATGACGTTAATACTGGAAAAGACACTGGGAACACTGAGGACTTATAAAGGGAAGGAAATGAAGGAGCAAACAAGATAATTAATAACACAGGGCTGGGGACTAATCAACTAAAGACACAGGGCTGGGAACTGATAATTACAAATGATGACAGGAACAGGAACTGACCAAATATGGGCACGAGAGGAGGGGAAACACAAGACACAGAGAACACAGTCCTGACACATACAGAGCCTTAAGAGTGCATGAAATATTGCTGCACCAAGTTCTTGCCATGGTTCTTCATGAACTCAATTTAATGTCATGCACACAGCCATAGTCCCGCAGTGACCCAAACCATCAAACCTATTTCCTGGAGATAAAAGACATGCATCTCCACATTTTTGGATTGGTTGAAAAAGAAAAAAAAGTATTTCCTCCATAATGTAGGATGTACCTCTGCGACCGGTTCATCTATGCCGGCTGAGCTACTGAGGTGCAGGACATGATTACCACACAAATAACTACAGTGACTGAATCCCTCTGCTCTGCAGGCAGCAGGAGGAAAACAACGAAAGAAATGGAGCAACAAAGAGGCGAGAAGGAATGGGAATTAGAGGGTAAAGTGAGGAACAGAGAGTGAAATGAACAGACAGAAGGAATGGGAAATAGGGAAAAGGGAAGTGCAAGGCAAGGCAAAGGTTTAGGAACATTTCAATTACTGTGTAAACAGACAACAAAGACCCGGAACACTGGAAACTATAACAGTCTTTAGCCTCAAGGGAAACTCATTTCCCCTCCTCAACTTTGCTCTTCACAGAAATAATGTCAGAGAGACACAGAGCAAACATTTGATGTTCTGCCTCCGCTGACAGACTTTCATTACATCTGAAATTATCTTCAAAAGCTTGAGGGTAATTAATTGCCCGTAAAGATTAACTGTAAGCAACTTTCCCAAGAGCGGAGATCACTTTTTAAGTTTTCGCTGAGAATATTTCTAAGTGTCCAGAGTGTTTTTAATTTCACTTTAATTAATGTTGTAATTGCTTTTGTAATTGGTTGGAGCTTCACTTGGAGTTTTAGGTCACACACAGCGTATAGTTCACCGATTCTTCAGACATGAGACCACGACACACAATTTTACCGGCCGTTCATTTTACTTTCAAATGACAAATCTTCCACTGTGAAATTAATCAGAGATGATCACTAGAGTGTTGTTAACAGAAAAGTACATTTTCATTGGATTTGCTTTATTTAATTTAAATGATGAAAGCACATTTGCACTCTTTCTATCCAAACCACCTGTCCACCATTATTTCTGAGAGTATATATACTGTATAAAACACAACTGTCGATAATATGAAATGTTTCTTGAGCACCAACCCATTATATTAAAATGATTACTGAAGTTTCATGTGACACTGAAGACTGGATTACTGGAGATTACATTTTAAAGTACAGTACTTTTAAATAAAAAAACATAAACATTGAATTGATTCATATTAGCAAAACAACAGAAAACGGCTTAATTTTACACAAGTGTGACTATCATTGTAATAAAAATGTAAGAAAAGTACAAAATAGAATAATTGTACTGGTTTTAGACATTTAAACCACACGATATCTGTCAGGAACTCACTTCAAATATTAATAACACCAGAAGGTATATGGTAACACCATATCTAAAATGTATCACACGTTTGGAAGTCAAAACATTTCCAATCAAAAATTCAGCAGAGTAGCACTAAAATAGAAAAATGATATTCCAGCACTTACAGATATCACATGCATGATTGATTTAGTCTCTTTGTGAATATGAAACAGTTCTCCTCTAATATTTAACTCTTTTCTCCACGAACCTAATATTCTGGTGTGTTTTTTCTTCTTCATCATTTTGTGATCAATGCTTTTGAGAATATTTATAATCACAGTGCACAGCAGAACAGAACATAGCTCTTGTGTTCTGTTGATATTGACTCTACATTGTGTGTGTGTGTGTGTGTGTGTGTGTGTGTGTGTGTGGGGGGGGCATGTTTATGTGGTTTATGAGGACACAAATTTGTATAATGACATGGGTATGACATAGGTATTACAAGGAGAAGGTGATTTATGAGGACATTTTCAGTGTCCCCATAATTTAAAAATGCTTATAAATCATACAGTGTGCGTTTTGGGGAAAGTAGAAATGCACAGTCTCCTGTGAGGCTAAGTTTAGGTGTAGGGTAGGTGTAGGGCAATAGCACATACAGCTTGTACAGTATAAAACCATTACGCCTATGGAGAGTCCCTAAACCATAAAACCAACATGTGTGTGTGTGTGTGTGTGTGTGTGTATTGTATATATATATATATATATATATATATGAAAATAATTTCATTTATTCATTTAATTGTATGTCATTTTGGAGGATGTTTAAAGTAGGCCTATGTTATCAAGTTGTTCAAGTATAGTTTATATTGAAATACTTTACATAAAAAAGGAATGAAAAGTTATCTTTTGTATTTTTTGGGCTATTAAAACAGCTGGTGTCTCAGACCCCCAACAAAACACGAATGTTAAAGTAACACAATCATGTACAATAAACTTATAGCAAGTGACTTACTTTATTTAAATTGTGTTACTTAGAGAAAATAAACCCACATTATAGTACATGGACATTCTCCAACAAAAAGAAATGAATGCGCAGAAGGAGGGGCGTACCGGGTGAGAGAAATAGAGAAAGGGTGGGGGCACGAGAGTTATGCTTTATATGTATTGCTCAGTATGAAAGTGTTCAGGCAGGAGATGCACTCGTGGGGAAACCGGCATTCATGCTCCATCATATTTTACAGCCGATCAAGACCAAGAGATCATCCAACCTGCTCCCCCCGAGAGAACAGAAGAATCTAAAGAAAGCTCTCTGTTTATTCCTGCGAAAAGCGTTTCCCATTGAACATTTATTCTTACCTCTGTCAGATGTGCGTCAACTTCTTCCATTGCGCGCCAGCGTGGGTTTGGGAACGCGCGCGCACCTGCTTTCACCTGATGTGAGAAAACAATTTATCGACATACGTCAGACCTGTTCCGAAAAGGACCGCTTTCCTGGGTGGACATTTGCTCAGAGGATTTCCAAGTGTCGTCTTTTATCATTTCCTCCGTGTCTCGGACAGCCGAAGTGAAACTCATGTCAGGTAGTGCCTGCCCCTCTTTCCGAAATCTGCGTGATGGTGATGTTAACTTGAGTTCGCCGTTTGAAAACACCTATTATTTTGAGTTGCAGGACACAGCGTGGATTTGCGAGGAGGAAGCATGTATGGCTGAAGGATGTGGGCTCGGAGCGTTGGTCCTAGACCGCCTGACCTGATGCTCCTATGGGAGGGGATGGTGATCTGTCTCCGCTGGGCTTGTGTGCTCGTCTCTCTGGCTGTGTGTGTGGACTCCGCCGGAGCCGCTCGGGTGGCTGCTGTCCGATAAAGGTCCTTTCCATCGCTCTCAGGAATTCATCGAGTTCACCGAGCGATACCAACACGGCTTTACAACCAGATACAAAATATACAGGTACGACAGGTCTCAGAAACAGTAATGTGACAGTGTAATTCGTGTCGGTTATGTGTGAGGTTAGGGTCAGATTCCAGCACCCCTTTCCATTTAAACCGTTCTTAGGTGTCTTTTTAACCCGGGCTAGAGGGCTGCTGTACTACTTGAATAACAGCATGATTGATTCGCCTTAAGCTTGAGCCCACAGGTGATGCTCTTTTGATTCTGTTCACTAAACAGAGTTGCGCACATTTCTATCACATTCTTATACAGAGTTCTATAAATAATGAACGTTGAGAACTGGAGTTGGTTCGTGTATTTCTTCTCTGCCAATGAAAATAGTTCCAAAAGAAGCCCAAGCTTCAAGCACTGAAGCTGGAAAATTATAACAGATAGCGTTCGCTTAGTATTGGCTCGCATCTATCTAAGGAAAACAAATCCTGCTTAATTATATATTTCTACTATATCTTGCTTTTTATAGAGAGAAAAACTGTGTAACTTTTTTTTAATTGCATTTGTTAAATTAAATTAAATTCAATTCAAGATTATTTGTATAGTGCTTTTTTGATACAATCGATGAAAATGAAAATGGCAATTATATAATAATAAAATTATATAATAAAAAACATATCATGCCTTATTCCATGTGCTATGAAGGCATACAGTTTGAGTGACAAGCAGGGCAAAATTTAAGTTACGTTTCACTGAAGACTTATTTAAAAAGATACATCCATACATGTTGAAAGATGAGCAAGATCCAATAGATTTGATGTCCAATATGTCACAGCACTTCCTAACACTTTTGAGTGTTTAAATTTGAGACTTTAGTTAAATTCATCACAATTGTTGCTGAAATCTAGGTCTCTACTTCAAAAAAAGCTCTTATACTACTTCAGAACTAAGTGGTTTTATGGTAGTTTTTCAGCTATTTAAAAAACACCTTTTGAGTGCACAACAAAAAGTAAATGATCATAATAAGTAAATAGAATTAAATTTGAAATTGTGCAAATAAATCAAGTCCTCTAGAAGGAGTACAAAGTGTAATTTTCATAGTGCAGGATAAAAGTGGCTAGAGCCATGTTTCCTCTTGAAAGCGTGTTGGTGAAAGGACACATCTGAATATGTGCATGTCTGTGCATGTTCCTTTCAGTGGAGTGTTTTCTTGCTAAAAATACCAAATCTATTGCACATTTTTCTTAATTCATGGTTAAGTAACTGGGATTTGCTTCCCCCACACAAAACCACACAGGTTATTCTAGCCAAGAACTGCCCACTTAAACACAAGGCTGTCTGACTGACATGAAAAACAACCAACCACAGGTCATCTGTACAAGCTGTTCAGAAATGTGGGTTGTACTCTATTTTGTTGTATGTGCACTTACAGTGTACTTACCTAAGACAGAACTGGGTAATATAAGGTAACAACATGGGTTAAGGTTAGCTTTAAGGGTGCGTTCAGGGTTAGTATCTGGTTATTACCCAATTTTACTATAATAGTATGTATGCAAAACTAGATTGTAAATATGAGTGTACACATTGCTGTAGAATCAGAAATGTTAATACATGCAAATGATCTTAAGGATCATTTTTTTCAACTATATAGAACCCTTTGGAATGGAACGTTTCCATAGAGGACAATGGTTCTTCATGGAACCACCAAAACCAATGAATAAGTAGTTTTTTATTTTCTAACTCAGAAAATAAGGTGGAATATACAAGTCGAAAATGCCTAGTTTGCTTGATTGTGAGTTCCTCAAACAAAACTCATATATCTTGCAAAGATTTCATCCCACAGCCTTACAAACTTTGGCAATTATAAGGTGATTTTCTCATTATAGCAACCCTTTGCCTTCCAAACATGACTTTTTGTGCACCCCAACTGCCGAAAATTGTGTTAAGCCAAGCAGCCAATCAGAATAGAGCTTGCCAGATCAAGAAAGTACTAGCCATTTTTATTCAATATGCAACAAACAGACTTTGGGTGGTATGAGGGTACCGTCTTACGCCTTTTTTCTCTATTGTGATACGAAAACCCACCATACACTATATTACACAGTTTGTCAAGTGGTGGTGCGACAACGTTCCTAATGTTTGCTGAAGTATTTATTCTCATGGGCTCATATATTAGCCATAACCAAACAAATCATAACACAATTCTGTATAACATCCCTGGTGAAAAGACATCAAGTATAATAAACTCAGCATAGCGCCTCAGAATTCACCAATAAATACCTTCTCCAAACAATAAGTAATAATGCATAAACACACCTCCACAGCCTTCACGAAGCCTTGCAGCCGAACTCTAGAGTATTATTAGCATCATTTTCCTCTTGATCTCATCTTCATTTATGCCTCTGGTTTCTGCTTCTGATTACAAAATAGCTTGTGGCTTTTGATTACATTGTGCCCTCGAGTCTGCACCGCAGGCTCTCAGAGAGCTCTCCAGCAAAGGAGCGTTTTGCCCTCTCTGGTATGTCGGTGGTGATCAGTGGCTTAGGTGCTCAACTCTAGTGCTCATCGGGCGCCTCATCTGATACTTACACCATCCCTCGTTGGGCTGATTGGTGATAATGACATCCTCCATTCCCTTCATGATTGTTCTCTGGATAGGGCCCTTCATGTGAGTGATTGGATTGGTTCCCATGAGTTTTAAACTCTGTCACTAGTATAGAGGGCTGTGGTTTAATTGCTAATGTCTAAAGAGAGATTTCTTACATTTCTTTTCTCCGGTGTGGAGACTAATAACCTTGTAATGGAAAATGGAATGTGGGAAATAAGATGAAAGAAAATAATAAATATTGATCTAATTGTGTGGTCGTGCAGAACCTGAGAAGAAGAGGCATGTTTTTGCTTGCCATGCAATTTGTACACTGCCTAGATACCAGTAACTGGATTTGTATATAAATTATGAGATATTTTCCCATAAGGCAGAAAGTACTGGCTACAAATCGATTTTGTTGTAATCTGACAAACTGATATTAAATTATCTTTTACTGTATGAGATGCATGAATATACAGATATAAACTGTATTAGTTAAACTTTATTAAAAATAAACTTTATTAAAAATACAGTAAATGTTGGATCCTTTTATGAAATATTATTTCAATTTGAAATGGCTGTTTTCTGTTTGAATGTATTTTAAAATGCATTTTATTCCTGTGACGTAAAGCTGAATTTTCAGCATCATTGCTCCAGACTTCACACAATCCTTCAGAAATCATTCTGATATGTTGATTTGCTGCTCAAGAAACATTACTGATTATTTCTATGTTGGAAACAGCTGTGCTGCTTAATATTTCTTTTGAAAGTGATTATATTTTTGAGGATTCTTTGATGAATAGTAACTTCAAAAACAGCATTTAGTTGAAATTTAAACCTTTTGTAACATTATAAATGTCCTCACAACCAATTTAATGTATCCTTGCCAAATAAATATGTTTATGTAAAATGTAATAAATAAATACAATTAGCATATATTGCATATATTGAATCAGCATATATTGAAATGTTAATAAATTAACATTCATTGATTGATTCAAGAAGAAAGCAAGTGACTTGAGTCAGTGAATCATTAATTCACTTGTGGTTTCATTATCAAAATGCTGCTGTATGTTCTCAGAAAAGCAGTTCTGCTGTGGCTTTGTTTGGAGATCTTTCATTTGTAAAACTGAGCAAAACTATGATATTGACATCAATGTGTCTAAATTAATATATATCAGTTTATTTCTCGTTTATTTGGTATAAAATCAATATCAAGTTTTTATCACAACGTCACATAGTCACATCATGCAAATATTCAGAAAAAATTGCCTTGTTGCTCTTGCTCAAATGATATTGCTAAACTGTATTTTTTAAATATATATTTGTGCTTATAACTGCTTTATCGTGTGGCTACAGCATGCACGGAGTCATTGCTCTGCCTCATGTTCGTCATTAAGCAATTGCATGTAATGTAAGATGGCCTGGATGTGGTAAACATGTAAAAAAGCAGTTGTTTTATTGTTTATAATTAATCAAACCAAATTAACAATTTATATCAACAGCCCTAATAATTATATTAAATTTCATGTAAACATTATGATATTTTTCCCAAAGGCAAAAGGTACTCTTGAGTATCACATTTATTCTTAATTGCCTGTATGAAATTCGTATTATTATGTCTTTTATTATTTTACAGATATATGATCATGAAGCTGGAATGTGATGCTTAAAACAAGTGTTTCCACACGCAAAAAAAGTTTTGAAATATAAACAAATAAAAAAGAAAGAAAAGTTGAACATTCTCTCTCAATTTTTCTCTACAGCGTTTAGGGACGCACGAGTGGGATGCTTTGTTTGAAGATCTACCATCTGAGCATTAGCTTCAGGGAATGCAACAAATTCTGTCAGACCGGATCAGAACAGAATATCAGATGACTAAACTTTGAAACTGAGCTCTCTCGCTGCGTAATAATACATGCAAATGTATTTAAATGGAAAGAAACTAGATTCCATTCTCCATACACAATACCTAATTCATAGTTTAGTGGGTGTACAGTATGCATTTTAGTTTACAGTACTTCCTTTAGCCAAGCAAGGTATTGCTGTTATTCTGTGTGAGGGTGTAATCAGATAATAGTACTGAAAGGAAATGTAGCCAACATTATAACACACTGTCTCACCTCAGCATTTGGTTAGAGCAGTTAAACAGACAACATTTACAAGATTTCCCTTGTTCAATGTAAAATGCACAATTCGAGATGCACAGGCACCACACAGAGTTTAAAGGAGGGTCTTAAGGGATTACATCCTCACATTTCTTTGTAGAAATGTGCTCAGATTGTGCACCTGGCTCCCTATGGAGGCTCTTCAAGCCCCAAAACAATGAAATACCTCCTACCGTCCTGACTGCTCTGTTGAGCCCAAAAGAGCTTTTTGAAATAGGAATAGAGCAAACAAACATTGAGAGAGGGACAGATGTGGAGAAGAGCCAGACTGAGTCATTACAGTCACATTCATGTCGCCCTCTCCTAATGCGAGAGGATGTGCTGATTATTGTGCTCCAGTATTGGCTCATGCAGCGTCTCACGTAAATGATTATGAACTCGCAGGGAGTTCGGCCGATGGAAGGTCAACAGCCTTGCTGCGGAGAGACAAGAAGGCAATGGGGTGGCCGTGCCCTTTGACCCTGACTTTATCCATAACATCAGGCTTCTGGGGAGAAGGCCAAGCCTGCAGAAAATTACCGACACCATCATTAAGAAATACGGGACTCATTTCCTGCTCTCTGCCACTCTGGGAGGTAAGAAAACTATATTACATGCGAGCTAGTATGTTAGTATCACTGCAAAACAGATTTTCATTCTTACCTTGTTCCTGAGTTGCAAGGACATCTTTATATAGTCTCAGTAGAGGCTGATGTGACATTATTAACACTGGGGTTAGTGTTACTCATAACTTCAGTTCCTGGATTAATTTAATAGGTCAAACAACGAACTCAAAATTTAGCCCGTTTCATTTATCAATGTACATTTCATCGGTGCATGTTACTCCAAAGAAAAAGGCTTGTCTTTGTAACCTTTCTTTAAAAATGCAGTTATGTTAAACTGAAACGACTCTGAAAGGACTTTCCTTTTTGGCTGATGACACCCAGGCCAGTGGTTCTCAAACAGGGGAGCAGGGCCCACTAGAGGGGCCTCAGCAACCTTCCAAGGGGACTGCAGGATAAAGTACAATTATTATTATTATCAATAATATTACTAACATACTGAAACAATCGAACTTGACAATCAATTTTTTCTTCAATAACTATAGTTTTCATTGAAGAAAACATTTCTTATTATTTAGTAGTTATTAACAGTTATTACTATTTAACCTTTTGTGTAAACAGCAATATTATTATTATTATTATTATTATACTAAAACAATCTAACTTGATCAAAATGCTACATAAACACAATCAAGATCCTTTTTTCTCCCTCAATAACTTTTTATTGAAGAACAATTGACACTATATTCACACAATGAATTATGCTTATATATTTATAGTTATGGTTTTGTTAATATTATGTTACATGGAAGTTCATTAGATATTTTATTAGACAGTTTAGGCTTTTGAGCCAAAATGGTGAGAACCACTGACCTATAGGCCATGTGGCCTATTAGTTAATAGTTAATGCTAACGAATAGCTGATTATGAATTGTTTTAAGCTGTTGTTGTAGGTAATTCAGCCCTTCTAAAATAGACAACACAATGCATGTAATATGTAATATTGCCATTTCTCACTGTATAATTTTTTATATTGTTTTATATTCATTTTAAATACATTGATAAATAATACAGACATTGTTTTTTATCAAATCTTCAAGATGTTAGTAGGGGATGGAGAAAAGGGGAGGGGGGGTGGTGGTTTAAAATTCTTATTATGGGGAGATAATTGAGAGAAATGAGATTCTAAGTGTAATCCTAAGAAAGAATTCAGTAAATAATGGGAAATTGAAGATTGAATTGGAAGAGAGCAGTGCCTGAGTGTAAAAATGATGAATTGAATTGTTTGCATCCTGACCTCATCACATATTACTTTCATTGCTGCATACAGATAACGGAAAATACATTTGCATTTACACCTTCATTTGAATGTAGAATGCAAACACCTAAAAATGTGTTTGCAGTGATCCGATCACATTTCTTAATGTAGTGAAGTGTGATCTGATCATGACACGATCACAGAAAATGCATGTTAATACTGGGTGTGCAGGGAACCATTTTGCTTTGGCTCATGTTGAGATGCTCTTTGCATTAGCAACAACATCAAAAGTTCTGGTGATGTATCAGCAATCTTGTTCTGCTTTTCACTGTCCAGTCAGTTTCCCATGTGTTAATAAAGACCCTCCCAGTTCTTCTCCCTGAATATTCTGTTTCACTCAAAAATATGTCAATAAGAAAGCAAAATGGATTGCGACTGCCTTGTCATTTTTCATAGGCAAGATGAAAAATGTGGACTGTACGTCTGTTTGTTTAGCTGCTTTTCAGCTCTGAGAACTCATCTTCCATTTGTAGATATATTGGAGAGCAGCAGCTCTCGGTTCTCTATAGTCCTTTATACCTTGCCTGCCGAGAGATTGTTTACAGTATACACCTCTTCAAAAGAGACATGCTCATTCATCAATATCTTGCTCCATAAATAAACTGCTTTTATACCATGACCGAGGCTGAAAGTGGAGATCATTTGAAGGTCTGGCTAATGCTCCACAGGACACCTTTTGACTCAAACATTTTTTTCTTAGGCATTTATTCTCTCCAAACAAACCCACCAGCTGAGTCAATTGATTTTCATTGGATCGCTCTCACTCGGAGATGAAGGATACTCTCATCTGTACCATGCGTGTAATGAGAGCTGACGCGTCAGATGGGGAAGAGCTGCATGGCTTTGTCGGCCCCCGAAGGGCCGAGACAGGGCAAGCTCATGCTGTAGATGATTAGGGTTGATTAGCTTCTCCAGCTGAGATGATCATTTTTGTCTGGCTTTTGATCAGGTGAGGAGTCCTTGACCATTTTCGTGGACAAAAGCAAGCTTAGCAGAGGTCAGCAGAATGGCGCCGCCTCCAACGCTACAGCCGGTTCACTGACCCTCGAAGCCCTCCACCAACTGGCAGCATCCTATTTCATCGACAGAGACAGCACGCTCCGGAAGCTCCATCACCTCCAGATTGGCTCCACCGCCATTAAGGTACGACCCCATGCTACCGGACAGGTTTGAAATGTGATGGCAGTGGTAAATAAATTCAAAAATCGATTTTGCTTCTATGAAGTAATTCTATAGGGCTGGGCTGTACATTGCATATTAGGGATATTATCACAATGGAATATGGAATATAAAAATATGGAAATATCATATAGATGGTAAATGCTAACCTGACACTTGTTTATGGTGGCCGAGAGAGCTTAACACTCTGCAACTGAAGAAAACACAAGCAAAGAGAAAAAAACAGCAAATTAAGAAAGCATATAAAAACATATCGGTATATATGTCTTCATCAGTTTGAAAACGCAAATACCCACAACTCAACACGCTGCAAATACTCACAATGCAACCAAATACAGAAAACCACTGCAAATAGCACATGGTTTTAACCATTAAATAAGCATAATGGATTTTATTGATGTAGAAATAAACAAAAAACGTACATTTCATCAAGAACTCCACGGATGAGTAGACATTGAACAGTAAGCAGCCAGGTTCATCACTTGTTGGGCTCCCCTATAAACATTTCCATTTTATCTATGGTTAATCTTTGTTTGCATTGTGAGTATTTGCATTGCATTTCTTTTTTTGCATTATAAATATTTGCAGCATATAATTCTGTATTTCTTTGCACTGTATTTGCAGTGAATAGGTTTTTTTGCATCATGAGTATTTTAATCCGTGTATCATTATTTCACTAGTTTTTTCATTTAATATTGAAAGTAGAAACATTAGAAACCAGCTCCTTTTTGTTTTTTTTGTTTTTTTCAAGAAACTAAAATTTAAAGGAGAAACTAAAATTCAGCTTAATTTTTAGTTTTTTGTTCAAGGGTAGAAAAATTAACAAACACGTTTCTACACATGGGCGGGAATTAAACGCCCCTCTCTGCTGATTGGTCAGCCGAAAATCAAACCGTGCCGTCATCAGTTCTTCCACAGTACCGCGAGGCAGAATAATAGTCCTCCACTGCTGCAGGTGTACGGTTTCTTAATGCATTTATTGCAACTACATTTCATCTTTTTCCCATAAACAACCAGACAAATGAACACAGCTCTCACCGGGGCAGAGTCCAGACAGCGCTTTCTTCTGTGTAGATATGATTTGCATAATGGCTGTCGTCGCCCAGTAAGTTTGTTTGTTTAATTAATTAATTAATTTTAAATAAAACATTTTAAACACTAATACAAAAAGGAAAGAATAATGCATTGATTTATATAATAGGCCTATAACGTTCAAGAACTGTGTCATTCTGATACATATCTTTCAATCAGTTAACAACAGAGATAAAAGACATACTCTTTTGAGTTTTATAATGTAGTCTTTTGTTTAATTAAAACTGATTCAAATTGAGACCTCAAAAGGATATGTGCTTGTGCCGGCCGTGATTTGCATGGGCACTTGCAAACAGGACTGCAGCGCAAGATTTTCATAAAAGTAACTTGCCATTTCAGTTGATTCTCACCAAACCCCACATAATACATTAAGAATGCTTGAAATAAATGCCACGAGATGCATAGCATTATTACTGTGCATGTGTTTCGAAAAAGGATGGTAATAAGAATAGCAAGGCGAGTAGTTACCCCTATTGCACACAGTTTCAATAAATAGCGATGAGTTAAATAAACTCAGTAAACTAAACAGTAGACAAACATGACTACAGTCATACGCAGACCAGTATTGAAGTGTAGGCTACAGCAAATATGCAGTCATAACTTTGTTTTTGCTGAGTTTATTTAATGAATATTGAGTGGGTCTATATTAATTGATGTTCACTTGGATTTTTCCTCAGCAGGGGAAATAATCTCAAGTAAGGCTCGTGTAAAAATGTATATTTTTATTTGTGTACGTTCAAAATTACTACAAAATGTCATGCCTTTTGAAAAATAAAGAGAACAGCAACATGTTCTCACATTCAACGTACACAAAATGAGCCAGCAAAGACAAGAGGGCAAATGAGCACCATTTAAAGGATTAGAGCACATGAGGATCAGGTGGACACAATCAAGTAAATGAGGACTAGACTAGGACTAAACAAGGGGGCGTGGTAACTGGAAACAAGGAGGCGGGACAAAGGGAGAACATGGCCAACACAAACAAACGACACAACCATGTGCTCAGGCACATTTGATTC
The DNA here is from genome assembly GCA_027564155.1 of Gymnocypris eckloni scoliostomus. Lineage (NCBI taxonomy): Eukaryota > Metazoa > Chordata > Actinopteri > Cypriniformes > Cyprinidae > Gymnocypris > Gymnocypris eckloni. The sequence continues at coordinate 27,553,817 of CM050422.1, read as the reverse complement.
TTGATCAAATGACTTTTATGAACTGGTAAATCAAAGACACATCGCATCTAATGTAGTCCACACATTCTCAAACGAGAATGAGTCAGTTCTTTTTTAGTGAATCAAACACATACAGCTTAGCTTTCTGTTTAAAGCTGTTCTTAAAGGGTTAGTTCACCCAAAAATGAAAATTCTGTCACGATTTACTCACCCTCAAAATGTTCCAAACCTGTAAGAGTTTATTTCTTCTGTTAAACATAAAATAAGGCATAAAATACGTTTTTTTTTATTATTCTGGATTATATAATCATAGATGCAAACTCCTCACCTTTTGCTGAAATCTCAAGATTTTGAGATCAGAATAGGTCACTAAAAGTCTCTAAATTGTAATCCAAGTCAAGTCTCAAATCACCATTTTTGCACCTTAAGAGACAGAAAAACCAGGACTGATGTGAATTTTCATACGTGCAACCGCAGGCGAAACATACGAGCAAACGCCTTTCTCCTGAATACAATTATTACAGCCTCAGAGGTGAGTTCATTATTCAACGCGCAGTTATCAGCAGCATAACCTCGTGCCTGCGGCGTTCATGATAGACTTCACACTGATCTCATTTGCTCAGGCTTTGTTTAAAGCGCCAGTGCCGAGCACAGCCTTTAAATATAAATCCATGCTTAAACCACTCAAACGCTTCAGATATGAATGACCCGAGGTTTCCTTTGAAAACGTCTCAAACAGTCATCAGTAAAGTAGCGACCCAGGCTGCAGTTTTTCATCCGAACTCGGCCCTGCTTCTTTCAGTCATTCACAATCTCACTCAGGCAAACCGTTTTGGGGTCTGAGCCCGTTCGCTAAGAGGATCCCGGGCTAAGTCGCTATTAATGAGGACAAAGCGCCTGTCGGTGTTAGTCGCAACATGCATCACGGTGATGGATCAGCCTGGCTCTTCCATTTACATTCCTTTCTGCATTGACTAATTCAGCTCATTAGTTGCATCTAGCATGAAGTGAGCTCTGAGGCATGGAAATAGGTGTATGGAAGATGCATGGTAAGGTTAGCCGAGGTGCTAAATGGAGCTAGTTGGATGATTCTTCAGTGCTAGTCTTATGGATGAGCAGGTGAGGGAGGATGCTATTCGAAGAGTGCTTGAGAGCATAAATTAGAGGTTTGATTATGATGCACTGCTGCCGAATGTCTCGGCCTCATTAGTTTAGCTGGGTCTTCGGTAGAGTCGCAGATGGCATCAGTAACTGACCTCATCTGTGCTTTGAACAATTATCTGTCTCTATACTAATTAATGGTGTTAAATGTGTTTAGAAGAATAATGATTTGTCTGTGTGCAAGAATAGTTTTATAATGTTATATGTTATTCATTAAGAGTATCGATTCGTTTATCAGGTGGAGATTTCATGCTGTTTGAATTAGCTTTTCATTTTAACACGGACAGTAAAGGTGGGGTGAAATACTCACTCTGCATTTGTATTAATCAAAGAGGTAAATCCAGAGTGTTTGGAGAGAGACATTAAGCACAGTCACATTATTCACAGGTTTTTATTCTTCAGTAAAGCGGAAGAGAGAAGGCCAAAGAACATTAACCTTCACATGAACTCACAATGCTTCTTTCTGGCAGCTAAATTAAATTTGACCACATGATGCCATCGTTTAGATAGCAGAAATCAGTTTTCAAAAAAAGATTTGTTTTGGTGTTGTTTTGCCGGTGTGTTGTCATCTAGTGTCAATCAGTGCTTTTAAAGGAACAGTTCACACAAAAGTGAACATTCTGAATAGTTAATACATCTTTGACCCTCATACTGTATCTTACATAATTTAATCAAATTTAAATGTAAAAAAATGTATGATTTGGATAATGTTTTTAAACAGAAAGTAGACAGATTGAAAATAATGAGTATTTCCCGCAATCATTGAGGACCTGAAAATATAAAGAATTTGTACATTTCCAGTGCTGAAATATATATTTTGAATCAATGCTCACATATAAAATATTAATTGTATATAAAATATATTTTTATATAAAAGTAAAATAATAAAAGTATTATCATCCAATGTCAATCAGTGGTTTGAAAGGAACACTTCACACAAAAATAAAATAAAGAAATGTAAATTATTTGCACCCTTTAATTGTTCCAAGGGTCAATGATGTGACACTTGAGTAGCTATATTAATAAGAATGATTTTAAAAATTATATGATATTTCAAAATAGATTAAAATTAAATGTATACATGCAGAGACTTCAGTGAAATTTTCTAGGATACCGATTTTTATTTTTAGAAAGTCAATAAGTCTCCAAAATATATTTGTATTGCCTTTTTACCTTAGGCACAGTTAGTTCACAATGTTAAAGTCCCTTCAAAAAGTAATACAAATTAATAACTCATAAAAATGCATTATTTAAACAAATTATAATTCCTAATAATTGTAAAATAAATAATTTACTTTTTAAATTATGTGGACACCTACATATTCAAGGTGTAGAAGAATATTGCATTAAATATATATATATATATTTTAAAAGCATAAGCAGCTTTTAAAGGATGAAAGTGCAGCTTTTTTTGTGTGGCCACCCAACAGCTTTGTATGATAAAATCTCCCCCTTCTCCATATTCACAGTTCATGACAAACCATATGTTTGTCATTTACTAGGTCTTGAATACAATTCTTTATTTCTCAATTATTTCTTTGATGTACAATCAGATGCAGAGTGCAACAACAGGCCTCTTGTGTGTTTGGCCTTTGCAGGGACAATGATCTGGCTCGGACCTCAGAGAGAATTGTAGGGTTTACTGAATCTCCCTCCAGCTGCATTAACAGAAGCAGAGCCTGCTGCGGGTGTAATGAACTTGTGATTTCTCTCTGTCTGTCTCTCTCACACTCTGCTGATTCTTGCCTTTCACTTCATGCCGTTTCAATACTTTTTATAGCTTTTTTCATAAATGATGAACTACCTAAGCTTTTGATTAATTTTGCCGGATAAAATCCATAGTGTTATGACACAGCAGAATACAGAGATAAACAGTGCTCGCCGGGCTGCACAAAGATTCAAAGATAATACAAATGTTAATTAAATACAGTGATGTTAACCTAATTAGTTTTGTGATAAATTGGGACCAGATGCAACCAACTCTTGCATCATTACACAAACAGAAGTAGGCCTGTATTGTTGTCGTTGCTGTTGCTGGTAAAAGTGCTGATTGTATCTTTTTTTTTCTTTTCTAAACTTAAAAAAGTGATTTAGACAATGTTTAAAAATATGCAAGTGTAGCGAGATTATTAGGGAAATATAAAATAATACGAAATATTAGGAAAATACAACATATTCTGTCAAATTTTATTTCCAGTTCTAAAAAAGTTGAAAAGTAAAAAAGCTTATTTTTCTGCATAATTATTCCAGTCTTCTGTGTCACATGATCCTTCAGAAATCATTATAATATGCTGATTTATTATCAGTAATGGAATCAGTTGTGCTGCTTAATTATTATATATTTTTTTACTTGTGATTTTCTCAGGATTCTTTGATAAATAAAAAGCTAAAAGACCAATATTTATTCAAAAATAAATCTTTTGTACCAATATTTTTTTCAAAATAATTTTATTTTGAATAAATGCTGTTCTTTTTAACTCCAGTTTAGTATCACAGGCTCAAAAAATGAAAATAAATAAAGAATAAGAATAATACCTTTAAATCAAGCAACACAACTGTTCCCAATGTTGGTAATATCAGATAAAAATAGTATCTATCTATCTATCTATCTATCTATCTATCTATCTATCTATCTATCTATCTATCTATCTATCTATCTATCTATCTATCTATCTATCTATCTATCTATCTATCTATCTATCTATCTATCTATCTATCTATCAGAACTGTGAATGTGCATGTGTCCTGTGTACAGATGAAGGTTTGAAGAGTTATTTACAGATGTACAGTACTGGTGTGTGTTTTGTGCTGTTCAGGTGGGATATGGCCTGGGGGCTGTTCTTTTGTCTGTTTTGGTGCGCAGTGCTCTGCAGCGCCAGCCAGAGGGCAACAGTTCAAAGAGAGAGTGAGCTGGGTGTGAGGGGTCCAGAGTGACTTTCTTAGCTCTTTTCCTCTTTTATATATACACGCACACACTCACGCACGCACACACACATCAAGAAATTAGTAGTTTTATTTAGCAAGGATATTTTAAATTGATCATATGACAGTACTTTTAGACTTACATTGTTACAAATTTCTGTTTGAAATAAATGCGATCTATTCATCAAATAATCCAGTCTTGGTTTCCACAAAAATATAAATCAGCACAACTATTTTCTCTTTGTGTGTGTGTGTGTGTGTGTGTGTGTGTGTGTGTGTGTGTGTGTGTGTGTGTGTGTGTGTGTGTGTGTGTGTGTGTGTGTGTGTGTAAACTGTAAAAAAAAAATCGATTAAGTTTTACAAGAAAATACTATTTATATTATTTCTACTTTAAAATTCCGTGTTATTTGTGGTTTGATTGTTTGTTTGTTTGTTTGTTTGTTGGAAGGTTAATCAGTCATTTCTGAGTGAAAATTGTTTCTACACCAAATTAGAATAGCTTGTGAGGAAATTATATTTCAAAAAAGTTGTGGATATTCATCGGCCAAAAGGTGTAGGGTAGGATCCCTGGTGCTGATCATTTAGATGGTTACATTGAAAAGCGCTCACCCACTGATCAGATGTGTTTGATATTTACCAGTCACTTCAATTAACTTATTAGACAAAGACAATAATTGCTTTTGTCTCTCTCTCCAGGTAACAGAGACCCGGACCGGCCCTTTGGGCTGCAGTAACTATGACAACCTCGACTCTGTCAGCTCCGTTCTGGTTCACAGCCACGAGAACAAAGTTCATTTGCAAGGTAAAGAAGTACACAATCCCACACCTCTCAAAACACTTCCTCTCGCTGATTCTAAAGTGTTTTCCAGAGGTCGTGCTTGTGTGATGAGCCGTGGTAGCTACACGATCAAAGCCTTGATGCCGCCGTTGTCTAATTATCTGCTAATTATACACAAATCTTGAATGTTGATAGTTGACTGTGCTTGCTAATGAGATTAAAGGATTTAGCAACTGACAAGAATAAGGCTATGCTGGAAAAGTGGAAGCATGTGTGGTCTACCTCACACTTCGGTCTTTCTCCTTCCAGGACTTCAGACTATTCTGCCTAGTTATTTAAGGAGCAATTTTGTTCAGGCTGCCTTAGGCTACATAGGCTGCAATGCTGAAGGCCAATTTGTGTGCAAAGACAATGACTGCTGGTGCCAGTGCAGTAAGGAGTTTCCCCAGTGTAACTGTCCTGAGGCTGATATCCGTTCCCAGGAAAACTACCTGGAGCGCATGAGGGAGGCCTGGAGGCAGGAGAACCAGGATTTTCAAAACTCAGGTGCCAAAACTTCTCGTGTTTCTCGTTTTCTCGTGGGACGTTATTGCCCCCATTAGGCTGCTAGCTTCCTTAACTATCCTAGCCAGCAAGATTTGGTCAAACAAGAGAAATTGGTCTATTTTCTAATGTAAGGGGATTATTTCACAACATTGACCGGCTGAATATACATTATTCTGCTTCTTACAAATCTAGCAGTGTTATTATTATTAACTAATGCTATACCTAAAATATTATAAATCTCTTGTTTTTAATGAATACATGGATTTAAATATTACAGGGGAAATTAAACGAAGAGTAGAAATGTTGATTTGGCAACGGATTAAAATAAAGTACATTTAAGTGCATTTAAGTTACTGAAAATGATTTACAAAATGAATCATTCATATAATGAAAATAATTTCAAATATAAATATGTGTTAAGAATTACAACAGCACAAACCAAAATTACAAAAAAATACACTGAAATTAAAATAAAAACAAAATAGAAAAACTAAAGCTAATTTAAAATATAAAAAATAATACTATAACAGTATCTAAATAATTATAAAATAGTACTGATGGTTACTCACAAACATAAATTAATATTGATTGAAGTTGAATTATTTATAAATGTTGTGGAATTATATATGTATTATGTTTTATAATAATATTTCTATTAATTCATTTAAAATTTCACCTGTATTTTCTTTAAGTCATCTATGAAAAAAATAATCGGCCTACACTAAAACAAATAAATAAGTAAACAAACAAACAATTGGGAAAATACGTGTCTCTGGCTGCCCGCACATACAAGTGCACTGGTTTCTTCTTTACTCCACACCATTGCAGCTACAGTACATGAGTGAAATACCTGAGGCTTCACATTACCTGGGTGCAAATAGCTGCGCTGTGTGGGAGATGCTATTTGCACCTGGGTACAAATAGACACTTTGTATTTAAAAATAATTGTTGTCATGTGAAAATTGTGTTCATAATTGTGGCAAAATATCTGCATGCATTGTGATTTTTTTTCACTTTGGAATAGCATTAACATATGAATGCAAGACCAGAACACAGAGGACACTCATGCATTATAAAAACAATATTTGTGTGGACTGGGTCCAAGATTTGTTGTGGCTTCTTTTATGGCTGGGATCTGCTTTTTGTTGCTGTCTTGTAATATGTGAAAAAGTTCATAGTATCCATTACAAATGGCAAACAGATAATAATAATCATCATAAAGTTTCATTTAATGCATAGCTCAAGGACACTTTACAATTGAGATAAAGCAGGGACATTTCCAACAATTGAAGAGTACAAACTAACAATATAATAGTACAATACACAGACTAAAGTAAAGCAAACCAGTATGATAACAAACACTGAACAACTAGTAACCTAAAATGGCAATATCTAAAGTCAAATATTATTTATTGCTCAATGAACCTAAATGTTTAATTTATAGCAACACAACTAAATGTCATGGGTTAAATTGGGTAGAAATTAGTTTTAAAGTAATAATTGCATTTGACCAATTTTTACAATGAAATTATGACTTCAACAAATTAAAAGTAAATATCTTCTAATTGTTCGTAATACTCTCATTTTCACAAACTGTGAATTTACTGTACTGTATATAGTATATTATGATTTTTTTCAAAAGTTATTTGTTTGTGCTTAGAAATGATCTTAGTTCATTTTGATTACAAAGTATGTGCCTTCTGTTAGTGTAAATTGATATATTATATTATATTATGATGTGTAATCACTGGGTATTACAGTGTGTCGTCAGATCGTTTGACAGAAGCACCCTGTCTAGACCATGTTATATAGTACATAAAACAGTATGACTTTTCTTTATTTAACATGAACAGTTAGTATTTGTTTACCTTGAATCCAATTTTGTTCGATGTATGCTAATTCTAATTCTAGTATTCCCGGTATTGTTATTTCACTGAAAACTACCTTTTGAAAATCTTCTCAAAAATGCTATGTTGATTCAGATCTACTTTTTCATCAGATGAGTTCCAGAGCTTCATGAGTAAACTGCCAACACAGAGCGCTCTAAATTCATCAGCAATCCAGCGACTGTGGAGGACAGACAGTGCTCTACAGCAACGCTACAGGCAGCTAGAGAGTCACGTTAACCTCCTGCTCTCCAAGACCAGACGGACTGCTAACAAGCTCTTCAGCCTCAGCAAGAGATGCCGCACACAGCCCAAAATAGTGTCTCTAAAGGAGAGGTACAACATATTTATAGGCACACATCAAACACGTGAATCCACATTTCTTTGTATAATTATGCAAGCTATGCAAATGAATTTGCAAAGTTTTAGCCTATTGGGAATTCTGAATGTTTGTGCATTAAACTCAGTAGAAGTTTTAGATTCAATGGATTTGAGTTGAAATTGTATGTGTTTCCATTCAATCTCTTAAGACAGAAATATCACAAATACGATTTCTTTAATATCTCAGTTGGTTCTTCTAGACAGTGATGAAATTAAAAGCACAGTAATTGGAGAATGATGACAGAATTCATTCCAATCTCATTCAAACCTGCATTACTTATTTTCTTCTGTGGAAAACAAAAGATATTTTGAGACTTTTTTGCCAGATTAAATTAAAGGCTCACTCTTTATTTTAAGGTCCAATTCACGCTATTAACAAACCATTAACTATGGCTTTTACCTCAATAAACTCCTAATTTGCTGCTTATTAAAAGTCAGTAAGCTAGTTGTTAACTTTAGGTATTGGGTAGGACTAGAGATATGGAATATGGTCATGCAGAATATATGCTTTATAGCTAATAAGCAGCTAATATATTAATAATAGGAATACTAATAAGCAATTAGTTAATAGTCCCTATACTAAAGTGTTACCAATTACATTTATTAAACACTTAACATGCAATGATATATTTAAATACTATTAAGCAAATAGTGACTTTACTCTATTACTGTTTTTCTTTCATTCTTTTTTGTTGTAAATCATGAAATGAATCATTAATTAATAACTATCTAGTTTTAGTGTGATAAAAAACATGCATTTAGCTTTAGGAATATATAGGGAATTGCTACAAGCACCTTTATCTCATTTACTATTCTCTGTTACATTTTTTTGGAATGAAATGTGACCCTGGACCACAAAGCCAGTCTTAAGTAGCACCAGTCTTAAGTAGAACCAGTGTTAATTAGTATATTTGTTGCAATAGCCAAAAATATGTCGTATGGGTTAAAATGATCTATTTTTATTTTATGCCAAAAATTATTAGGATATTGTTCCATGAAGATATTTTGTAAATTTCCTTCCGTAAATATATTAAAACGTAATTTTTGATTAGTAATATGCATTGCTAAGAACTTAATTTGAACAGCTTTAAAGGCAATTTTCTCAATATTTAGATTTGTTTTTGTGCCCTCAGATTCCAGATATTCAAATAGTTGTATCTCGGCCAAATATTTTCCTATCATAACAAACCATACATCAATGGGAAGCTTGTTTATTAGCTTGTTTATTCAGCTTTCAGATTATGTATAAATTTACCCTTATGACTTGTTTTGTGATCCAGGGTCACATATGTATTGTGTAATGCATTGCATAAATACATTTGAATGGAAAATGTTTCTCTTCAGTTTCATACATCTACCTGATAGTGGGCAGAAAAGGACACTGTGAAGTGTCCTAATTTTAAATATATTAACAATTTATTTCGGCTTTACAACAATACCAATAAAAAAGTCAGTTGTTTAAGTTTAATTTTGTCTTTATGTGTTATTGTTTATTTTTTTTCTTTTACATGAAGATACATAGCTGCTTTTACATTTTAGGAAAGGAGTTCATCATATTAGCAGTCTTTGTCCTTGGTAATTTGTAAAACCAACAATTGTGCCTATTATTATTTAATATGTTGATGATACATAAATTAAACCGAACTAAAATCTCTATTAAGTCTTTTGAGCTTTGAAAGGTAACCTCTGAGCAATGCAGTTGTCCTCTGGGATTGTGAAAACACTTCGATGATTATTACACTACTGGATTTTGATTTGAAAGCGCCATTGTTTAGCCAAGCCTGATCTCCAAGCGAGTAAAAAAGACTAATGACTAATCTATTGTTTAACCACCCTCTACAGCCTCTGAGGCTATTGCAGCACTAATGCATTACGTTGCCCTAGCAGTGTTTTCAAAGGCTGATTTTAGCAGAACTCAAGGTTAGGAACCAATTCGTTCTGTTGCTTAAACAAAGCTGTTTATTGACAGTCACCGTTTGTTGCGAATCATTGCCTTACGATCTCCACAATTATTTGCATACATTACAAGCTATAAAATCCCGTTTTATCTTGTTTCCTCACTCTTTTATTGTTGGTTTTCACAGGCCGCTGAGCTACTGGCTACAGTTCACCCTGTCCATCCTGTACTGCAGTGAGAATAACCAACTGGGATTTTATGCAGAGGAACTACGCACTTGTGCCTGTCTGTACGAGAACCCCTCGTGCCAGGGCGTCGTCCCGTGCGCGGTGGGCGATGGCCACCGTTGCGCCTCCTGCTCAGTGGATAATCGTACCCGCTGCTCCAGCTGCAACCCAGGTTACATTCTCAGTCATGGAGTTTGTAAATACGCCGTACCCAACCCTACAGACCACTATCTGGGCTTTGAGACTGACCTACAAGACCTGGAGCTACGCTACCTACTGCAACACCGGGATGGCCGCATCACGACGCACGCCATCTTCGTCAGCAACGACGTTCGCCTCAACGTCTGGTTCGACCCGTCTTGGAGAAAGAGGATGCTGCTTACGCTGAAGAGCAACAAGTTCAAATCCAGCCGCGTCCATATGCTCCTGGGCATCTCGCTGCAGATCTGCATGACCAAGAACTCCACCCTGGAGCCTGCGCTGTCTATCTATGTCAACCCTTTCGGCGGAAGCCATTCGGAAAGCTGGACCATGCCCATCAATCAGAATGGCTACCCGGACTGGGAAAAAACCAAGCTGGACATTCCTTTGGATTGCTTCAACTGGACCTTGACTCTGGGCAACCGGTGGAAGAGCTTTTTTGAGACCGTTCACTTCTACCTGAGGAGCCGCATACGGACCGAGTCCTCTCAGGGGAACGAAACGGTCTACTTCGAGCCGCTGGAAGCTACGGATGCCTCTCAGAACTTTGGATACATGAAGATAAACAGCATGCAGCTGTTTGGTTACAGCATGCACTTTGACCCCGAGGCTATCCAGGATCTGATCCTACAGTTGGACTATCCATACACTCAGGGATCTCAGGACTCTGCTCTGCTGCAGCTGATGGAGATCCGATATCGGGTCAATAGACTGTCGCCTCCTGGACCACTGCCATTAGATTTGTTCTCCTGCCTACTTCGACATAGGCTCAAGCTCTCCAGCTCCGAGGTACAGAGAATACTCACCACACTGCAGACTTTTAGTGCCAAACAGCCGTTCTACAAAGAGTACGAAGCTGCGAAACTTTGTAGTTAGAAAGCAAACCAATTTATTTTTGCCATTGATGTTTTGCTTTACTCGCTGAGAAATTCTTTTAACTGAAAATTATTTTATGAGGGGGTGTCACTGTTGTTGCTATTTGATATGAGGTAATTACTGTTAAATATTTGATGTCTTTGGTTCAAATGGTAGTTCAGATGAAATAACGTTTTGCACAATTTGATCAATTCTGCCATGTTTTAATTAAATAAAATAGGCAAAAAAGACCTAGTTTAAAAAACCACACGTTTTTATGTTTTTGTAGCACACTGATTGCAGTTGGCTGGATCTCAAACATGCAATGAAACATTTGAAGTATGTTTTTAACAAAAATCTGAAAACTTTCCATTTACTCATTATTTAGAAAAGTGAATTCAAAGTAGCTCCTTAAGAACAGTCATCCCAAACTAAAAGTAATCCATCCATCCATGCATGCGTATATTATACACTACCATTAAAACGCTTTTGAAAGGTGTATATATAATGCTTTTTTTGTTGTTGCCATTTTAATTACTGTCAGTGTGGATTTTCATTAGAGTCTTATTGTTCTGTATAATATATATATATATATATATATATATATATACTGATTCAGCATTTAAAGGAATATTGATGAATTTGACCAAATGCATGTTACATCCCCCTTTAATTGGCAAAGACAAAATCGTTTTTCTTTTTACTTTCAAATATTATATGTGAGTGCTGGAATAATATTTTAAGTCCAGGGCTAGACATTTTTAAAGAGAATACTGAAGTACCACATTTAACATTTCCATTGGCACTGACAGCAGAGGTGCTATCCCTTAAATCTGTCATTCCAATCAAAGTCAGGTTGGATCGCATAAAGACGTCATGTGAAACAGACAGACTACAGGATATTCAAATGAATTTACTAAAATACATAAATATGTATTGATCTGTCAATGGAGAAGATGGGTCTTTAGCAACTGAATTCAAAGACTCCTTTTAAATTCCACGTCAAAAACAGACTTGCTTCTGAAACATCAATCACATGGTCATTAATAAACATTATTTCCTGCCTGCTTCACAATTCATACATCTCCAACTCATCCTTCAACATTCCATCACACCTCAACGTGCGAAGAGGCTCTTAACAACCCCTAAAGACGGATGGCATATGGTCTCCTCCTACTTTCTTTGTGGCAGATTTAGTGCCCTAAATGCACGGTCCTCAAGAGACGAGTGCTGGCACTTATCGGTATGCGAATAACGATGAGGAGAGTGACCTCCCTCAGTCCTCCGCTCCGTCTTCGCTCCCGGTGTGATGGATGAGCACTGAGGAGATGGAGACATGCGGCGTTCGAAAGGCTGGCACCCTGGACAGAGCCCATTATCTGAGATCCTTCTCCACGGCAGCAGGAGTCTGTTCCAAGCCTGTGAGCTATTTACCTCGGTTGCTAGGGTTCAGATTAATTTGTTTTTGGATCTGCGAAACCATCTGCTGCTCCAGAGTGCTGCGTCGTGATTGACAGCAGCGTTGTGAAGTAAATTTCCTCATGTTTCTATCTCGCAGACAAGCGTGACTCGCGAGGTGTGGCCACATAAGGTGACCAGATTTCCAGTGTAGCAGTGCGGTTCACTGTGGGTACAAGCAGAGAAGTGATGACATGCTAAAATGCTGGAAGAAAAAATGAAAGTGCAGCGATCTGAGGCGGTGGGCCACAAGTCTGATCTGATAGGGTCACGACAGCAGGAAAGAACACTGACTACAAATAATAAAATGCAAAATATCTCCTTCTTGATGTCAAAGGCTGTGCACCCAATCAAGCTATATGGTATTTTGCCACACATTCATCTATCATTGGATAGGAGCTATATTCAAATTAGGCTGATGTCAACATGGATGGCTGGTGTGATGTCCTCATTACCTAAAACCACGTTTACACGACAACAATGTACAAAACATTTTCAAAAATGTTACCATATTATTTTTGTATAACAAAAGGGTCGACGATGTGACACTCATTTATCAATTTATAAAAAAATGCATTAAAATTCAATTCATCCATTAATTTTTACTTGAATATACAATGGACATGTTTTAAATTTAATTAAAATCCAATTAAAAAATGTTTGTTTCTCATCAGGGTATTACAATACACTTGATAGGAATGAAGACAAAAGCCTAATTAAAAGGATGAAATTATTTGATGGAGAAAATCTTAAGTAGTTTAGCACAAGCTTTTATTATTTTCTAGAAATAAATGTTATTTTTATAAAACTGCATCACAGCTTATTAATATTTTTTCACCAAGTCACCAAATTTCAAAAAGTAAAGTTCAGTGTGCATCAAGGTGTCTATTTTCTAAATGTATGTTATAGATCTTATTGAGAACCATTCATCTGTGCATATGAAAGGACCAGCTGCGTCACTTTGAGTTGGAACTCTACCCACAAGTATATGGCTGCATGCAAATATGTATATTTATATACAGTGCCTTGCAAAAGTATTCATACCCCTTATTTTTTTCACGTTTTGTTATGTTGCTGCCTCATGTTAAACTGCTTTAAATGACTTCACATCAATCTATACTCCATAATAGTAAACTATTAAACAGTTTTTTAACATCTTTGCAAATTTATTAAAAATAAAAACTTAAATGACTCCATTGCATAAGTGTTCATGCCCTTATCTGGAACAGTTGAAATTCAGCTCAGGAACATTCCTATTGCTTGTAGAAGTTACAAGTTAGAATTTGTGGCAAATTCAATTGAATGGATATGATTTGGAAAGGCACATGTCTTAATAAAAGGTCTAATAGCTGATAATGCATATCTGAGCAAAAACTAAGCCCTGAGGTCAAAAGAACTGCCTATAGAGCTCAGAAACAACACATCTGGGGAAGAATTCAGAAAAAATCTACTTCACTGAAGGGTCACAGAAGCATGTAGTCTCTGTTACCTTTAATGGAAGTTTGAAACAACCAGGGCTGCGTTTCCCAAAAGCATCGTAAGCGTAAGAAGTTCGTAAAAAGATCGAACGACTGATCTTAATGTTACGGTCTGTTTCCCAAAAGCATCGTAACTTAAGATCGTAGATCTATGAGTGTTCTTGAGTTATCGTAAAGCCGTACATACATTGTAAGAAGACAGAAGTATCAGGTCACCTGCAGGACAATCGGCAGATTACATCTTTAACTTTATTCAAGTGAAATGAGATTAGAATTAAAGCTTTTGATTGTACTTTATTGTACACTTTATAATCTTTATACTTTAAAATAGGCTAAATAATTTAAAAAGGCAGAAAACTTAAAACAACAAACAAAAACACACGTGGAAAAATTTACGAATGTTCATTAAATGACTCGTTGAATACGCTCTTAAGTGCAAAGATCAATCGTTATCGGGAAACCCGGCCCAGGACTCTTCCAAGAGCTGGCCACCTGGCCAAACTGAGCAATTGATGGAGAAGGGCTTTGGTTAGTGTGAACCTGATGGTCACTCCATGTGGAGATAGGAAACATCTACAGAAGAACAAACGTCACTGAAACACTCCATCAATCTGGGCTTTATGGCAGAGTGGCCAGACTCAATCCTCTCTTCGGTAAAGACACATGAAACCACAGCTGGAATTTGCTAAAAGCACCTAAAGGACCCTCAGACCGTGATAAATAATATCCTCTGGTCTGATGAACCTCAATTCTAAGCATTATGTTTGAAGGAAACAAGCACTGATCAACACCTGCAGAGTACCGTCCCAAAAGTATAGTGTGCTGGTAGCAGCCTCATGCTGAAAAACAGTATGTGAAAATTATACAGATATGTCTGAATTCACAGTATTCATAAAACAGTAGGGAAAAAAGTGCTCAGATAATCTACGATGTCCGGCATGAGGCCACGAGAGAGGATGTGTGATTGCCGGTGAATCAACACAACTGATGCTGGTAGATCACATGACAGTTCATACTATATAGCATATACTATATGGATTAAAATATTATATTTATAAATATGGAATAACACATTATTAAAATTAATGTTGTATCTGTTAATATTATTTATTGACCTAAGCTAATATGAATTAACAATGAACCGTGGTATTTTTTTATTTACATACATTAACAAGGAATAATAAATACTGAAGCAAATGTCTTGCTCAATGTCAGTTAGTGTTGATTGATGCATTAACTACTGTTACTGTTTATACTGTATTAAGTAAGTCATGCCACACATTTTACCACCTGTACAAACCTTGATTTGTTAGGAATCAACAACAAATCATTGTGTTGATTTGTTAGGATAAAACAGATCCCTGAGATAAACCTCACCTGCCTGTAGCCCTAGTAATTCTGAAGACCTTGATTAGCTTTTTCAGGTGTCTTTGATTAGGGTTGGAGCTAAACTCTGCAGGACATCAGCACTCCAGGACCGACGTTGCCTATCTATGCTCTATGGGGTTCAGGTCAGGCAAGTTTTCTGGCCAATCAAGCACGGTAACACCATGGTCATTGAACCAGCTTTTGGCACATTTGGCAGTGTGTGCAGGTGCCAAGTCCTGCTGGAAAATTAAATCAGCATCTCCATAAAGCCTTTCATCAGAAGAAAGCATGACATGCTCTAAAATTTCCTGGTAGATGGCTGCGTAGAAAACACAATGGACCAACACCAGCAGATGACATAGCAGCCCAAATCATCACTGACTGTGGAAACTTCACACTGGACTTCAAGCAACATGTATTCTGTGCCTCTCCACTCTTCCTCCAGACTCTGGGACCTTGATGTCTAAATTAAATGCTAAATTTACTGTCATCTGATAAGAGGACTTTGGACAACTCTTTTTCTCCTTAGCCCAGGTAAGATGCTTCTGATGATGTTTCTGTTTCAGAAGTGTTTTTCAGAAATGTCGCAAATATGTCTGTTATATATGTTTGTTTTTGCAGACATGTCGCAAAAACAGACATGCTGCAAATATCACCATACATTTTGAGAAAAGCCGCACCAAAATCTGTAATTTGTCATGAATATAAGTATAATATTCTGCAAAAATCTGAAAAAGTCCCGTGAAATCCTGGAGGGACTGATTAGTAGATAATTCAAATATCTCCTTACTGTTCCCCCCTGACACATTATTGTGTGTATTTGAATGCAGAAGTCTTCTGCTGCACTGACGGCACTCGCTGCTGCTGCGGGACTCTGTACACCGTTGAGCCGCTCTTGACAGTCGCAGCACAGTCTCGTGTTGTTTCCACCAGCACGGCAATTTACTTCATCACTAATTGATGGATGTCTAAAATATATAAATAAGGAGAAGCCTAAAACAGGACTGAACTATGACATGATAATTGGCCCGATCGAAGCCCGGCCCTAGATGCGTAATAAAAGTCGGGGCCCATCGTCGGGCCCTTAGAATCGTAATTTACTGACTTCTGTTCTTCTCACAAAAATGTTCACATATTTTGTACGGGAGTGAGAGTTTTCTACTCTTCAGACAGTGAAAATAAAATACTGAATTAAAAGATGGCGAGTCACTGAGCGATTAAGTGGATCAGAAAACTGAAACTTCTCAAATCCTCACTGACAGTACAATGCAGACAGACACAGGTTATGCTGAACACCAACAAATCCACAGAATAATGAAATGGAGGCTATGGGGGCTGTACTGAAAATGTACTGAGAAAATAACAAGCAAGTACCAGTTAGTTATATGAAAGACTTCAAAACGGACCTGTAAATATGCATAGCAATCAGAGTGAAAATCTCAGACAATATTTGCAGACTGACAAACAATAATCCCATTCAGGGCCCATAGATCTATACTCATATTCATGACAAATGGAAGAAATGTCGATTCACTAAAGGGTGCGTTAAACTTAGAAATTGTGGTGGATGAGTGTTTATATTGAAAATTCAAATCTTAATTTTCAATTGTTCTTAATGGAGATTCTCATTAGATTGCATTACATTTTTTATTATTATTCTTAATTAAAATCAAAAGCATACAATTAATGGAAGTACAATAACTACTACAATGTGCTACAAATGTATATATCGTTTCAGTTTTAAACAGGCTGCATTCAAGTAATGACTGCATTCAGTCACAATGAAAACACAAAATACACTTGATTTTCATTAAGCAAAATATAGCATTCTTTCTTTATGTTGGTTTTGGGGTGAAACATGACACTGACATCATCTTGACAGGTTTTTGAGCTTCACCCAAACACTGTTTGCCTTAAAATGTAGTCTGGCTCTTATATTCTCTCTTGAGGCTGGTGAAGTACAAAGATTCATCTATGAAATATGGAATGTCACAATGATGTGACATTTATACTGTAGATATATGTATATATTTAGTTTTTAATAAGATTTTAAATATCTGGAGATCTGAGTATCAGCCCTCTACATGCATCTTAAAAGGCTGTATCTTCACTTAAAAAAAGGAAGAAGAAGCTAGAGGTGAAGGACATTAAGAAGAAAATAAAAGAAGACCAAAAATATTCTTCCACATTATTTTTCAGTTTTGAAAAATCACAGCTTGCTATTACACTGAGAGGTAAACAATACATCTATTCAGTGGGTTTCTCTCGTTTTCTGGGGTTTAGATGCTACCCTGGGGTCTCGAGGTATGGTGTTAATGAACAGTTGAGCTGTAAAAGTGCTAAAAGCTTAAATGATCAATACAAAAATGCAATGTGTAAAAACAGGAAGAAATGTCTTGCCTGTATTTTCATCACCGGGTTGCAAGTCATTCTGCCATATCCTTGAATAATAGCATTGCTTAACGGAATGTCAGTAATGTCCTACAATTCTCACACAAACGGGAGAGAAAATATAAGAATCAGCAGGCACACACATACACGTGTACTGTATGCAGCAGACGGACAGCGATACCTGGCATGTTTTAGTAGCTCTCTTGCTGTGAACTACATATTCAGTGAGTTCTGCTACATTAATGGGCCACAATGCAAAAAATCCTGACAAAGACTTGGAGTCCTTGAAGTAAAATAGACGAGGACTATTGTTAGGTTTGAAAGAACATTCCTCTGGAATTGTATGCAAGTGAAGCAGTTGGTTGGGTGAGGTGCTCCCACTTTAGATGAAGAAAAATAGGGGAATATCTCATCTGCAACAACCTTGAAGTGATAAAACGTGTTCGACTAAACACATTAGCAGGAACTTCTTAAAGAACACCTCTGTAAAACATTGACTTAAACATCTCTGAAAGACAAATGCCAGGACACCTCATTGACTCTTTATCATAACATTTCACATAATAGTCATCAAAACTAAGGAATAACTCAAATGGAAGCATAGAAATGAGTGATCAAAAATAAATCAAAACGACCTTATACATCTTCAAGTCGAATGGAGGTTCTGTTCGAAGGCAAGGACAGGCAAACGGTGGTAATTCGCCAAACAATGGTAATGTGCTTATTTCTTCTACACATAATTAGAGTGATATCAGATGCATACAGATCAGTTTTTAAAGTTAAATGGTTAGTTCACCCCAAAATGAAAATTCTCCATCATTTACTCACCCTCATGTCATTCAAAACCCTTAAGAAATGTTTATCTTCAGAGCACAAATGAAGATATGTTTAATCAAATCCACTGGAAATCTGTCCAACCAAAACTCCACACAAAACATTCATAAAGATATCAAATAATTTATTAAACCATACGTACTGAACATTCAAATTTGATCACGGAAACGCAAGCATGTCCTACATACTTGATGAGTGAGAACCAATGACTTATAGCCAAGACTTGGAATTTAACTGATCAGCTCATAAGTATGTATTGATCTCTTTACAGACATTTTGATGCATCAGACTTTTGGATGAAAAGATGTTCAATGAAGGAAAAATCAACATTCAGATGTTTCGAACGATAAACAGGGAAGTTATAGAATCAGTGATCTTACAAAATTTGGATTTGAGGTTCAGGGTTCAGTCAGTTCAGTTCAATAACTTTGTAAAGTTAATAAATTATGAAACAGGTTTAATTCAGCTATAAGAAGCTCAGTTCAAGATAATAATGTTAATATTCAACGTTTGGATATACAGAACCAGTTTAATGTTGATTCAGTTTAGTTCAGTAGCAGGGCTGATGTTGCAAAATTATGAATGAATTAGATTCAGATATAAAGAAGCTTTACAGAAGACAATAGTTGGGCACACATTAGGGGTGTGAAGAAACATTTATCCCAAGAGACGAGACACAAGAACGAGACAAGACAAGATTTTTTAGACTTTTCTTTTTTTAAATCCTCAATGATGAAATATATAGGAAATTTGTATTTTATTCAACTGAAAAACACAAAATGCAACAAAAATGTAGGTCAACTGACCTATGAAATCATGAACATGAAATCAACATGAAATCAACTTGTACTTTATGAAATTAAACTTATATTTTAATGAATTATATGCAGTAATAACAACAAGTAAAATAGAGCTGCACGATTTTGGATAAATTGAGAATCAAAATTTTTGATATACACTGAACAAAATTTGAAATGCAATACCAGGTCGAAAACCAGTCAAATGGAGGTAAACAATACATCTATTCAGTGGGTTTCTCTCGTTTTCTGGGGTTTAGATGCTACCCTGGGGTCTCGAGGTATGGTGTTAATGAACAGTTGAGCTGTAAAAGTGCTAAAAGCCTAAATGATCAATACAAAAATGCAATGTGTAAAAACAGGAAGAAATGTCTTGCCTGTATTTTCAACACCGGGTTGCAAGTCATTCTGCCATATCCTTGAATAATAGCATTGCTTAACGGAATGTCAGTAATGTCCTACAATTCTCACACAAACGGGAGAGAAAATATAAGAATCAGCAGGCACACACATACACGTGTACTGTATGCAGCAGACGGACAGCGATACCTGGCATGTTTTAGTAGCTCTCTTGCTGTGAACTACATATTCAGTGAGTTCTGCTACATTAATGGGCCACAATGCAAAAAATCCTGACAAAGACTTGGAGTCCTTGAAGTAAAATAGACGAGGACTATTGTTAGGTTTGAAAGAACATTCCTCTGGAATTGTATGCAAGTGAAGCAGTTGGTTGGGTGAGGTGCTCCCACTTTAGATGCTGAAAAATAGGGGAATATCTCATCTGCAACAACCTTGAAGTGATAAAACGTGTTCGACTAAACACATTAGCAGGAACTTCTTAAAGAACACCTCTGTAAAAACATTGACTTAAACATCTCTGAAAGACAAATGCCAGGACACCTCATTGACTCTTTATCATAACATTTCACATAATAGTCATCAAAACTAAGGAATAACTCAAATGGAAGCATAGAAATGAGTGATCAAAAATAAATCAAAACGACCTTATACATCTTCAAGTCGAATGGAGGTTCTGTTCGAAGGCAAGGACAGGCAAACGGTGGTAATTCGCCAAACAATGGTAATGTGCTTATTTCTTCTACACATAATTAGAGTGATATCAGATGCATACAGATCAGTTTTTAAAGTTAAATGGTTAGTTCACCCCAAAATGAAAATTCTCCATCATTTACTCACCCTCATGTCATTGAAAACCCTTAAGAAATGTTTATCTTCAGAGCAAAAATGAAGATGTTTAATCAAATCCACTGGAAATCTGTCCAACCAAAACTCCACACAAAACATTCATAAAGAGATTAAATAATTTATTAAACCATACGTACTGAACATTCGAATTTGATCACGGAAGCGCAAGCATGTCCTACATACTTGATGAGTGAGAACCAATGACTTATAGCCAAGACTTGGAATTTAACTGATCAGCTCATAAGTATTTATTGACTTTTGGATGAAAAGATGTTCAATGGAGGAAAAATCAACATTCAGATTTTTAGAACGATAAACAGGGTTATATCTAAGTTATAGAATCAGTGATCTTACAAAATTTGTATTTGAGGTTCAGGGTTCAGTCAGTTCAGTTCAATAACTTTGTAAAGTTAATAAATTATGAAACAGGTTTAATTCAGCTATAAGAAGCTCAGTTCAAGATAATAATGTTAATATTCAGCGTTTGGATATACAGAACCAGTTTAATGTTGATTCAGTTTAGTTCAGTAGCAGGGCTGATGTTGCAAAATTATGAATGAATTAGATTCAGATATAAAGAAGCTTTACAGAAGACAATAGTTGTTATTAGGGGTGTGACGAAACATTTATCCCAAGAGACGAGACACAAGAACGAGACAAGACAAGATTTTTAGACTTTTCTTTTTTTAAATCCTCAATGATGAAATATATAGGGAAATTTGTATTTTATTCAACTGAAAAACACAAAATGCAACAAAAATGTAGGTCAACTGACCTATGAAATCATGAACATGAAATCAACTTGTACTTTATGAAATTAAACTTATATTTTAATGAATTATATGCAGTAATAACAACAAGTAAACTAGAGCTGCACGATTTTGGATAAATTGAGAATCAAAATTTTTGATATACACTGAACAAAATTTAAATGCAATACCAGGTCCGAAAACCAGTCAAATGGTGTGACCACCATTTGCCTCACGCAGTGCAACACATCTCCTTCACATAGAGTTGATCAGGTTGTTGATTGTGGCCTGTGGCATGTTGGTCCACTCCTCTTCAATGGCTGTGCGAAGTTGCTGGATATTGGCAGGAACTGGAACACACTGTCGTATACGCCGATCCAGAGCATCCCAAACATGCTCAATGGGTGACATGTCCGGTGAGTATGCTGGCCACGCAAGAACTGGGATGTTTTCAGCTTCCAGGAATTGTGTACAGATCCTTGCAACATGGGGCTGTGCATTATCAAGCTGAACATGAGGTGATGGTTGTGGATGAATGACACAACAATGGGCCCCAGGATCTCGTCACAGTATCTCTGTACATTCAAAATGCCATCAATAAAATGCACCTGTGTTCGTTGTCCATAACATATGCCTGCCCATACCATAACCCCACCATGGGCCACTCGATCCACTATGTGGAACTTATGCAATTTGTGCGTGTATTAGAAAACATAACATTCTGCAGTTTATTTACTAATCGTTAAAGTATCGCTTTTTATTTATCTTCTTTCTTACTGCTTTTATAACAAATTCTTACATTGTTGTTTGTTTGCATGTGTTTTTGACATTTTTGACGTGTTTTTATGTTCTTTTTTTAAGATTACTGATAAACTACTGCCGTTTGATTTGTTATCTATTTTAATTTTAGATAAATTATGTGCGAATTCACTGTCTTTATAGGTATTTTCTTTAGTTTTAGTTGTTTTAACAAATTATTTTAGTAATGTTACTTCAACATACTACATGGAAATAAAATAACACATATATATATATATAAATGGGTGTTTGGCTTAGTGTCATGTTATAATCATTTTTATACTCATACCTTGTTGTTTTAATATTTTGAAATGTTTTTAGCTTTATTTTTTGTTTTCATTTAAATGTTTAGTTTTGAAATGTTGTTGCATGCATTAGTCATTTTATTTAATTTCTCAATTTTCTTAAATGTGTATATATAGTATTTATAGAGTTTTAGTTACTTTTTCTTATTTGTAAGTCGCTCTGTATAAAAGCGTCTGCTAAAAATCAGTGGTTCTCAAACCTGTCCTGGGGACCCCCAACCACTGGAGGGGGCGCGGAGCCACTGATCTTAGCTTGGCCACCCTGCTCAAAACAGTTTTTGTCCCCTTTTTCTTGACAAGAAATGCCTTGTGTTTTACTGGTGTTTTATTTGCATCCAAATCAAACGGGAGACTTTTCAGGTGCGTGCTTCTGCTTTGCCTCAGCGCCAGGCGTGAGTCAAACGAGCGCAGAAAAGGTACACCAGCCAAATGAGCTTCGGCAGAACAATGATATTGTAACACCTAACTTTTAATGCCACATAAAGATTGAGGGACCACAGAGACTAATTCATTTCAGTGAGCCATGTGTATTAAATACAAGCTGTGAGTCACACATTCACATCAACAAGCACAAACATCAGCATAAAGTCTTCCAGAGTTGAGGAAACATCAATTAAGTCCAGCAAGTCCATCAGTTCATAGATATGACCATAAGTAGCATTTTGTCATAGTGAGATCAGTCTTTAGAGTGGAAAATGCTACCAGCAGTTCTTTAGTGAAGCAATGAGGAATCTGAATCAGCAAACAATTCACCTGTTTGTTGATCATAAAATAAGATGATGAGTAGATGGGTTGGATGAAGACAATTAGTCCCTTTTGTCTAGGTCCTGTTTATATCTGTGCTCTCTCCGAGGGCCACCAGAGGGCACCCTCACCTGAGTTCTGACTCCCTCACAGACTTCATTCCCCATAACCCATCTGCTGCTGATTACCTGCCCAGGTGTGGCTCATCACCTGGCCTATTTAACCAGCGTCTTCAGTCACAATCATTGCAAAGTCTTGTTCTTGCCCCGGCTGACATTTCTGAGCGTTTACCATTCCTTCTGATTGTTACTTCTGTGTTTGACCCCGGACTGCCTTACCTTGGAACTCTGAACCTGTGCCTGTGACCCCGACTTCTGCCTGGTATTGTTTACGTCTCTGCTCTGCCTCTGATATTCCTGTGTTTGCCCGCTGACCATTGCCTGTTTGATTCTGCCTCTGTCTAATAAATATTACTGCAAATGGATCCACTCGCCTCTGACCAGTCATTACAGAAGACTTCGCCACCTTCGGATCCAGCAGCCGTGAATCAGCTCTCGTCAGAGGTTTCAGCTCAAGCTAACGTGATAGCTTCTCACCAACTTCAACTCCAGCGTCTCACGACTCTCACGGAGGAACTGGTGAAAGCACTACAATCCATGCATGGCACAACATCACCAGTAAACCCCCCTGCACCAGCGCCTCTTCCGGTGAGTTCACCGTCCAGCACCCAGGCTGTAAATCCTCGACTCTCGTTTCCGGAGAGGTTTGACGGGACTCCAGCTAAATGCAAGGGGTTTTTACTGCAATGCTCCCTGTTCCTGAATCAACAACCTTCGCTTTACCCCACAGACATTAGTCGAGTATCTTTTATCTGCTCTCTGCTATCGGGACGAGCGCTGGAGTGGGCTACTGCAGTGTGGGAGGGCGGCAGCCTCTCATTCCCACCACTCAACGAATTCCTCCGCCAGTTCCGAGAAGTTTTCGAACACTCAGTCAGCGGAGAGGATGCTGGCGAGCAGCTGCTCGCACTCCGCCAGGGTAAAGACACAGCAGCAGATTACTCCTTAACCTTCCGCACACTCGCAGCTCAAACCGGCTGGGGAAACGGGCCGCTGAAACTGCAATATCGAAAAGGATTATCAGCTGAATTACAGTCAGAACTGGCCTGCCGCGATGAGGGAAGGACTTTGGAGGAATTCATTAATATCACCATTCGTCTCGACAATCTACTACGCTCCCGACGATCTTCTCAATCTCCTCTCACTTCAGGCTCCACTACCGTCTCAGAACCCGAATCCATGCACATCGGCATCACCCGCCTGTCATCGGAGGAGAAGGAGCGCAGATTTAGAAATCATCTGTGCCTCTATTGTGGACAATCTGGACACCTGCGGGTTAGCTGTCCCACTCGACCGCCCACCAAGTCTACCTTTTCGGTGAGTCCCTGTTCTAACACTTTGATGGTCCCCATCTCCCTAAGCTCTTCAGGGGTTGCAGTCGAGATGACAGCTTTGATCGATTCTGGAGCGGCGGGGAACTTTATCGATATTAACTTTGCCAATTCTCATAACCTTCCTCTCGTTACATGTGAAACTCGACTGGCGGTGACAGCGCTAGATGGACGACCCCTGGGACTGGGACTGGTTCTATTCAAGACTCAAGTACTCACACTAAGAACTGGCTCCCTACACATCGAACGCATATGTCTCTTTGCCATCGACTCACCTCAGAATCCGGTAATCCTTGGCTTACCCTGGCTGGAGAAGCATAACCCACGTATTTCCTGGTCCGCAAAACAAATCCAACAATGGTCTGAATTCTGTCACCAAGAATGTCTGCAATTCCATTGCCCTGATGCGAAAGTCACCCCTTCACCGGACTCTGAGACTCCTTCCACAACGAATATTCCTTAGGCATATCAAGATCTCTCGGAGGCCTTTAGCAGATCCAAAGCGTCGCAGCTGCCACCACACCGATCCAGCGACTGCGCTATCGACCTACTTCCTGGAGCAATGCCAACGAAAGGTAGAGTGTTTCCTCTTTCCCAGCCTGAATCAGAGGCCATGAGAGCATACATTGAGGAGGAGTTGGCTAAGGGCTTCATACGACCATCCACTTCTCCAGCATCAGCCGGGTTCTTTGTGAAAAAGAAAGACGGGGGTCTACGTCCATGCATTGACTACCGAAGTTTGAATGACATCACCATTAAGTTCCGTTACCCGCTGGTGCCTTCTGCTCTTGAACAATTATGCTCAGCCAGATATTTCACCAAGCTCGACCTTCGAAGCGCCTACAACCTAATTCGCATGCGGGAGGGTGACGAGTGGAAGACTCGTCGGATGTATGCATTATCAGAACGTCTCTCAAATGCATACTAAAATATAGGCTATCCTGCAATTCCATATCACAATAAGGCGCAAGCTTATATGTATTTTAGTTTTTTATTTAATTCACAAGTAAATGTGAGCACAGTGCACTTATACTAGAACATATGCAATATGTTTTCATTAATTTTAAAACTACAAACGAAAATGAAAACATTTGAATGCATAAAACAACAAATTTTACATTCTGGCATTTATGTGCGGTTGTTTTCCGGCCTTTTTTACATTCTCATTCCTAACTGCATGTCTCATCCATGAGTATGTAATGTTAGAGAACAAGTTTAGGGGGATTTTGAGAACCAAAACCAAACTGACAGAGCAATAAAGCTACAGTGACCCCCTTTCTTAAAAATACCTGGAGGTGAGTAATAATACAAAAATTGTCATATTACGTGATACAAATATCTCAATTACAATTAAGTAGAAATTCATTGTATTCAATTGTGTTTTAGGCACTAAAATAGTCTAGTATTTTTTAGTCAACCACATTTTTATATTGAAATAATGAAGATTTCTGTGCCACCACAGGCTGGTTGCTGGCCCCTCCCTGGCCACCCCTATGAAAACATCCTGCTCCGCCACTGACACAGACAGCCACGCCAACTCTGCGCGAATCCTGAATTGAGCTCGCCTCCTTTCTTGTGCATGGATGAATAAATACAGACAAAACTACATCAAAATAAACGTTTTGGCTTATATCCTTGTAAAAAGGATCTGTATCTGTATAAAAGATTTTTAGTACTGAGCCCATAGTAGCATTTTTTGATTTATGTTCATGTTATATGTTTTTGGTTGCATTTGTGAGTTAATACAAATGTAGTTGGTTGTTTAAAATATGTATATAATATCATTATATCGATCGATATACTCCTCTATCGAATCGAATCGTAATCGTATCGTATAGTTTTTTATAAGGTATCGGCAAATATCGTATTGCTGGGTATGAGAATCGATATCGTATCGAATTGTGACAAACCATCCGATTTACACCCCTAGTAGCCAGCATCATCCACCCTTCCTCTTCTCATCGGAGACATGAGATGCAGTGCTAAACAGTCTCGCAGTCTGTGCTTCATGCTTGTAATGAGTTTCGCTTCTCTTTCTGACAGTTTTAAATACTTCCACACTGCAGAAACATTGGTTGCATTAGTGTGCGCCACTATTTGGTTGTGTCATTGTTCGGTACAATTTATTCGGTCTTCTCGCTTATTCGGCCTCAATTTCTGTTGCCGATCATTCAGAGCATCCATAGTACTTCTGTTATTTAAATGTCTGTAACACAGAAATAATGATGTGTGGTTGAAAAGACTGTGTTGCTCTTTCTGGACCAGCAGCAGCATGAATGCAGATTTGAATGTCTTTAACACCTGTTTCACATCGTAAGCGTCAGTGGAGCTTGAGCAGCGCGTGTTTTGTCAGTGAATATCAGTGAATGACAGCGTTCACATCGGAAGCATGATGATGGCCGACCCTCTGATTCATCAACATGGGCAGTGACAAAACGTGCTTCTCACGATCCACTGACACTCGCGATGTGAAACAGTCGTAATAGACATTGTCGTTGTCATTCAGGAAAAAGATTGCAATTTTTTATCGTCACGTTCTTGCAAGACCAGTTGGATATCGCAAGACACATCGGATCTCGTGACATCCCTAGTTATTATTCATTTTTTTTCAATTGACCCTTCACAAAGTTCAAGTTCATCAATGTTAATCTACTCTCCTGTCTGGTGTCCCCAGGAGAGAAATGGGGCCTCCCCACAGCAATGGGCCCCTATAATCGTCACTTCCTTTCACCCCACTAGCGACGACTCTGGGGACCAGTTCACCTCTGGTCTAAATGAACAAACACAGTATGCATCACAAAGTCAGATTTGTGAGCTAATGCTATTCAATAAAATGGTATGCCCATCTTTTTATGCTTTAAGATCAGGATAAGTCACCAGCATTAAGTGTGCAAGTAAGAGTTGCTCTGGTTTAGCGCTTATCAATGGCCCTAATCACAATCAATGTCCTTCTTGGATAAACTGTGTTAGGTTCCAGCTGGTCCGGGTATTAAATGTTAGTAGATTTTGAGTTCATAAGTTGTCCAAACTTTTGACTGGTAGTCACTGCAATTTTAAAATCTTTTTCCTGCTTTACCATCATGCTTGAGAATTCAGAACAATTGTAGAAACACCCTCAAGAGAATTCATCTCAGCATGAAACATCAGGATTTTCATCATCGTCTCTTTTCTTTCTTCTTCAGAATGATACAATACTGAAACTAATGACGAAAACTAGGCAAAAGGATGTTATTTACGCATTACTCACACCAACAGAGCATTATGCAAATGCACACTCACGCCCCATCAAACAGCATACCATTAGAACCTCCGCTGGAGAAATTATGCAGCTTCCTCTGACTAGAGCACTTATTATATTCAACAATAACACTGGCTACAACAAAAGATAAAAGTCAAACTTACAATGGAATAAAAAAATGAGCATTGCTTTTGAGCACTGTGCAAGCCAGGAAGAGAATACTTAATAATCTTATTAAAGATAATTTGAATGGAATCTTTGATTGTAAAACAGCAGCAGCGTGTTATCTGTTATCAGCGTGAGTAAAACTGTAGGGGATTCAAATGCTCACCAACTGTAGCCGCAGGGAATTTTAGTTTATGAAAAACTCATTAAAAAATAACAACACACAAACACCACTACATAAATCAGATATCCACATAACTGCACCTAAAGGAAACAAGAGGGGACAGCTTTGTAATTAAGGGACATGTAAAAAAGTGCCCATGTCAGCAGCTGTGTAGTCCACCGAGACATTGGACGTCATAGCTTTCAAAACCTGGTGATAAATAATGGCACAATTTACTGCTCCATAGCCGACCGCATTGGAAACAAGCAATGCAACACATTTTCTTTCAAGCATCTGTAAGACTTGACATAGCTTTCTTGTATGTGTTGTTTCCATATTATCTACAATTTAAAGTAATAAAAAATCTACAACGTCATCTCCAGTTCCCTTAGCTCTGGAAATCAATGTCAAATACAAAGTGCTCCGCTTTACCAGCTGAGTTGTAACAGCAGGTGGTTTGAGTTGTAACACTAATAGAAAGCATAAGCATCCGTTTATATTTTGTATATTCATTTATTAATGATATATTTTTCAATTTTGTTATGTTGCAGCCTGATTCTACAATACTTATTTTTTTCATCATTAATCTACACTCTGTACCTCATAATGACAAAGTGAAAATAGAATTTTAGAAATGTGTGTACATTTATTAAAACATAAAAACATATCACATTTACATAAGTACTTGGTACTTAGTTCAAGCACCTTTGGCAGCAATTACAGCCTTGGGTCTTTTTTGGGTATGACGCAACAAGCTTTGCACACCTGTATTGGGGGAGTTTCTGCCATTCTTCTTTGCAAATCCTCTCAAGCGCAATCATATTGGATGGGGACCACCAGTGGACAGCCATTTTCAGGTCTCTCCAGAAATGTTCGACAGGGTTCAAGTCAGGGCTCTGGCTGGGCCACTCTAGGACATTCACAGAGTTGTCCCAAAGCCACTCCCGTGTTGCCTTGGCTGTGTTTAGGGTCATTGTCCTGTTGGAAGGTAAACCTTCTGCCCAGTCTGAGGTTCAGAATGCCCTGGACTAGGTTTTCATTAAGGCATCCTCAATATTTTGGTACATTGAGATTTTCTTCTACTCTGATGAGTACCTCAGTCCCTACCGCTAAAAAAAGTCCCACAGCATGAGGCTGCTATCAGCACACTTTACTTTTGAGATTATTTACTCTGCAGGTGATGATAAGCTGGTTTCCTTCAAACATGATGCTTAGAATTGAGGTTCATCAGACCAGATAATCTTGGTGGAAGTGGTGTCATGGCATGGGCATACATGGCTGTCTCTGGAACAGGCCCTCTCAACTTTACTGATGACTTAATGTATGATGACAGTAGCAGAATAAATTTGGAAGGGTAAAAAACTATCTTGCCTACCAATATTCAAGAAAATGCCACCAGATTAATTGGGAAGTGCTTCGTATTGCATCAGGACAATGACCCAAAAACACCCTGCCAGTTCAGTCAAGGTGTTTATAAGGGCAAAGAAATGGAAAGTCTTAGAATGCCGAAGTCAATCTCCAGATTTAAATCCGATTTACCATGAATTTCACCAGCTGAAGAGGAGAGTAAAGAAAGAAACTCCCCAAAACAAGCAACAAAATTGGCTGCATTAAAGGCTAGAGAAAGTATTTCAAAGGATGAGACCAAGAGTCTGGTGATGTCTATGGTCTATGGTATTTTAAGCAAAAGTAATATTCGATAATCGCTGAGTATTATTCGATTACTATTCGAAAGTCGCTCCCCTCCCACGCATGCACCCACCCAAGCACACACACACACACCCATAAACAGGGAGAAAGGGAAAGAAACCATTCAGGCTTTACGTCGGCTGCCCACTGCTCCAGGTGTGTGTGCACTTGGATGGGTTAAATGCAGAGAACACATTTCACTGCTGGTTATACTCTGTATAATTGTGTATGTGACAAATGAACAATTCTTCTTCTTCTTCTTCTTGCTGAAACATATTAATATAACATAACCGAATGACGGCATTTATTAACAGAACAGTCCGTCGATTATCAACTGCTCATAAGGCTAGGACATTTCTATTTTATAAATAAGCATGAACATTCATATTATAAAAAAAATCTTAACAGTTTGATTCATTCATCAATGAATATTAGGCTTAAAACATATTGCGTGCTAAACAGAATATAATTCTTAAAACATATTATGCGCTAAAACATATTGTGAACAGACTGAATGACGGTACTTATTATGTGAACATTAATTTTAACATCTGTCTTCATAACAATAACCTATTTCATATATACATATATATATATATATTTAAATGAACATGTTCACATGAAGAAGAAGACGAGAGTGCAATCTGTTCACAATTAGTCCGGGGAACTTTTAATTGAAACGAGGGAATGAATATAGAGCCCTGCAGCTTCTCAGAATTCTCCGCCTGAGTCCGACCAGAGCCCGTGACTTTCTCTATCTCTCCTCCCCATTACAAAGCTGCTGCTGCAGCCATTAAAATAGTTCCGTTTTGGTTTTTATTTGGCAAAGTGGTCATTATTTCATTTAGTTTCTTTATTAATTTAATTCAGAATTGGAACATTTTATGTTTGTTAAATTCAAGTGTTTGTTTTTTAAAATACCAAGCGGCCAGTGCAAGTTTGATCAGGTTATCCTTCTCATATAAATAAATAAATAAATAAGATTAACGTCATAATATTTTAAGAATAAAGTCCAAATGACGATAATAAAATCATGTTATATTGCGTGAAGTTAAAGTGAAAATTACACCTGAATACTCCGCCAAAAAAAGAGTCTGTGACATCCGACCCGTCATTCTTCACATTTCACACGAAAAACACCACAAATCTTTTGCATATAAATATTCATGGTTATCAACCAGTGGAATATTACATTATTCTTCAACAAAAAAACAAATAATTTGAATGCAGCCAGCTTGTCACGACTTCATAAGTGGGAAACAAGGCGTTTCCGATAGCATGTGAAGGGGCAGAGAAGCGCTCTCGCTCAGCACAGTTGAGTACATCATTTTGTTAAATTTGTAGTTTATTATTTTGAGTTGTTTTGGACGCTGTAACAAACGGCAATCTCACAATATATTGCTTAACAGGTCTATTGTCCACGGCACACAATCAGGCTGCACGTATCAGAAGTTCCGTGCTCCGGCGCGTTTAGCGCTCACACTACATGTGTGCTGCCCCCGAGTCCAACTTAACCGCACTCTGGCCCACCTCTTACAACCAAGCCAGGGCCTGCTAAACGAACCGTGCCCGAGCGCGACGGAGCCATCACATTAGTCTCAGACGTGCTCGGGCATGGTTCAAAACACCCAGTTTGGGTACACCTTTAGAAAATAATCGCATAACCTAATCGATATTCTATAATTAAATCGACTAATCGAATATTCGAAAATCGTGACCCATCACTAGTCTATGTGTCACAGACTCACTGCTGTGATTGTGCGCAAGGGATCTACAACTAAATAATAGCTTTTAATCTTTTATATCTGCCTTATGTTCAACTGTCCCAATACTTATGCTCACATCAATGAGTGGATGAACTCTAAAAGTGCTGTTCTTTTTATTTGGTAAAACATGTGTGTGTTGAAACGGCTAATAATAAAATATGACATTCTGTAGGTTTGTCTCATATTCATCTGTTAATCATATTTGTAAATGTCTTGATTCCACAGCCAACAGAGCAATTTTGTCTTTACTCTTCCAATACTTATGGAGGGCACTGTATATACACTCACCGGCCACTTTATTAGGTACACCTGTTCAATTGCTTGGTAACACAAATTGCTAATCAGCCAATCACATGGCAGCAACTCAATGCATTTAGGCATCTAGATGTGGTGAAGACGACTTGCTGAAGTTCAAACAGAGCGTCAGAACGGGGAAGAAGGGGATTTAAGTGACTCTGAACGTGGAGTGTTTGTTGTTGCCAGACGGGCTGATCTGAGTATTTCACAAACTGCTGATCTACTGGGATTTTCACACACAACCATCTCTAGGGTTTACAGAGAATGATCTGAAAAAGAGAAAATATCCAGTGAGCGGCAGTTGTGTGGATGAAAATGCCTTGTTGATGTCAGAGGTCAGAGGAGAATGGGCAGACTGGTTAAAGAGATGATAGAAAGGCAAGGTAACTGAAATAACCACTCGTTACAACCAAGGTATGAAGAATACCATCTCTGAATGCACAACACGTCGAACCCTGAAGCAGATGGGCTACAGCAGCAGAAGACCACACCGGGTGCCGCTCCTGTCAGCTAAGAACAGGAAACAGAGGCTACAATTCACACAGGCTCACCAAAATATGCTCCCTGAATATAAACCTAACAGACAACTCAGATCAGTAGTATCGACTGATACCAAGTACCAAGTGAACCAAGGGTTCACACAAAACAAGGGGAGTCCACTTTAAGCTATTTTGCCGCCCACAGTTGAAATCCGCTTCCAGAAGAGATCAGATGTGCTAAAACATTAGCCACATTTAAATCCAGACTCAAAACTCATCTGTTTAGCTGTGCATTTGTTGAATGAGCACTGTGCTACATCCCAACTGATTGCACTATGTATAATACTTTTCTATTCTTAACTGCTTTAAATTAATTTAAAATATTTTTTATATATACAGTCATGACCAAAAATATCGGCACCCTTGGTAAATATGATCAAAGAAGGCTGTGAAAATTAATCTGCATTGTTAAAAAAAAATCACAAAAATCTAACCTTTCATTGGATAATAAGAATTAAAAAAGGGGGGAAATATCATTATGAAATAAATGTATTTCTCTGATACACATTGGCCACAATTAACGGCTCCCTTTTATTCAATACTTTTTGAAACCTACATTTAACAGTTTAACATCTCTTAATTTTCTCCTATAATGCCTGATGAGGTTAGAGAACACCTGACAAGAGATCAGAGACCATTCCTTCATCCAGAATCTCTCCAGATCCATGACAGTGCTTCTTCTCTTCAGTTCATCCCACTCATTTTCTACAGGGTTCAGGCCAGAGGACTGGAATGGCCACAGCAGGAGCTCGGTTTTGTGCCCAGTGACCCATTTTTGTGTAGTTTTTGAGGTTTGTGTTTGGATTATTGTACAGTTGGAAGATCCAAACATGACCCATTATAAGATTTCTGACAGTCAGTCACTTATTGATTTTTTATCTGTTTGTATTTGATAGAATCCATGATGCCATGTGTCTAAACAAGATGTCCAGGACCTCCAGCGGAAATATTGGCCCACAACATAAAAAA
Source organism: Gymnocypris eckloni scoliostomus (assembly GCA_027564155.1). Taxonomy (NCBI): domain Eukaryota; kingdom Metazoa; phylum Chordata; class Actinopteri; order Cypriniformes; family Cyprinidae; genus Gymnocypris; species Gymnocypris eckloni. The sequence continues at coordinate 27,520,580 of CM050422.1, read as the reverse complement.
TACAGCAGTATATTTAATTGTACACATGGGGTACTTTTTGTCTCTGTGTTCACCAAACCCATCTTGACTGTTTGATGCTAGAAAGCTAATTTTTTTGTTTCAACTGACCATAGAAGCCAGTCCCATTTGAAGTTCCAATCGTGTCTGATAACTGAATATGCTGGAGTTTGTTTTTGGATGGCCCTCCCAAACCCTCGAAACCCTCCCAAACAACATGTGGTGATGTAGGGGCTGTTTTGATTATTTTTTAAGGTTTTCTGACCCAGACACACAAGTATTTTCTGCAATACCCCACCTGTGGTGATTGGAGAGTCTTCAGCCATTCAAACTCTCCTCCTCACCGTGCATTAGGACGATATAGACACATGTCCTCTTCCAGGCAGTTTCGTAACATTTTCTGTTAATTAGTAAATTCTTAATTATTGCCCTGATGGTGGAAATGGAATTTTCACTGCTCTAGCTCTTTTCTTAAAGTCACTTCACTAATTTGTGAAGCTCAATTATCTTTTGCTGCTCATCAGAAATATATTCTTTGTTTTGTTATCATTGTGATGGATGATTAAGAGAATTTTGGCTTTGTTTTCCCTCCTATTTATGTTTCTGTGAGACAGGAAGCCATGGCTGAATAATTTCATGTTCATAATCACCACAGGAGTGCTCAAAATTGTAAATATGAATGGAATATACTTCAGAGATATTTTACTTATAAGAATTTCTAGGGGTGCCAATAATTGTGCCCAACGTGTATATCCCCCCCCCCCCATTTTAAACTCTTATTATGAAATGAAAGGTTCGATTTTTGTGATTTGTTTTAAATAAAATATCAAAAGGATTAACAATGCAGATTCATTTTCACAACCTTCTTTGATCATATTTACCATGGGTGCTGATATTTTTGGCCATGACTGTATAGATATTATATATTTTTTAATTCCTTGTTTTTATTATTATTTATTGAATTGATGTATATTTCACTTCCTTTTATGCAAAGCACTTTGCATTACCACTGTGTATGAAATGAGCTATATAAATAAACTTGCCTTGCCTTGCTGTACATTTAATGGTCTCTAGTGTGTTTTGGGACATATTCCATTACAATTTAATGGTTTTAACAAGCCACCAATAAAGAAAACAATTTACTGAGGTGAGGCTGCTACATGATGTTCCTATGTTCCCTATGTTCAAATAGGCACTGTCTTTATAAACAAACCACAGATTTGAGTTTTAAACTACATTATCGTCTGAAATGCTCTTAAAACTACATTTCCTGACACAATAACCATAATATTTTGAAAATGATGTGAATAAATGGTGGTTGAAATACAATGCTGCGTGAACTCAACCAATCAGCATGTTCAGCGTCCAAGTCCCACCCCCGAAAGTTCATGACCTTTGAAAAAAATACAACCTCGCAAGCAGTGAGGGGCAAATTTTACCCGGAACTTTATTTAGATCTTGGTTCCTGCGGTGGAAACACACAGAGCCCAACGTCCCTAGTTCCTTGGGAAAGTTCCTGCGGTGGAAACAGGCTTTTACATTTCCCGCGGTCGTTAGCTCCCTGTCACCTGACAGCGGAAAGCTGTGACTGAGTGATTGACAGATAATACTAACCAATCTAAAATCTGCAATAAAAGTTATGAATGTAAAGATGAAATCTGTTAATTTGTAGTTGTGGTGCTCATTCATTTGGATGTATGTGTACTTTAGCATGCTATGTTAATCATACAATCATACTGCAATGTTTGTGGGAGGATTGCATTGGATTTGAAACAGACAAACTAAGAATGTATACAACATTTCACCATGTTTTATTTTCCTTGTAAAAGACATGAATGTTGTAGCTGTAATCTCCCCAGGGCAACTCAGAGTGTTTAACTTTGTAATTCAAATCAGTACTTCATCCTTCATCACATATGTTGTGACATCTCTAAATATCTAAATGTATCTTATTTCAACATTTCAATGAAGCTTGCGTATTTCTTTTTGCAGGATTTATCAGCGAGTCCAGGCGAAAGCCGGAAAATACACATTCATATTTCTTTATGTTTAATAAAGATGTTAACTTTTTGTGTTGGATGTTTATTTCCCCCTGAAGCAAGAGATTAATATTTTTTATGGTTTTCATATCATGTGAAAGGTCGATGGATTTACTTCGGAAAAACACAACCTGAGGCAAAAAGATGGTATATGCAAGTCTTTATAATATTAACTGGTAATGATTTTAGGTTCCAGTTTCTAGTGTTGTTTTGGCAACAGTTTATCAAAATATATGTTCTTGACGTGTTTCTTTCAACAATAAGGACAAAACAATGCAATGACAAAACCAATCCATAATTTTTAGAGATCCGATATTTAAGCATTTTACCATAATCGGTTATCGGTTATTATTATTTTTTGTCACATACACAATTCTACAGAGTATAACTAGCAGTGAAATGTGTTCTCTGTATTTGACCCATCCAAGAGCAAACACACTTGGAGCAGTGGACACACACACACACACACACACACACACACATGGAGCAGTGGACACTGTTCACTCAGGAGAAGCTCCAGCACGACCACCGCATGTAACTTTATACAAGATTCACTTGTTTAAAACACGCTGAATTATATTAATATTTACTATAGAACCATTATTTCACCAATAAACATCTCTATCGAAATTAATGATTTATTTTCTCCACAAGCGATCGCAGTTTGAGCATAGTTCTGTGTAAATGCATAAACCATCTAGAATGACAAAAACATTTGAATAATTCTGATAAAACATGCCAGTTAAGAAATGCAATAAAATACAATGTTTTGTTTGTTATAGCTTATTTCAATATTCCAGAGAATATTATCCAGTGAATTATTCTCCACTCTTTAGTCTATTAAACAGCGTTTAAACCTAAAACTGTAAAATGAAGTTGATATGACTTCTGTCCTTTATTTTCTCCATTTGAATACATTAGACATTCTTTTGCTTATTGTTAATATCTGTGTTGCTGATTATGCTTTTTATAAATAAAATGTTTTTATTGTTGTAATTTTAAGATGAAAATTTACATTTTCATGTAAAATTTTAACAGTTTTTTGTTATTGTTAAGATGACTGAAAGGAGGAAAAACCAAAGCGAAGAATGAACTTCACTCTGTTATTTATTTACTTTATAACAGTAAATAAATATCGGTTCTGCATATCGGTTATCGGGTACATAAGCGTACAAATAATCGGTATCGGTTATAAAAAAAAATCTATATCGGTCGATCACTAATAATTTTGATGTTATAGTTAACATGACCAGCAGGTTTTAATGGCTGCCTGTGCACCTGACTGCAATGGAAACCATTAAAAGTGTTCAGATCAAAACCAGTACAAATCTGTAATGGAAACCAATATAAACCACTACATTTTGATGGAATTTGTCCCAAAACACACTGCGTAATGGAAACCATTTGGTAATGGTTTTATGGGTTAAAAGTTGAGGGTTTCCTGTAATGGTAATGGTTTCCTATACAAATACCATTACAATTTCTGTGATAGTTTCTATAGTTTTTTTAATGGAACCATCAGAACCAATACAAAGCTGCAATGCAAACCATTATGTGCAAATCAGGACCAGTACAGATTTGTAATGGAAACCTATACAAACCAATAAATCCTAATGAAATATGCGCAAAACACACTACGCTTTGGTAACGGGTTTTAATGGCTGATGGTTTGTAATGTTTTTTTAATGGAAACCATTAGGATTTCTGTAATGGTTTCTATAGTTTTTCAGCAGGGTACCTAATAAAGTGGCAAGGTGAGTGTATATAAATGGGAATGTAAGTCAGGACAGGTCCGCTCAATGGAAAGTGCAAAAAATAAATAAAATAAAATAACATAAAAAGCATAAAACAATGAAACATAAATACAAGAGAATATATATATAAAAATATAGGTGAGAATGAAAATAGGAACAAATAATAAAATAAAATGAGTAAGATGTGCAATGAGATAAAATGTGCAATACAGTATACTGTGGATTAATAAATATTAATATAAATACGGATGAGCAATGTGCAAATAGGTTGTACGGTATGTACACATAGCAGCAGTGTGGATGATGGAGAATAATGGATGTGTTTACAGTTTATTAAATTGAGTCCTGTGGATGTTATGATGTTATGAGACTGAGTTTAGGAGCCTGATGGCCTGGGGGAAGAAGCTCCTCCTCAGTCTCTCAGTTTTTGCCATCATGCTCCTGAAGCGCTTGCCAGATGGCAGTGAAATGAAAAAATTGTTACCGGGTGATTCGAGGTCCTTAAATATAGGCTTTAAAGAGTCTCAAATTCCAGGCTTTAAATGTAATGTTAAAGCCTGATATGACCAACAAGAAACACATTTGAAGTGAATATTCTTAATGTTACATCTAATGTTATAAGTAAACAACAGCGTTTGGTTTGATTTACATTTAAGTGAGTGCTAGTTGGCTTGCTCTTGTGTTGCTTGAGGAAAGCCTGCAGTTAAATGAAAATGATAATAGTTTGAGGGTCAGAAGGAGGTCTAGATCAATTATTCAATGGTGTTTTAAACGCAGTCACTCTAGAAGATTAGAAATACCACTGAGCTTTCATCAAATTCAGCCTATACAAACTACAAGCATTTATACTCAAAATGTTTATCATTCTTTTGAACTTCATGTATTGTATTTAAATATATCTGTAATTTACATTTGTAATGGTGAAGTTTTCAGTAGATTTCTTCAACATAATGTGTAAAGAAATTTACAATATTAAATTTTGATAATTATTAGTTGATGGTATATTGTCACTAATTTCAGAGTACTAAAACAACAGATTTGTGGAATGTGCAGTTAGCATGGGACTGCACTGTATACATTCAAATATATTAACTTGAAATGTATTATTGGACCCCTGCAGTTTGCCTACAGAGCAAACAGATTTGTGGATGATGCAGTTAGCATGGGACTGCACTACATCCTGCAACATCTAGACAGACCAGGGACTTATGTGAGGATCCTGTTTGTGGACTTCTCCTCCTCCTGCCCAAATTAACTCAGCTCTCAGTGCCCACCTCCATCTGTCAGTGGATCACCAGCTTCCTGACAGACCGGCAGCAGCTAGTGAGGCTGGGCAATTACACATCCAACACCTGTACGATCAGCACTGGAGCTCCTCAGGGCTGTGTTCTCTTCCCACTGCTCTTCTCCCTGTACACCAATGACTGCACATCTAAAGACCCCTCTGTCAAACTCCTGAAGTTTGCAGATGACACCACAGTAATCGACCTCATTCAAGACGGTGACGAGTCTACTTACAGACAGGAGGTTGAGCAGCTGGCTGTCTAGTGCAGTCTTAACAACCTGGAGCTCAACATGCACAAGACAGTGGAGATGATCGTGGACTTCAGGAGAAACCCCCCTGCTCTCCCCCCTCTCACCATCATGAACAGCACCGTAACAACAATGGAGTCATTCAGATACCTGGGCAGCACCATCTCTCAGGACCTGAAGTGGGACATTCACATAGACGCCATTGTCAAAAAGGCCCAGCAGAGGTTGTACTTCCTTTGCCAGCTGATTAAATTCAACCTGCCACAGGAGCTGCTGAAACAGTTCTACCCTGCCATCATTAAAACCGTCCTCAATAACTGTCAGCTACCAAATCTGACCTCAGAAGACTACGGAGGTAGTCCGGACAGCTGGCGAATCATTGGCACAACCCCTCCCCCACTCTCCAAGTACTGTACTTATCCAGAGTGAGCAAAAGGGCTGGCAAAATCACTCTGGACCCCCATCCAGCACACTCCCTCTTTGAATTGTTGCCATTTAATCCATTTAACAGAGCTCTGAGCACAAGAACAGTCAGACACAGAAACAGTTTATTTTCCCAAGCAATCCATCTCATGAACACTTGAACACTTAACAATAAACATGAACCACACAACACTATCATGCATTTATTTATTTAACACACATACTTATTACATTTCAAATTTGCACCTAACATACCTGTACATACTAAATTGTCTATTTTGTATATTGTGTTTGTGCTATTTTGCACATTGTCTGTTTTGTACACTGAACAAAATTATAAACGCCAAACTTTTGTTTTTGCCCCCATTTTTCATGAGCTGAACTCAGAAAGATCTAAGACTTTTTATATGTACACAAAAGGCCTATTTCTCTCAAATATTGTTCACAAATCTGTCTAAATCTGTGTTAGTGAGCACTTCTCCTTTGCCGAGATAATCCATCTACCTCACAGGTGTGGCATATCAAGATGCTGATTAGACAGCATGATTATTGTACAGGTGTGCCTTAGGTAAAAGGCCACTCTAAAATCTGCAGTTTTACTGTATTTGGGGTAAGTGCACATTTAATCCATTTAAGGTCACTTTGTTTTCACAAGGGTTGTAAAGACATTTATAATTAATTTCAGGTTTATTGTAAAGAGCCTTTCTGTCTGAAAGGCATCTTGAGCTCAAAGCTCTGCTCAAAGTCTTCAGATGAAAGCGAGAACTCAAGCTCAGAATCGAATTAATGACAAAATATTTTATGTCTGCTGCCAGCCTGTCACCATTAATTCACTTAGAAACTTGGTTGAATGAACCATGGTGTCTGCCAAAATATAAATCTCCCCCAATAGCAACTCAAACATAATCAGTGTGACACCTCATTTAACTGAATCTCAAATGTCAAGTGTTGAACTGCAAACCTACAGAAGGCATAGGTTAAACTGTGTAATATAGACTTTTATCCAAAGTGGAGTTTGCTCACGCTGATGGAGGTTTGAGATGAAACGATGTCTCAGTCCGGTTCGGTCCTCATTATTCTTAATTCAGGTGTTCGCGAGTCTTCTTCTGGCACTCTTTCTCGCTCCGTACACAGTCATTGGGATTGAGGGTGAGTCTAATAGGACTGTCAGGGACGCTTTGAAGCTTTGATGGAGAAATTGAGACAAATTTGTCTTGAGAGACAGCGCCATTTTGCTTTGCCACTTGAAAAAATCTCTCCCAGCATGGCTATCATTTATTTTCCTAATTAGGCATATTGTAAAATGAGCCTAGAGTCGTTTATGTCTGAGTTTGATGTTTTTTATAAATTAGTTCAGTCATCTGATTTAATGACATGATTATCTGACGACGGACACCCATCATAGCTGGTTTTTTTTTATATAGTCCTTGGCTGACATGATTCTCTGAGAAATGCTTTGGCACCCAAATCTAGTGAGCAGCCTCCTCACAGGGGCACACCTGATGCAAAGACTGTTCCAAAAGGTAGGCAGCATAATTATAAGGCATAATTACACTGCCTCCAGATATACCTGATTTTGGTTGAATTCCAAGGCTACAGCACATGTCTCCTTTGCAGAGAAGAGGATCCCAGAATACACTGCATCACGCTCTGTGTGCAGAATAAATCAAAGATGAGGGATGCTGTTAGAGAAGTGTGGATTACAAAAATAATTCAGTTACTACAGGGAAAAAAATGATAAAATAGTTGATATTTTTTCACATTAATATATACTCCATAATGTTAAAACAAACAACAGGTTTTTAACATCTTTGCAATTTTATTAAAAATAAAAAACCTTAAATGATTCCATTGCATAAGTGTTCATACCCCTATCTGGAACAGTTGAAATTTAGCTCAGGAACATTCCTATTGCTTGTAGAAGTTACTACACTTTGAGTAAAGTTAACCATAGGCAAATTCAATTTAATGATATGATCTGGAAAGGCACACGTCTTAATAAAAGGTCCAACAGCTGATAATGCATATCTGAGCAAAAACTAAGCCCTGAGGTCAAAAGAATTGCCTATAGAGCTCAGAAACAGGTTTGTGTCAAGCCACACATCTGGGGAAGGGTTCAGAAAATCAATTGTGCTTCACTGAAGGGTCACTGAAGCAAGTAGTCTCTGTTATCCTTAATTGAAGAAGTTTGAAACAACCAGGACTCTTCCTAGAGCTGCCCTCCTGGCCAAACTGAGCAAATGATGGAGAAGGGCTTTGGTTAGTGTGGTGACCAAGAACCTGATCTCCATGATCGTATATGCAGAAATCTACAGAAGAACAAACATCACCGAAATACTCCACCAATCTGGGCTTTATGGCAGCGTGGCTAGTCTCAATTCTCTCTCTTCAGTAAAGACACACGAAGACACACTTGGAATTTGCAAAAAGCACCTAAACGACCATCAGACTGTGAGAAATAATATTTGCTAGTCTGATGAACCTCAATTCTAAGCATCATGTTTAAAGGAAACCAGGTCTGATTATTACCTGCAGAGTACCATCCCAAAAGTAAAGTGTGCTGATAGCAGCCTCATGCTGTGGGACTTTTTTTCAGCGGCAGGGACTGAGAGACTCATCAGAGTAGAAGAAAAGCTCAATGTACCAAAATATTGAGATAGCCTTAATGAAAACTCAGTCCAGAGCATTCTGAACCTCAGACTGGGCAGAAGGTTCACCTTCCAAAGGACAATGACCCTAAATACACAGCAAGAGTGGCTTATTGTGAATGTCTTTGGAGCCAGAGAGGCTGAGACAATCAAATATTTCTGGAGAAACCTGAAGACTTTACTATCTGACCTGACAGAGCTTGAGAGGTGGAGAGGCGAGGAGAAGCATGGCAGATAATTGCCAAATACTGATAAGCAAAGCTTGTCACAGAAAACGAAAGACTTGAGACTGTAAAAGTGCTTCAGCTAAATATTTAGTCGAGGGTATGAATTCTTATGCAATGTATTTATTTTTATTTTTTTATATATATATACATTTACGAAGTTGTGACTATTCTGTTTTTGCTTTGTTAGTGTGGTTTATGGAGTCTAGATTGATATGGGGAAAAGTCATTTAAAACAGTTGAACATAAGGCAGCAGTATAACAAAACGTGAAAAAAAATGAAAAGTATGAATACTTTCGCAAGGCACTGTAATTTCAAAATGTTTATAGAGATTGCTGGTCATGATATTTGAAAATGCAATCTTAGGTCTTGTTGGTGTTGTCCTTTTTGTCAATTTTGACATTTTTCATTAGTTATCTAGTTATATTATCTAGTTTGACATAATTACTAGTCATGATAGACAACTTGACTAATGGATATTTTATTTTATAATTTGTTATATTTTATGAATAATTTTTGACACCAAAAAAACATTTTGACAAACTCTAATATGAATTACTATGGTGTCTTAAAATACTAAGACAAAATTAGACAAAAATAAAATATAATAACTATTGAAAATATAGCTGAAATACATGCTAAATATACAGCATGCTTTAACAGTGGTACTCAATGAAATATATGTTATTACTTAAAATATAACTTATAGTATATTACATTTAGGCTAAATAGCCAAGAGTGTGTGCTATGTATGTCCACACGTGATAACAAATATATATATATATATATATACATATATATACAATTGAAGTCAAAGTTTACATACACCTTGCAGAATCTGTAAAATGTTGATTATTTTACCAAGTAATATAAGATAAGATATTTCACATAAAATATGTTTACATGTAGTCCACAAGAGAAAATAGTTGAATTTATAAAAATGACCCCATTCAAAAGTTTAGATACGTTTGATTCTTAATACTGTGTTGTTACCTGAATTTGTGGGAGCTGAAGAACAGCAGACAGATTAACTGTCAAAACAGCGTTGCATTACTGCGGGCGCCCCCTTCTGGATTAGGGATGAATTGTCTGTATTCGTCATAAGGCCTCATGCACCGAACCGAGAAGTCCGTACTGTGACGGTTCAGTACGAATACATGTACCGTGCCACCTGTGGCGGCTGCTGGTCTTTAAAAAAGAGCGGAAGCTAAGTTTTGGCTTATATCGTAAAAATGTATCTAATACATCAAAAACGGACTGAGCATCTCGCCCCCCAGAAACATAAAAATCCAATAAAGAGCTCCTGAATTTTACCTGCACTATCCCATAGCGAACAATGACAGAGAGTTGGGCACGGCAGGATATATCAGTTGTTTCATCCACCTACCATCCAAAATAGGGCGCATCCTGAATTTCATCTCTGATCTGATCAGAAACAGTGGCCGCAAGAGCAGAGATCAAGTCATTTTGAATATTATGGGACATACCAGAAAACACAGTTCAGGACTCGAATTGTGTGGACAGGACAGAGTCATGTTTAGCTAATGTTTCTGTGAACTCCTGTAATTCCCCTTGTTGGATGATTCACTAGTCTCATGTCCTCTAAATGACAGCTCCCGCCGGACAAGCAAGGATGTCACATCAACAAGGCGGTTTAGGAAGGCCCAGTTTTGTTTGACTGTTTCATTATGTTTAGCCACTTGAATGCGAGCACCTTCATTGATTGCATGCTCAACCCTGATCCTGCCCATGCAACTTAATCTTGCACATGCACTCTGCTCTTTTGTGCAGCACAATGTTCATTGCTCTTTGCATGCCTTTTATATGCCCTGTCAAAGTTAGACAGATCTCCAAACCCCACCTTTGACCAAGCAACACATCCGTGAGATGGTTTCATCAAGAGGCATGGCCAGCAGTACATTTTCTTTGTCACAGCACTTCCAGTCAGCTGGCTAATTTTGTCATACCGGGAGAGCTGAAAGACCTGTTACTTTTCCCTATCTGTTGCACTAAATCAATCTTAGGTGTTGATCTGCCCTGCTGTTTAATTCTAAGTCTCTCCTCGTAAGGAAGACTTTCAAATGGCTTCACCAAAATCAGGTCGACAATATTAGTACTGTCTGCCATCGTGTGCTAGCTGGCTAGTTCACCCCTATGACACTAGCCTAGCCTATTGCATGAATGAATGCATAAAAACCAAAACAATGGACAGTTTTGCATGTACAGGTATGTTATGTGCAATTGAAGTGTAGACTAAGTATGTGTGTTAGATAAATAAGTGTATAAATAGTGTGTGTATCATAATTATTGTCAAGTGTTCATGAGATGGATTGCCTGAGGGAAGAAACTGTTTCTGTGTCTGGTCGTTCTGGTGCTCAGAGCTCTGTAGCGTCGACCAGACGGTAACAGTTCAAAGAGGGAGTGTGCTGGATGTGAGGGGTCCAGAGTGATTTTAACAGCCCTTTTGCTCACTCTGGATAAATACAGTACTTCAGTGATCCTCTGATTTTTTTACTCAATTGTCCAAACAGAAACTCAACTCAGGCTGGGTCACATTATCCTATATAGAGGGCAATTTACACAGTGATAGATTCATGGTGACATGATCTCATTAAGACTCCCATAACCCACCCTTCAACTGACAAGATGCTCAGACACCCTTGTTTGTCCTCCGAGAAAAACCTTTGTCTAAGCGTGGAGCCTCATTTGAGATGCATTTACAACCTGCGTTTCACTGCGGCCATAAAGCACTGAGAGAAATACGACTGCAGCTCCACCCACTGAGCGACTCTCTCACCAAGACACTTTACACACACGCATAATAATTGTGTTGCATTAAAGTCCCAGCGGTTTCCCTTAGCCCAGTTCGTATGTTCTCTCTGTGCATGGATCATTTATGTGCTAGAATAATTATGACACAGTTTGTATTAATTAGACCCTTTGGTAATATATTTACATTGTCTAAAAGTTTACATATTAAGACAGAACACAACTAAATAGATGCCAAGGTGCTGCTAGGTGTTGCAAGGTGTTTGTAATTGGTTGAAAGATTTAACATTATTACATTTATTATTATTATTATTGTTATTTATAATAATATGCTGTTGCTTTTACTACAATCTTGGCCAGACGAGCTATTCTTCTTAAGTGGAAGCACACTTCGCCCCCGAAACGACAGAACATTATTTACTGTATCAGACTTGAAAAGTTAAGATGCTGACTCTCTGCGTCACTCAAACCCTTTTATAAGACGGGATCATTTTTTGGACTATATTAAAGGCCTACCTTGTGCACCTGTAACTGCATGGCAACATGTGATGTTTGTCATCTGTTAGAAGGGATTGTTTTGCTGTTGTTGTTATTCACTTATATATTGGTTAATTATATCTACAGTATTTAATTTGTTATTGTATATTTATTTATTTAATTTACAGTTGTTCTGTCCATCTGAGTTAATATGAATGGGGGATTGTGGAAGGGATTAATAATGGACAATATCCTACTGTTCACTGTGTTATCATTATTTCAATCTATATAGTCACACAAAATATCAATAAAAGATTTGAAGTATATTAGTAATAATAATAATAATATATGCAATAATTACTATTACAGTATTTTAATATTTTGAATTACCATTTATTTGTAGATTTTGTTTTGTAACTTTTATTAGCTTTTGTAATATTTGTAAAAATGTGTTTATATTAAATGTTTAAGTTGCTCGGTTTCGCACCTTTTACATTCGTAATGTTGACATATGGGTCACTGACATATTATCTTTATTAAAGGAAAAAGCTTTTTAAAATCTCGTTTAAAACCAGTGTTCATTTAGTATTATGTATATACTATTAATATTTAAAATAAAAAAATGGAATAGCCTTTAGTTATATATTTACAGTTTAATTTTAATTCTAGCTCAGATCTTAGTAATGTTTATATTGTTTTGCAACATAAATATACATATATATATATATATATATATATATATATATATATATATATATATATATTATATGTATAGTTTCTTTTCATTTATTTTAAATTGTTTCAGTTATTTCTGTCAATGTTTGTTAAATTTTTAAGTAGTGTTTGATCTTATATAACATATTTTACTTCATTTCAAATAACATTAAAAAAGGTTCAATTATTAGTCAACAATAACAACGCTGCCTCTGTATTGCGATCTCCAGTATAAGAAAAATCACCTTGTTTACTTGTTATACAAAATCAGTTGTTAGATTCGTTAATTAAATTCATAAATCACAGGACTAGCACTCACATCCGTCACACAGAGAGATGAATGTACATGGAGGATTATCATAACATTAAGGTTGAATTATAAAGAGAAAATCACTACGCCAACACCTATATGCTTACTGGTCCTGCACAGCTTGAGTATGCATTAATTATACAGTTCAGATCCTCCACTATTACAATTACTGAATGCTTTTGACTCTCAGACTGACAGTGATGTCTGCAGGTTTAATGAAGAAGCACTTTCCACCCCATTTCCATCTCTGCTGAGAGAGTTTTCTGTTTAAATAATAAAACCTAGGGTCACATCACTGTCCCGGGCTGCTCTGTAGACTGATGGTCAAGTGACTCATTTAAAAATAATCCCTTTTCTCAATGTCAGCACTTTCCTCATTTAGTCACTGATTTCACTGCATGCAATCAGACTGTTATTAATGCAAAGCAGCAATCACTACTAATTCACTCTTTAATGACTTAGTTCAGCCTCACTTTCCAAGTGCTGAGTCACAATACACATGGAAGTGTATTTAATTAACATGTTTAAGTCTTCATTACTTACTTTTTGTTGTATTCTTGTAAAGAACAATATGTTTTGTGCTGCGTTAATGTGTGTTGCACAATCTGCAATGCAAGCAATAGTGATTCGCTCATTTTGTTTGCGTTGTGGGATGCACATCCAGTTCATCTGAGGCTTCAGGGTAAATTGTTCAGTGTACCACCCACTATGAAGCATAATGTAACTGTTAATGTGTACGTGTGTTAATGTAATGGGAAATAAATCTACTCTGAATGTCAAAATGCATTTGATAATTCAGACAAAGGTTGTTATTAGTATTCAGGGATGAATTAAAACTCTCTTTAATGATGTTCTGCAATGATGTCATCATCAAAGATCAAATGAGAGGAAAGTCTAATATGTCTGTATGTGTGAATGGGTTTATCTTTTACTGGCTATATAGGCTTCATACCAGTAAGAAATGTTGGTTTTACAAGTGTGAAATATACAATAAAAACTGTCACTCAAAACATTGATTTTTGTTGCTGCCTACTCAATCTACTTAATTCAAATGAGCTAATGCAACATTTCTTGATTTTTTTTAACACAAGCTAATTTGATTACAAGCAGTCAGTGTTAAATGAATGTGTTTGGGCCGGGACTACATGAGTAATGTTGGTTCTTTCAGGCAAGTGATTTCTAGATCCCAGTATGGGACTGAACAGGGAGAGTAAATGTTAAAATGAAGTGTTAAAGTATGAGCAAGATGAGAAAAGGGGGACTTGTTGGTGTTTAATGTACTGTTATGTTGGGAAGAGTGTTGTGAGTTTTGGGACACAGGCTAATCAAGGTAAAGATTGATTTATATTCTGCTTTAATTAAACATATTTACTTAGCCTAACTGTCCTCTCTTCTTTGCATTCTCGTGTGAAAACGAAGTGTACAAATATACCCTTAAAAGTATATTTTTAAAGAACTGTTCTTGCAGAGTTCATATTAATGAAATAAGAGCACTCAAAGAATCTGAAGGTTCAAAACAGTTACATCCAAAACTGTATTTAACACTAAAGACCCTAGAGACATGTGCCAGTAAAAAACAAGAAACTGTTGATTTGTGTGGAGAGCAGAACACCTCAATACTGCATTAAATCAAGGTCAACACATCAGCCTCTTAAACATCTACACTCAAGTCTCAGTTGCTCATAAGGCATAAGCAATGTCCTTCAAAATGGTCTCTTCAGGATAACAGATACATCAAATATTAAGTCAAATGAAATAGTCAAAGCCTACTTGGACTGGACGTGCTGGTTTTGGCCTCTTCATTGTCATATCCTCATCATATGAAACACCTGCGATTCAGCTACTAATGCTATCGCATTTGTGTAAAGTATATCCTTATTGTGTGCACAATCTCACAAGATCTACACTGAAAAACTCATATTGTCCATCATGTCATTTGATCTACACAACAAATTTGTGTTTTTCTTCTGAACTTGATTCCTTTGCTTTCAATCGTAATTCTCTAAAATGAGCAATCTGCTAGATTCAGTTATTTAGGGCAAAGTGGGCTGATCAGGTAAACAGCTCAAAAATGATTTTTTGCTGAAACTGTAGTTCCCAGCATGCATCGCTTGGGACTTAATGAGGAGAGTAAAAATGATGAAATTAAGTGTTATTTAATGTGTTGTTATGCAAGATGAGAAAAGAGGGAGACTTGTGTGTTTAATAGTGTTTAATATTTGATTATGTTAAATAGGAACCGTTTGATTTACATGCTTTCTTTTCTTCTTTAAAATTGTGAACGTGTGGGCTGTGGACGTGTAGAATACGTTTTTGTTGTTTTTTCAAGGAGTGTTTAGCATGTAGCATATAATACTGCTAAAAATGATTTAATTCTATAATTTTGAATTGATGTGAACAAATGTAGTTTGTTTAATGCACCAAACTGATTCTTGTGGGATCGATATACAGTGTCAGTGCGTGATTAAATCATGTAAATCCATTAAGCTTTTTTTACTGTAGTAACTTCAATACTCTGTAGATGGCGATATCGCTTCTTTTGTAGCAGAAATAAACGTCTGAAGTAAAAGTTACTTTTTCAAAAATGCACACCCTCAGAAAAAAGTACAAAAAGCTGTCACTACCTTTTCATAGGGTACTAATATACCATGTGCACTTTAGGTACTAATATGTAACTTTAAGGTATAGGCTACTGAATAGGGGTAAATAAAGTAAGGTGTAGGCCTTTGAAAGAGTACCAGCTTTGTTTTCAAGTAGAGAGTAATACTTGCAAATATCTTTGATATTTAAGATGCAAAGTAGCCAAATTGATACTTAAGTACACTAACTAATGCCATTTAGCCTACTCAAAAGTGTTACTCCACTGTAACCATGTCAGTGATGTCTTAGCTTTATCCGATTCCATTTTAATCATCATAAGGTAACTGAGTTTACATTTATGCATTTAGCAGACGCTTTTATCCAAAGCGACTTACAATTGCATTCAGGTTTTACATTTTTTGTCAGTATATGCATCCCCTGGGAATCAAACCCACAACCTTTTGCGCTGCTGACGCAATGCTCTACCACTGAGCCACAGGAACACATGAGTTTAATTTTAAGATTGGATGTAGTCAAAGAATAACTGTTTTGAGTTTGTATATTCATTTATGATAATATAGCTGAATTGTTTTATGTATTGTCGAGCAGTAGAATAAAATAAAACTAGAAGAAGAGAATACTCTGTCCTCAATAACTGTCCAGTCACTGAGCTCTGAATCTACTTCACACTCTCCGCTGAAGACCCGTGATGAAGGCCAGTGTCTACATGAGCACTCGTTTGAGAACATCTATGAATATAAAGTAATTGATACAATCATTAAATCCAAGTTTTCAGATGAGCAGTAAAGCCACTGTTCTTCATTACATCAGATTGCCCTTCCCTGAAGATGAAGCAATGGAGCTGTCAAGCTAAAATGAATTGAGCTGACACCTCACATTTATAAACAAGACATTTCACATATAGCGTCTTACATTTATTAACAAGGATTTCTCTGACTCATGCATGCTGTTTCATATTGTTTTGCTTGTTCTCTGCTTGATGCAAAATGACATTTGACATTTAAAGAGTCAAAGACATCAGTGAGGGTCATTGGTTTAAAATGTATGAAAACAATTATGTTGATATTTTAGTTGCTTGTGTTATTATTTTAATGTTTCTCTAATTTGAACCATATTTCAGTGTAATCCAAGCAACTCTGAAGGAAAGTTTGAGTAGCACTCTGCTGCTCTCTAGTGGATTCAAGAGGAGGGTTTTTTTTTGGGGGGGGGGTGGTCTTGGTGACAAGTTTACTGTAGTGTGCTGAAGAACCCGAGAGGTATTTCACTAGGTCTAGGTCTAGACTGTTGCTTGAAAAACACACTGAACGTAACCTCAAATAACACCATATTCACACAAACTAATAAATAAATGAATAAATATAAAAAAATACATTTGCAAATTAGATTTTTAAATTTTTAAAATGTGATTTCTTTTGATTTTAAAATGGGATTTTTTTTATATATAAACAGTATAATGAGTAAGTCATATTAGGAATCAGCAATTAAAATGTCTATAATAATATTTATAATTAAGTAATTATAATATAACAATTATTATTTTTATCAAAAAATGAATAGTAAAACTATTCTAAAACTTATAAAAATATATATATTTTTAATTGAATAATGAAATATTAAAAAATCTAAATTATTTGGCCAGTAGACACTGTAATTAATTGTTTCACAGTTTTATATAATATAATAATAAAAATAATTTATACAATTATATAACATATGTGACAACTTATATGCTTACTTATGCCCCAAAATATGCTACTATTCACAAGTTTGGGGTCGTATTTATTTATTTATTTATACATACATATGCTACAGTATAATACACTAAATACACTAAAGTAATAATGCTGGTAATATTTCTTTACTATCACAGAAATAAATGACATTTTACAGTAGTTTTACAGTAGCGTTTGTGAGCATAAGACATGAAAAATCTTACTGACCCAGAACTTCTTGAGTGTGAATGAAACATTTCATCATATAGGCAAGTTTGTGTTTTGCAACAAATTCCCTAACTATCTCTTTAAGCTGTAATTATTAGTCAGAGCATTGACATTTGACATCCATATCATTTTTTTATAATTAATAATCTCTGATTCAACCTACAAGACGAGAGTTTCAGTGACCACAGGGAGGATGTGACATGTCACACAGAAACACGCTCTCACATTCATTTAACTATCAAGACATCAGTCGAAGTTCTTATCAGTGAGCTGTTTTGTCTTGTGTTTAAATGTTGTCTGTCAACTGAATCAATCATCTCTGCTAGCTAGTTTGACAACTGTTGTTGGTTAAACACATGTTGGTTCAGGAAATCCCTTGAGATTTGAGCTACACATAACACAGAGCGTGGGCAGGACAGACCCATGTGTTACTCATCAGAGAGCGCTGCGCTGAATCTCACAGAGGATCGTTACGTTAAACCATGTGATAGTCTCTTATGGGACAGAAGGGCAAAGGGGTGGACAATTAAGAAGATGCAAAACTTCCTGTGTAGTTGTTGTCTGCAGATAGACTGGGCCTTTCCTTGTGAAAAAGCACACACATACATATAAGAGTACTTATTCAATTAGTTTCACTTAAGAGTGCTTTTTATTCATTCAAGTAGGACTGAAGTATATCATCTCTTTCTCATCTGTCTATCTATCTATCTATCTATCTATCTATCTATCTATCTATCTATCTATCTATCTATCTATCTATCTATCTATCTATCTATCTGTCTATTTATCTATCCACACACACACATACATACATAAGTAATTAAAGTAATATTTATAAAGTATATTGTCATTCAACTGAATCGTCATCTATTTAAATATAATGTATTTTTGTAATTATACATTTGTAATGTTTAATATGTTTAAAATACATTAACTTTAAATGTTATCAAATACACTACATTTAAAGTTACAATCATTTAAAATGATAATCACTACACTTAAAATTTTGTCAGTGCAGTTTTAAATTATTTTGTGCTTTTTAACATAAGAGTGCTTTTCTAACCCACTTAAGTAAGACTCAGATGTATGTGTAATTTTACTTCTATTGCATTTCAAATATGGTTAAACTTATATGCATGTCACATATTTAAATCTATTTGCAAATTTACATTTGTAATGACAAAGCAATTACATACAATTACGATATGTAGACTTTAAACATAATAATGCACTACAGCTATAATTATTTTAGTCACCATTTGAAGTGGATCAAAAAAGTTAATTAAATAGTCCTAAGACAAGAACTAGGTTTTAGGATAACTTTGATCCACTTTAACTACTAGTCAACACATCAAAATAAGTCTACTTCTTTAAAGCACAGTGAAAGATTATAAAATATGATATTTTGAAATGTAAAACTTTTAATTTGACATTTACAAAGAGAACTTTTAAAAGTGTAGGCTACATAATTGTGTCAAGACACAGTCATGAAAGTGTACTCTGTTTACTTAAGTGTATTATAATTTTATCTGAACATATAGTTTATATATATATATATATAAATATCACGAGAGATTGTTTTCAAATTTTTCACTCAATTTATAGCCATACGATAACTGTCTCACAACAGAAGGAGACCAAACGAGGAGAATGAGGTTAATGAGATGGTATTTATTGACACAGGAAAAGGGAGATGCAGTGCAGCGATGGCTGGTGAGCATGGAACAGTTCGACAGACTTATCTGGCTGAAGATGACAGACTGTAACTCTCTTGCAGGAGTACGGGACAGGGATCGGAACGAATGAACGTTAACCAGTAGCAGTAGCGATAGGTGAGTCCGAAGATCGTGATGATCAAGACCAGACAAAGGCAGGGGCGATTCTAGGATTTTTTTAATGGGGTGGCACAGGGGCCCATGGGAAAAGTAATGTGCCCCAACACAAGTGGGATGACAGAAAAAGGAGTTCTGCACAAGTGCCTGGACAACTCCTCTCTCTTTTTATAAATTAAAAACCACTGTAAAGATAATACTTGTTCTCAACTTCTTTCATTGGCTTAAACAGTGAGTGTGTGTGTGTGTGTGTGTGTGTGTGTGTGTGTGTGTGTGTGTGTGTGTGTGTGTGTGTGTGTGTGTGTGTGTGTGTGTGTGTGTGTGTGTGTGTGTGTGTGTGTGTGTGTGTGTGTGTGTCTAGTGAATTTTAGTCAAAATTGCTTGTGTTCTCATGTCTTGTCTGCTGCGGATAGATGGGTGCTGGTGTGGTCCTCACGGGTCCTCACGGGCCCTCTCTGGCCTGTGCCGCCAGGTTCAGGGCTACTAATTTGCTGGCCTACTTGTCCCTGCCGGGTTTATTGGCTCTGACCTGCACTCTACTGCATCTCCTGTCTTTGACATGGTTTCTTCTTGAAGAAACACCTCCGGGACAAAGGTGCGAGGCGAGGGACAGTGGTTGTATGCAGGTCTTGATTAGGAGGTACCGGGTGCGCGTGGTTAGAACCAGTGGTGGACAAAGTACACAGATCAAGTACTTGAGTAAAAGTACAGATACGTATAGTAAAATATTACTCCAGTAAAAGTAAAAGTACTGCTTTTTCAATTTTACTCGAGTGAAAGTACAAAAGTACTAAATTGTTTATGTACTTAAGTAAAAAAGTACTGATAGACAGATTTATTTTGCAATTTTATATAGACTACTTTATTTAATTTTATATTAGCACATATTTTTATAATCCTACTGCCCAAAATACCTGGGTTTTTCCCAAAATAACCACTATATAGAGTCAAGATATATATTTTGTTGATATGGACTACGTTGATGAGAGTGATGTAGTAATGTTCACTGTGAAGCTTACACTGCCATGTACCTGAGAGAAAACAGATTTCACCATCTCATTTTCACCAGTAAGAAAAAAGTGTTTTAGAACGTGTTGTTTTGCAGAACGTCAGTTATATATGACATGAGAATTAGGCCTGAAATTAGGAAGAACATTTTAAGGAAAATCTAATTATATTTTCATAATGATTTTTTTTCAGGTGGCTGAATAAAGATATTTGGACTTTATATCTAAACATTTCCTCAACTTAGCACCAGCAAGCTTGTTAGCTAGACAGTTAGCATCAGCTAACAATATTTACTTATTTTCAGTATGGTTATGAATAAACATTCATATCTGTCTACTCGGCTAGTTGATCTAAACAATATAGAAATGTATACTGTTGATAAACAATATAAAAACAGACATCACATAGGTCTAAATGCATAGCATTTTAATAAAACTGCTAACATTACAGCAGCGGGGAATATGAACGTGCATGAGTTATTTTATTTAATCGGTGTTATTTTAATGTTTTGTTTTTTTACCTAAAACATAACGTTAGAGACACTGATGTTGATCTGTCTGTATTCAAGCATTTCAGTGGGCTTAAATAGATCACCCTTTACAGCAGATTTAGTTCACAAACAACTGACAGTTTTGACCTAAATATTATTTTCAGTTACAATAATTAATTCTAAAATTCGACATTAGTAACTTACTTTTCGCAGCAGCTGTTGCGCGCCTGCGCCCGCGCGCGCTCACGAGATCTCACGGTTCTTTACTTGTGAGTTCAGTTCACTGAAGAAGACTCGCTCTAAATGGATCATTTGAATCAGTGAGTTTTCGACTCGAGAACAGCTGCAATCGGATCATTGCCATTCGTGAAAGAATCGTTTGTTGCGATTTGCGAACCGATTGAACAGGTTCATTGAAAAGAATCAGTTTGTTCATGAGTCAGACACCGCTTCTGCGTCTCGGAGCACGTGATGTATCACGTGAGTAACGATATGTTTTATGAAATGTAGTGAAGTAAAAAGTACGATCTTATGCTTTGGAATGTAGTGAAGTAAAAGTAAAAGTTACTCAAAATAAAACTACTCCAGTAAAGTACAGATACTTGAAAAATGTATTAAGTAAGCAGTAGTTGTGCGTTACTGACCACCACTGGTTAGAACTCAGGTGAGTGTGATCGTGCTGGCTGAGTGTTGGGACCTGACAGAGCTAATGGTTCTCTGACACTAACACAATGTCTGATAACAGCGAAACATTTGAAAACAACTTCTGATATGTAAACTGTACAAATATAAATATTTACATTAAATATAAATGCAACTATTTCACTAGATTAATTGTTTAAAACTGAGTGAATCAATGTCAAAACTAAAAATTTATTTAGTAATTTACATGATGCAATTATCTAAAGAGACATCTAGCTTGTATGTTAAAGGGACAGTCCCGCTAGAGAAAGCTGAGGTTAAGTGTCTTGATCAAGAGCACAGTGGTGAACATGACCTTTTTAATATTATTCTAGACCTTTAACTGTTACACCACAACACCCCCACCTAATCAACAGTGCATGTGTGTCTGTCTACTACCAATTTTATTAAAGATTAAATGGACAAAGAACTTAGGGGTAGCTGAGTTGAGGTGTGTATATATATATATATATATATATATATATATATATACACACACACACACACACACACATCTATCCATAATATACATTTATATGAATTATATTTTTGTACACATAATGACCAATTGTACAGTAATAAACTTGACCTAAATGTTCTCCTCAAAAGTTCCCTTCCTAATGCGATTATGCTGTAGATGTTTGCCAGGGTGTTGATATGTAGTTGACAAGGTGTTTTGGGGCAGTATTAGAGTGTGTCATTGGTCGTCTGGGTGGATTCTTACTTTTCCAAGTCATGATATCTCTTTTGATGTAAATGTATGATGCTTGGTAGATGAAAAATAAGTACCATTCATGTTTGTAGTATAAACTGTGTAGGATGAATACAATAGCAATGGTCATAGTGCTTCTTGTGTTAGCAAACCATAAGTGAAGACTGAAATGCAATCCAGAATGTTCTTTACTATAAAATATACATGTAAAATAATTATGTAGTTTCATTCTAGCAATGAATCATGTCTCCATCCTGTGCTAAAAGACTTCTTTTACTAAGGCAGCTTTGCAATTATGCTGCTAACAAAAGCTGAAGGTTCTTCAGAAGCCACGTAGGCCGATATTTCACATCCCTGCTCTATGGCGTCTTTCAGACTGTGAGCCATTAGTTTATGGATTTATGTATTGTATAAGTAACCTTCCACTATTAATTATGTCTAAGAAGTATGTAGGCAAGAGATTGTCATACATAGCACTGACCTGGAATTGTGCAGTGCCAGAATGAACATTAATATTTTGACAATAATAGTGGTTGAAATTAGAAGGATATACATTCATAATCAAATTCAATCATTTATTTGTATAAATGAATAAATTATACAGAATGAGGAATGACTAGTTTGTTGTCTTTTTCATAAGCTTTCATAGACTTTATACAGGATAAAACACATTATCACCCACCATAATATAAATTGTTATAAGCCTGTAGAAGGTTCTGAGATCAGGGGAAGGAAGACGAGGAAGTCAGGGGTGACGAGCCAAACAAAAGGGGTCTTTATTGTGACCGGCAGAATCCGTATACAAAATCAAAATTAACAACAGCGTTGTCTCCAGCGTGCTCGCTCTCTCCCCACGTCCGCTCGCAAGCTCTCTCTCCCGTTTCTGCAGGACTGCGGGCCTTTTCTAGTCTCTCCGACAATCACTGGAATTAGACACAGGTGTTAATCATCATTCACTTGCCAATCGTTTCACCGCTCGTCTCAGAACCCGCTCTCCCCCTCGCGCGTTCCGCCTTCCCACGCTCCCCTCGCCACAAAGCCTTATATGTAATAGAATCTTACTTTATATATTTTGAGCAGACTGTGATTAATTTTACCTTTGCAAGCCAAGGCAATGCATTTAAAATGATTTATTTACATAGTTATCATCCTTTGTGAAAAAGAATAATATAGAATATGCAATATGCAATATGTATATACTTTTAACTTTTAACTATAATATACTACAATACTATAATAAACCATACAGGTAAATATAATATTATGTAAAAGGCCACTTACACTCACCGGCCACTTTATTAGGTACACCTTGCTAGTACCAGGTTGGACCCTCTTTTTCCTTCAGAACTGCCTTAATTCTTCATGTCATAGATTCAACGAGGTTTTGGAAACATTCCTCAGAGATTTTGGTCCATATTGACATGATAGCATCACACAGTTGCTGCAGATTTGTCGGCTGCACATCCATGATGTGAATCTCTCGTTCCACCACATCCCATAATGCTCTATTGGATTGAGATCTGGTGACTGTGGAGGCCATTTGAGTAAAGTGAACTCATTGTCATGTTCAAGAAACCAGTCTGAGATGATTTGAGCTTTGTGACATGGTGCATTATCCTGCTGGAAGTACATCAGAAGATGGGTACACTGTAGTCATAAAGGGATGGACATGGTCAGAAACAGTACTCAGGTAGACTGTGACGTTTAAACGATGCTCAATTGGTACTAATACCAATTTAATACCTTGACAAAGTGTGTCAAGAAAATATCCCCCACACATTACACCAGCACCAGCAGCCTGAACCGTTGAGATAAGGCAGGATGGATCCATGCTTTCATGTTCTTTACACCAAATTCTGACTGAAACCATCTGAATGTCGCATTTACATTTACACTTTACACTTTACATTTACAGTTTAACTATTTTAATATTTTTATATAATTGTAACTTCATTCTTACAAATGTGTAATTACAAATAGATTAAAATCTATGACATACAAGTTTTAACAGAAATGATATTTAAGTATATTTTAGTTTACCATGAACATTTGTCAGTATGTGTATTTAACCATTTTATAAAGAAAATAGCAGTAATTATGAAATTACATATAAACTTAAGTCTTAATTAAGTGGGCCATAAAATAACTCTTAAGTTTAGCTAACTGAATTTTAAATAAATCTAAACTATAATATATTTGTATTTAATTGCATTTGACATGCAGTTGTCCTGAAAACATTACATTCAGTTCAAACTTATATCTATATTTATATTTAAGTTGTCTATGTTATTTCTATAAATACTTGTTGTAATTTCACGAGGGAAATGGAAAAACTAACGAGGAAAGAAAAGTTAATTTAAAACTGCCTACACTAGTGATGTGATCTCTGTATAGACAATCACTCATCGGTGTGTCATAGATAAACCCATTGCCTCCTTTTGCCCTTACTGACCAGAGAGTCACATGCCAGGTTGCTGTCATCGAGACTGAGCTACATGTGTAAATATGCATTAATCTTTTATTATTTCTTCTAATGAAAGCAGCTTCCTGAAGCTTTAGCTGTGTGTTGAAGCCGTTTAAACAAATATCAGTGCTCAACTGGCACAGTTTTTACAATGTTCCCAATTAGGCATTTTGTATGAAAACATCCTGTGGTGAGGCCATTTTCATTTGTTGGACTGTTATCTTTCCAGGTATCTCCGGGAGTGCTTGATTCTGCAGAAAACTGAGGTAAATTGATCTACTCAATGCAGACCACCGTTCCATGCAAAGACCCCTGCTGTTCTTCACTGAAAACCCATCAAATGAATTTGATGAACTTGCATTCTCTATTGCCATGAAACGGCATACTGAGAATATGCTTTGCATAGAATATTCACACCATACAGAAAAAAACATGCATATATATTTTATATCAGCTCCTGAGGAGAGAAAAAGTGCAAAATACACTGAAAAAATGGCAACCTGAAGTTTTTAGCAAGTTAATTTTCATTTCATTAAAGTAACTTAAGTTTAGTCAGTTTACCCATGTTGTCTGTTACCGTTGCTCCAGTTACACACATGGAGATTCTTATTTTTAGCGACAAGACCCTTTGAATCTTCATATTTCAAAACCTCTACTGGCTGACTTGAGGGAAAGTTGAAATTTGTTTAGGCCCTCAGTTTCTGGGACACTTGCCAGTTTGTGATGCTTGAAACTTCAAGACAGCTATATTCCCAAGTTCAGTTAAATTCCAGTTATCCGGAAGGTTGGGCAAATCCCATATTCTGGTGAAGAATAGCTTGGGCAGTCCCTGCTGAGGTCCAGTCACATGTCAACATCTACGTACATCCTGTTCATCATCATCTGTCATTTATTATTCATTTATTTTCTGTGGGTTTTTTTTTATTCTGAAAGGAACTTGTATGTTAGAACATCAGTTTGGAAATGCAGATTTGCTTGTCAAAACAAACCATTCTGATTACTTTAGGTTTAATTCTAATTATACAAGAGTTCTCAAATATGTTTGGTCGAACAGCTTTCAAAAGCGCTGGGTCTTTTCACTGTCTGTCTGTGTTTGAATGTGCCAGGCAGATTATTTTTGCTTTATCTTGATTATATTGATACACAAGTAGGTGGTGGCAAGTGGGTGCCTTTATGAGTGAGTCATTGAATCATTCATACAACCAATTCATTAAAAAAAAATCAAGAACGAAACAAGTGACTATGGCCCTGTTTACACTTGGTATTAAGATGCGTTTTGGTCGATCGGATCACAATCGGTCCCAGAGGTAGTCGAAAATGCATTGAACGGATTACTTTCATGGTGTATTACTTTCATGGTGTCTTTCATGAGGTCGAATGCATTCGAGTGGCCACAAAAGACCGCCTACTCTCCGCCTAATGACCTAGTACACATGTTATCATTACGAGACATACAAGGACACGTGCTTATTAGATGGGATTTAAACTTTGATGGGCCGAATCAGAAGTATGGTTTTCTGATAATATGAAAAAGAAACAACAGCAGTAAGTACAAGCAGATGTAATATTAGTGCTCGATAACTTTAGCCCTCCCGCTCGTGTTTTGATGCCGACAAAGGTATCTGCCCATTTATCATCCTCTTGACGTAATCAACACCACGGGGGGTAATCTGGTCAGGAATCTGGAAAGTGGAGAGAACAGACCGATTAAAACACCAGGTGTAAACGTGTATGTGTCTACATTGTCCGCTTGTGATACGATCGACCAAAACGCATCTTAATACCAAGTGTAAACAGGGTCTATGAGTAAGTCATTCACTCAGTCAAATTGTTCAAAACACCTATTCATTAAGGAACAAACACCATGTAATGTGGTAATCAAAGGAACGTGAAGCAGATGATCAAATATAGTGATTACTTAATATTAACTACCTGCTTATAAAACCAATATCACACTTCAAAAACCAAATGAAGCATCAAACATTTGCAAGTCATCATTATTCAAGCCATTATGAAGTCAAACCATTATTATTTTTCAATTACTTGTAATTGAATCAATTACTGACTGATATCGATCATGTTTTACCACTACACGAGTTTGGCAACCATGGATTTGTTAAATTCTGTCATGAAAAGCAACGTCAGAAGATGAGTGATGATTATTTTCCCAAGGGAAATTATGTTGAATATGCCATCATGACAAATGTGTTGGTGGGGTTTAATCATCTGTTTAGTCAACAAGTGCTTAAAACAATGACCATTTCTTTGTCAGCATTTGTGTAAAACATCACACATTGACTTTATATCAGATGTGACGGCATAAAGAAGAACTAATGAATGGCTTCACACTTTTTAAAATAAACTGCATTTTAAACGTGCACAAACTTGAATTATGTTCCTGTATTCAGACTGTTGAAAATAAAATGTAAACACATTTTAAAAAGTCCTTGATGCAAACATACATTTCTAAAGCATCATAACTGACACGTATCTGGTGTAATGATTTTCAGGTAAAAGATAAATGAATGCAATAATAATAGTTATAATATATAATAGTTATATACAATGAAGGAAATAGGTACTTTATAAATATCTCTGGCCTATATTATTTGACTGAGTTTAATGAAATTGATATAATCAATTTGCTGTCATAAAGAACACTGTAGAGCTGACCTAAATGTCTATTAAACAAACACACATTTCCATTATTGTTATAGTGTGATTAGATTAGAAAATGGTTTGGAATTGGTCTGTGTGTAGTTATCAAGCCCAGGCTTATGAAGACATAATATGCTCCACAAAAATCATGATGGGACAAGGTCTCTGTATTACATATTGATCTTCATGTGACCTAATTATAGGTATGCTTTTTTTCTCCCATCTTGGCACCATTGGTTTGGCATCAAAAGTCTTGCATCCTTTTCAACGCATTTAACACATATTTCATTCAAAATTGATGAGCTATTCAAAAAGGAACATCATAACCAGGGTCTAACTTTTAAACTAGAAATGGGCAAAACATAAAACCAGTAAGATGTGACACATCATACCATAGTTAGCCTATATATTGAGCAGTTGAAGTGTTCCTGTGAGCTGAATGAGCCAACTTCCATGGAAGAGCTGGGTTTAAATGGAAACAGCACTGTGGTTCACAATTCCTTGTTAATTGTTTCCATTGTCCAATGGAGCAGGAAGCCAATCTCCAGAGACAGGCGGCTTTCTGGCGGCAGCAATTCACAAAAAGCTTGGCTGTGTGCATCACATCCAGAAAATCAGGAACAGCTAAACAAGAATCTGTCAAACTAAATACAATATATATATTTCAGTAAATTGTCAAAAAAAAAAAAAAAAAAAGACCAGTTTTCTGAAACCTCCTCAGACTAAAATTAAAATGGTAACTGTGAGTTAAAGCAAAATAAGAAACAAATGCTCATTATGAGAAATAAAGCTGCAATTGTGAGATACACATAAAGATGCAGTTGTGAGAAATAAAGTCCCAATGCAAGAAATAGTAATGATTATAAGATTTGAAGTCAATATTGTTAGATACAAAGTGGCAATTGTCTGATATATTTGTATTGCAGGAAATACTGTGAGAAATAAAGTCATAATTATGACAACAGAGTTGCAGTTGTGAGATACACACTTTAAATTATAAAAATAAGTGAAATAATTATATCAATATGTGATATACAACCTGAATTCGGGAAATGTTGGGACGTTTTTTTAAATTTGAATAAAACTAAATCTAAAGGACTTTCAAATCACATGAGCCAATATTTTATTCACAATAGAACATAGATAACATAACAAATGTTTAAACCGAGACACTTTTAGCCACTAAATGACCTTATTTCAAATTTGATGCCTGCTACAGGTCTCAAAAAAGTTTGCTAAAAAGTGCTGAAAAAACAAGACATTTTGAAAAGTTTCAGCTGGGAGAACATCTAGCAAGTAATTAAGTTAATTGACATCAGGTCTGTAACATGATTAGCTATTAAAAGGATGTCTTAGAGAGGCAGAGTCTCTCAGAAGTAAAGATGGACAGATGCTCTCCAATCTGTGAAAGAGTGCGTAAAAAGATTGTGGAATACTTTAAAAACAACGTTCTTCAACGTCAAACTGCAAAGACTTTTCAAATCTCATAATCTACAGTGCATAACATCATCAAAAGATTCAGAGAACCTGGAGAAATATCTGTGCGTAAGGGACAAGTCCGAAGACCTCTGTTGGATGCCCGTGGTCTTCGGGCCCTCAGACGACACTGCATCAGTCATCAGCATGATTCTGTCATTGACATTACTAAATGGGCCCAGGAATACTTCCAGAAACCACTGTCGGTAAACACAATCCACTGTGCGATGTGCAGATGCCAACTAAAGCTAAAGCTTTAGTGAACACGGTCTAGAAGCGCCATTGTGTCCTGTGGGCCAAGGCTCATTTAAAATAGACTCGAAGTGAAAAAGTGTTCAATGGTCAGACGAGTCCAAATTTGACATTCTTGTTGGAAATCACGGACCCCGTGTCCTCCGGACTAAAGAGGAGGGAGACCTTCCAGCTTGTTATCAGCGTTCAGTTCAAAAGCCAGCATCTCTGATGGTATGGGGGTGCATAAGTGCATATGGTATGGGTAGCTTGCATGTTTTGGAAGGCACTATGAATGCTGAAAGGTATATAAAAGTTTTAGAGCAACATATGCTCCCCTTCAGACAACATCTATTTCAGGAAAGGCCTTGTGTATTTAAGCAGGACAGTTCAAAACCACATACTGCAGCTATTACAACAGCATGGCTTCGTAGAAGAAGAGTCCGGTGCTGAATTGGCCCGCTTGCAGTCCTGATCTTTCACTTATAGAGAACATTGGCGCATCATTAAACGAAAAATACGTAAAAGACTACCACGAACTCTTCAGCAGCTGGAAACCTATATCAGGCAAGAATGGGACCAAATTTCAACATCGAAACTCATAACCTTGATGCCCAGATATCTTCAAAATGTTTTGAAAAGAAGAGGAGATGCTACACCATAGTAAACATGCCCCCGTCCCAACTATTGAACTGAGAACTGTAGCAGGCATCAAATTTGAAATGAGCTCATTTTGTGAATAAGTGCAAATCTCAGTTTAAACATATGTTATGTTATCTATGTTCTATTTTGAATAAAATACTGGCTCATTTGATTTGAAAATCTTTTAGTTTTCATTTGATTTATATTTAAAAAAACGTCCCAACATTTCTGGAATTCACGTTGTACAAAGTCACAGTGAGAAATAGTTACAGAAATATGTAATTGAGAAAAAAAACATTGCAATTATGAGAAATAAAGTCACAATTATGAGAGATAAAGTTTTGATTCTAAGAAAGGAAAATTCTGAGAAATATTTGCAACTGTGAGATCCAAAGTTTCAGTTATAAAAAAGTTGCACTTATAAGAAATAAATTCACAATTATAAAAAATAAACTCTAAAATTATAAGAAATAAAGAGGCAGTTGTGAGATTTAGACTCAATATTGTGAGATAAAAGTTGCAATTATAAAAAAAATTCGGTTATAAGACAAAAAGTCGTAATTATAAAATATGAAGTCTAAATTGTGTGAAATGTTGCAGCTGCAGTTGTGATGTTTAAAGTTGCTTTGTGAGAAATCAAGTAAATATTGTGAGATACAAAGTTTCAATTCTAAGAAATGAAGTCACAATTGTAAGAAACAACGTTTTAATTATGAGAAACACATTTGCAATTGTGAGAAAAAAAGTAGCAATTTTGAGAAATCGCAATTACAAAAAAGTCACAAATGTTAGTTGCATTTATAAATTCACAATGATTAAAAGTTAAAATTTCTCTGAAGCAGAAAAGGGCTTCCACAACTTAGGACTATTTGTATCATGCACATAATGACAATTATAAACAAATGGCTTGTTTCCACAATATTTTTCCAGCCATGATTTTGCAGGGTGTATATTATTTTCTGCCTGGGCACTGTCAAAGAAAACATGTTTACATCCAGTCTAAAGTGACAGTGGACAGATTGGGGACGAGTCTCAATAAGACATGCCACAGCTGGCCTGAGACACACGCTGTAACACTCTGTCCCCAAAAACACTGACCTCTGATTGAGCATGTAAACACAGCACTACATATTTGTCCTCCAAATAAATGTAATAAAGTTCACAGTTGCTGGAATCAAATCTCTGGCACTGAGAAGTCAATACCAAAGCCAGTAAACAAAACATGTTATTGCTAATAGTGATTGTTACAGGTTCACTTAAGAGAATCACAAATTAGAGCTCTTCTATTACTGTTGCCAACAGCAATAAATGGGGCGGAAACAAAGACTTGAGTCAACACGAAATGAAAATTCACCCTATTTTCTACATGAATATTTTCAACAGAAGACAAGACAAGTCAATACTCTTGTTTTATCTCACAGAAAAATTCACTCTATAATTATATTTCTAATTCTGCTTGATCTAAAACTTGAAAACTAGTGATATTAAATAATAATTTGTATTATAATATTTTTAGCTTTTGTGTATAAAGCACATTTTCTTTTAAGTTTTCTGACGTTTTTTACAGTATAGCCCATAAAGAAGAACAACCTCAAGGCAACAGCATTTATTCTGGGATAACACTCATTGATTATCAAAGAAATACAGAAGCATCTCCTCTCAGCAGGATAAATATTTTATTTACACGCAACTCAAAGAGCATAAAGAACACATGAAGGTCACATATTTTGCTTTGATTCAAAATCATTTAGAGCAAAGGAAATCACAATTAGATTTCACCTGAACAGATTTCTCTTTATATTTCCAGTTACCCTGTATTCTCCCACATTCTCCGTCTTTATTTCCTGTTTATACAACAATGCTTTTAAGACCCTCCGCTTTCATACCAGACGGGTTCACGCATGTGAGTCAGTGTCATAAGCAGGGGTTTTAAGGCACGTGGGTGGGCTTCCTCCTGTCTACACAGAAGTCTCCATGACACTTCCTATATGATGCAAATGGCCCTGCTTGCGCACGTGGTTGAAATATATTTCCATGATAAAACATCAGCATATAGTTATTTAAAATGACATGTAGGTAGCATTTTGTTAGTTAATGTGATATATTTTTGTATTTACATAGTTACAGTATTTATTCAAATCACAAAGCATTAAAAGTAATTAAATAAATGATTGTAAAGTGATTTCACACAATGGCATCAACAATTCAAACATCTAAAAACATAGTTCACCCAAAAATAACAATTCTGACTGACCCTTATGTGGAAAGCAACAGAAGGTTATGTAAAGAATGTTTTTTGTCAATTCAGTGGGATATAAAAACAACACTGGATCACACTGACATTCAGTGTATGAAAAATAAGCACTGACACATCAATATACTCTTTGGTTTGGAGCAACATAAGGGCGAGAACATGTTATAGAATTTTCCTTTTTGCCTGATTTATCCTTGTGAAGTTCAACTTTTGGCATTGCATCCATTTCCAATGTTTTATGCACCAACTGGAGACAATTAAACACAAGGGAGGAAAGAGTGAATCTTTAAGGCAGTGCCTTCTACTGGAAATGATTCACTGGAGACTAAAGGCTGCTTGAAGGGCAGAAACTCCCCCTCCCTCCGCAGCCTGTGTTTCATTGGCTGAGTCAAGTGATGTCATGGAGGGTGAAATTGTATAAATAGCCCAGCACTGCTGACATTTAGACAGAATAAAAAGTCTCTGACAACAACAACTATCAGACATCCATCCGCTTGTGGAGCATCTCTGGACATCTCTATAAACATGTGTCGATCGCTAGAGCATCTGCCAATCTCCTGTCTGGAAAGGTATGTTTCACATTTACTACAAAATAAATACTGCAGCTAAAATGCTACTATTTTGTTTTAAACTAGACCTTACTTAAGAAGCTTAAGTCACCTAAAAATTCACTGTTAAATAGTCATGCAGAAAAACTATTAAAGTACTTCCCCCCCTGAAATGATGAATATTTTTGTTCTTCACAGGGCAAAGGAGCTCAAGGCTCGGTTTGGAAGTTTTCTACTAAAGCAAGAGCTCAATATCACGGGCCACTCACAAAAAACGGACAAACTGACACCGGAGGACAGACAGAAATGGTCTTTCCATGAACTCCTGGCTCACAAAGGTAAATTCCCATCATCAAGAACGGTGGCAATATAAAAGCACATTGTTCTCAGACAGTAGAATGAAAACTATCAGGGTCGTCTAATGTTTTCTTCATGTTTCTTCACAGAGGGGCTGTGCGCTTTCACAACGTTCCTGGCATCTGAGTACAGTGAAGAAAACATTGCTTTCTATTTGGCCTGTGAGGACTACAGGAACACAAAGAGCTCCTCGAAGCTGTGCGCCAAGGCCAGGAAAATCTATGAGGAGTTCATCGCCTCTGACGCACCAAGAGAGGTACAGTACATTTTCTACGAATATTAACAAAAGACTCACACTTAATAGATTTCATGAAAAAAAGTCTAATCATTCCTCATTGCATATTTTCAGGTTAATCTTGATCATGAAACTAGAAACATCATCTTGAAGAATATGGAGCAGCCCACACTGTCCTGCTTCAACTTTGCCCAGAGTAAAATTTACACCCTCATGGAGAAAGACTGCTACCCTCGTTTCCTCAAGTCAACAGTCTACCTGGAACTCATCACACAGCATGTGGGTTAAACTACCCTAAAGACGGCAGCGGAGGAATGCGTCCCTGATAAACATGGCATTTGTGTGACTGCTGGATGATCTGAACTGGTTTCCTGAGGTTCAGGAGGACTGGGCACACAGAATCAACTAACTGGAAGGCTTGGGCATTCGAGAACATCGATTCTGTGACACGCAGTGGAGCACACAGAGATTACAATTGTAGCACTGGATAATATCTGTGAAAGTGGAGTGACTTTTGCACAATTATGTGTATTTTGTATTGCCTATGAGTATTTATTGAAAATAGTATTTATTTTGTATTTATATTTGATGAACAATTGTGTGTTATTTATTGAACTTTTGAGTGAAAAAAACAAATAAATTTTTACATGCAAAGATTTGTCTTTAGCAGTGCATTTTGGGTACATAATCATTGACCGCATAAAATATATTTATTTTTAATTAATTATTTTATAATCGCAGCTCAAAGGAAATGGCTATTTTAATGTCATAAGAGAAAATACGTAAGAGATGCTCCCCCACCACCTCCTCTGCTCTTCATCTTCCCACACATCCCACTCACATAGGTTAATAGAGGCTCTTAGTCACCTCCAGCACACAAAGTCTGGCACCTTTCTCAGTGAGCCTCATAAAAACTACTCTATTCACATACACACGCATAATGAACTGCAACCAACAGGATCATTAAATTTTTCCAGAATAAAGAGCCAAGCAGAGGTGTTTTTCTAGGAAAGCTGTGTGATGAGACTGGTCTCCATGGCGACGGCGTGGACCACTCATCTCACCCACTCCACGCCTCTGCAGGAGCCTGTTTATCTTCTGCAGTGAGAAACAGCGGCCCACTCTGACTCACCTGCTCTGAACCTCCTTATGCTGCCCTTTAAACCCCCATCTGCAATCATTCTCACCATTAACATTTGAACAGGCAAAACTGGCTCGATAATGCTCGTAGGACGGGCTTATGAAAATGGACCGTAATGTTAGTCTTTTTTTAAAACATTTTATTTTTGAAGAGATCTTTTATTCTCTACTTCTTAAAAAGAGAAATGCCTTTAAGAACTCAGAAACCAAAGCACACTGATCTTAACATCAAAAGTATTTTAATCTCCAAACATCCATATAGACGTGGCCAGACACCCAGGTAAAAAGGGTAAAAAAAGAACATTAAGAATTCCTAAAATTATTTGTTTTAAACGTTTTCAGAAATGTTATGTTTAAATATGCTAATGAGACATGCCATAATTAAATATGCGAGAATGTGCATGCATTTCCAGAATAGAAATAGGAACTCTGAATCAGCCAAGTTCTAAATACTTGTTTCGTGTTTTGATGTTGCAGTTTTTACAGAGAGGATTTTTAATATCTTCGTTTATTTTTTTCATTTTCTGCTTTTTAAGATGAAACAAATAGCCCAAAATGCATATGAAAAAAAAATGTTAACAGAATTATGAAAGAGCGAGAGAGACAGAGAGACAGAGAGAGAGAGAGAGAGAGAGAGAGAGAGAGAGAGAGAGAGTGTGTTCTAAATATTACATTATATTGAGGGTCTTGAAATATTATGTCTACCCCTAATGGTAGATGTTGTAATTACATTTCTAAAAAGGATCTTTCTTTGTTGAACACCATTTAAGGGTAGATGTTAATTCTAACAAAATAACTGAAAAATGATATGAAACATAATGTAAATGTAATGTGCCCAGGAAAGTTCTTCTCGTGAGAATAAATGGCAGATCCAGAAGGTCCTGTGCAAGCCAAGCAACTGCCATCGAGATGAATGGGAAAGATGAGTTCACACATATTAGAGACTTCCTTGTTATTACATTAGATAAATGTATATTGTTTCTATCCAACAAATCTATATGTTTGTTAATCAGTAATCTGAACACTTCTAATGTTAAGACTGTTAAAACAGTAATCTGAACACTTCTAATCAATTTTGAAACTACAATTACTGTATTTAAAAACAAGAGTCCCTCATTAAGCCTAACAAATTGTTATATGTATCTGCAACTTTTCTCCAAACACATGTTTTTGTAGGCTATTCATCTAAATTGTATTCGATGTATTTATTGCAAGTAATGTGACGATAGTAAAACCTCTGAAGAGGCCTGTGGATTGCTCGACGGTGAGCTCACTCTGCCAGTGCTAAATCAGGACTCTCTCTTACAGGAAGAGGACATTTCCATCTTCTTCTAAAGATGTCTGAGGATGTGGTGCACTTTCTATTTTGGCAGTATGATTACGTTAAGTGCTGATGAAATGAACAACAATGTCAACAGACTGCCATGTCACAGCTATTTACAGTAAATACTGCCAGGTTTAGTCACCGCTGCTGTTTAAGGTGACATACACCCACCTCCCCGCAGAAGTTATTCATAACTCAGGGCTGTGTGTGGTGAAGTCACACTTGAGCATGCAGACACAATAGAGGAGAAGTATATGTGAAGGGGACAGATTTCAGAGAAATGATCAGTTTTTTCCGTCTCTATTGTTCCGCATGACCGTGGATCATTTGTAGTCACTATTCCCGAACACGAGCTGGTGATGAAGTTGACCAGGAAGTCGGTCAAGAAGTTGGAGTGAGGGTTTTAACTACTGTTTATTTTTAATCCCTCACTTTACCCTCAACATTTGTTTAACCATAAACACAGCGGGATTATGGGGATTTATTGCCCGTTCCTGTTTTATGTTATTTTTTTGTGCATATTTGTCACACTTGAATGATTCAGATCCTCAAACTGTTTTTTGTTATTACACAAAGATAACCCAAGGAAATACAATATGCAGTTTTGAAAAATGTATTTCATTTATTAAGGGAAGAAATCTATCCAAACCTGCCTGGCCCTACGTGAAAACGTAATTGCCCCCTAAATCTAATAAGTGGTTGTGCCACCCTTTCCAGCAACAGCTGCAATCAAGCGTCTGCGATAATAACTGGCAATGAGAATTGGCCCACTCTTCTTAGCAGAATTGTTTTAATGCAGACATTGGATGGTTTTCAAGCATGAAAGGACTGTTTAAGGTCATGCCACAGCATCTCAATCAGATTTAAGTCCTTTGATTTCTTTTTCTTGAGCCATTCAGAGGTGGACTTGCTGGTGTGTTTGGGATCACTATCCTGCTGCATAAGTGCACTTGAGCTTGAGGTCACAAACTGACAGCCGGACCCCTTCAGGATTTTCTGATAGAGTGTAGGATTCATGGTTTCATTAATTACGGCAAGTCATCCAGGTCCTGAAGATGTAAAGCAGCCCCAGACCATCACACTTTCACCACCACGTTTGACTGTTGGTATGATGTTCTTTTATGAATGCTTTGTTGGTTTTACAGCAGATGTAACGGGACACACGCCTTCCAAAAACTTCAACTTTTGTCTCATCAGTCCACAGAATATTTGCCCAAAAGTCTTGGGGATAATCAAGATATTGTTTGGCAGATGTGAGACGAGCCTTTGTGTTATCTTTGGTCAGCGGTGGCTTTTGCCTTGGAACTCTCCCATGGATGCCGTTTTCGCCCAGTCTCTTTCTTATTGTTGAATTGTGAACACAGACCTTAATTTGAGGCAAGTGAGGCCTGCAGTTCCCTTTCAGTCGGTCACTCCGAGTCACGTCGGATGACCGACGAATTGGGATCTCGCCAGAGAGACCTATCCACTTCGAGTGTAACTAAACGAGCCAATGGACATTGGCATGCGATCATTGCATCCAGCTGCCGCTGATCACAGCGTGAGTATAAGAGGCAGCCGGTGCACCGCATTAATCATCCTTTCGCTTGGGCCGAGCGGTGGTATTCACTACTGCTCTTCCTGTCCGCGAGTGAGAAACTGAGCGGCGAGTGCGGGCGTTACAGCACGGCAGCGGTGGCGGTCTCACGGGAGAAAAGCGGTTCCCGTGAAGACAGTAACACTAGGAGTGTGCGGTGGCCAGCCCCCTGCGTGCTTCAGCACTAAGAGAGCAGATTTCTCTAAAAGAGTACACGGGTGATCGCGTCTTTTAAAGATGTCTTATCACCCGTGCGTTTCTTGCGGTGCGATCTCTGGCGCCTCAGGGCCGGTCACGATCACTGCCTCACGTGTCTGGGCATTCAGCACGCTGAGGAAGCTTTCGTGGATGGTTCATGTTCTTCATGTGGGGACATGACCATCTCGGAGTTGCGCAATAGACTCCGCTGTGTCAAACATGGCGGGTCCCTCTGCCTCTGCCGCGATCTGGCGTTCGTCCTGGCACAAAACGGGGCGGCACAGCATCCGGTGGAGTCAGAGGTGATCTGAGGATTACGGTGAGGGCTTCCCCAAGTGGAGGTTCTCACCCCTCAGGCACTCCGCAGCCGGCGGGGGTACCGTTGGTTCGGACTGGGGCCTCTGCTGAGTGGGGTACCCACCCGTTTCCTTCGGTGCCTCCCTGATGACCAGATGTCGGTCGCTGCATCGGGCGAGCCCTCTCTCCGGGGATGACGACTCGGCTGCGTTGCCCCCTTCGGGTGTGGTAGCGTTGTCCGAGCCAGACCCAGAGATGACGGCTATGCTTTCCCGGGCCGCCGAGAACGTCGGGCTCGTGTGGAATCCTCCACCGCGTCCCGACCCTTCTAGGTTGGACGAGTGGTTCTCGGGGGTCGCGCTGGTTTCAGCGCCCCCTCGGTGCCATTCTTTCTGGAAGTGCATGAGGAGCTTACAAGGTCATGGAAGGCACCTTTACTGCCGAAATAAACCTTGTGGCTCCTCCCCCCTCACCACCCTCGATGGTGGAGCCGCTTTGGGGTACACGGGCATCCCCTCTGTGGAGCGGTCTGTGGCCATGCAGTTGTGTCCAACAGTCGCTTCCACTCTGCGGGGTGAACCGTGTCTCCCCTCACGGGCCTGTAAGTACTCGTCAGGCCTCACTGGCAGTGCTTATAGAGCCTGTGGGAGGCGGCTTCTGCCCTACACGCCATGGCGTTACTGCAGGTCCATCAGGCCAAAGCACTGAGAGACCTGCAGGGTGGGCACGACCTGGCGGTTCTACATGAGCTGCGTGCTGCGACGGACCTCGCGCCCGGCGGCGAAGGTGACCGCACAGTCTCTGGGGTCGTGCGATGTCCACGCTTGTGGTCCAGGAGCGCCATCTCTGGCTGTGTCTCACTGACATGAAGGAGCAGGAGAAGGTACAGTTCCTGAATGCTCCCGTGTCACAGACCGGCCTTTTCGGCGACGCTGTCGAGAGCTGTGCCCAGCAGTTTTCGGCACAGAAGCAGACTGAGGCGATCAAGCACATCATGCGCCGGAGGAAACCCGCTGCTGCTTCCACTCGGCTGCAGCCCCTCAGCCTGCTGCCGCCGTGGGCGCCCCTGTGGCCGCCCCGCTCCCACGCCGCGGCAGCAGCCTTCCACCGTGCGGCGTCGTGGAGCCGGTCACAGACAGGGCGCCCAGCCCGTCAGGCCCCCAGACCAGGCGGCAAGCGCAAGTGCAAGAGGCCCTGAGACGGGCGACCCAGAGATGGAGAGAACTGCTCGTCGGGAGATGGTGACCACACCACTCCCTCCCGGAGGAGGGCCGGGTGGAGAATCCTTTGTTCGTTTGTTTTGTTCCGCCGCTGGCCCAGCAGCCAGCGGTACCCAAAACTTCAATAAAGAGCAGTTTCCTCAGTCTCTGGGTCTCAAGAGGAGGAGTGGTGTACCGTGCATCACGGGATCACTTCCTCCTCTCTCGCCAGGCAGGGGTTGCCCAAGAGCACCCCTCCTGCCCATTTGTGGAACCGGGTAAGGGCAGTAGCACTCAAGCCCCGCTACAAGTCGTCACACGCAAGCCGGGCTCCTGCGTTTCCTCCACACGAGGAGGAATCAGGTGAGTGTTACTACACACCCAGACCCCGCCCCCGCCATCACAGGCCAGGCCTTCACAGGCCCCGGGCCGGGTCCCTGTGTTCCACATCGCTGCCCCACCACGGTACGTCGGTGGCTCCGTTGGTGCCGCTGGCACGGTCTCTCGGAGCCTGGCTAGCGCTCCCAGTCCATCTCGGTGGCTCCTACGGACCATCAGACTCGGCTATGCGATTCAGTTCGCCCGGTGTCCCCCAAGTTCAGGGCATCCGGTTCACTTCAGTCAAACCCGCCGATGCTCCTGTCTTGCGTGCGGAAATCGCAGTCCTACTGGCGAAGGATGCGATAGAGCTGGTCCCTCCAGCCGATATGAGGTCGGGGTTGTTCAGCCCCTACTTCATTGTGCCCAAGAAAGGTGGTGGGTTACGACCGATCTTGGATCTGCGAGTTTTGAACCGTGCACTTCACAAGCTGCCGTTCAAGATGTTGACGCAGAAACGCATTTTTGGATGCGTCCGTCCCCTAGATTGGTTTGCAGCGATCGACCTGAAGGGCAGCGTACTTTCATGTCTCGATCCTCGCGACACAGGCCATTCCTGCGTTTAGCGTTCGAGGGACAGGCGTATCAGTACAAGGTCCTGCCTTCGGGCTGTCCCTGTCGCCTCGCGTCTTCACCAAAGTCGTGGGCGGCCCTTGTCCCCTGAGAGAACAAGGTGTGCGCATTCTCAACTACCTCGGACGACTGGCTCATACTGCACAGTCTCGCGGGCAGTTGTCTGCACACAGGGACCTGGTGCTCAAGCACCTCAGCCTGCTGGGCCTTCGGGTCAACTGGGAAAAGAGCAAACTCGTGCCAACGCAGAGGATCTCTTTTCTCGGCATGGAGTTCGATTCGGTCAACCAAACAGCACGCCTCACCCAGGAACGTGCTCAGTCAGTGCTGAACTGCTTCAAGACCTTATCAGGCAGGACGGCGGTTCC
Organism: Gymnocypris eckloni scoliostomus; assembly: GCA_027564155.1. Classification (NCBI taxonomy): domain Eukaryota; kingdom Metazoa; phylum Chordata; class Actinopteri; order Cypriniformes; family Cyprinidae; genus Gymnocypris; species Gymnocypris eckloni. Next base: position 27,480,509 of record CM050422.1, on the reverse strand, counting down.
ACTGAAACTCTTTCAGAGGCTCCTGGGGCATATGGCTGCAGCTGCGGTGACAGTTCCGCTCGGTCTGCTCCATATGAGACCGCTTCAGCACTGGCTCTATGGCCGAATCCCGAGGTGGGCGTGGAAACGCGGCACTTACCGGGTTCAGATTACACCGGCCTGCCGCCAAGACCTTCAGGCCGTGGTCAGATCCCTCGTTCCTTCGGGCAGGAGTGCCCCTGGAGCAGGTATCCAGGCATGCTGTGGTATTCACAGATGCCTCATCCACAGGCTGGGAGCCACGTACAGCAGACACGCAGTATCAGGGGTTTGGACGGGTCCCCAACTGCATTGGCATATCAATTGCCTCGAGTTGCTAGCAATGCGCCTTGCCCTGAGCCGTCTCAGAGGGCGCCTTCAGCGCAAGGCGTTCTGGTCGTCACGGACAACACTGCGACGTTGCGTATATCAACCGGCAAGGCGGTTTGCGCCTCCCGTCGCATGTCGCAACTCGCCCGCCACCTCCTCTGGAGTCAGAAGCATCTGAGGTCCCTGCCATCCACATCCCAGGAGTGTTCAATCGGGCAGCCGACGAGCTGTCCCGAGCAGCACTTCCAGGCGAGTGGAGACTCCATCCCCAGGCGGTTCAGCTGATTTGGGGGACGGTTCGGAGCTGCCCAGGTCGACCTGTTTGCATCTCCAGAAACCACCCACTGCCAAGAGTTCTACTCCCTAACCGAGGCAACGCCGCACGGATGCACTGGCACACAGCTGGCCCGGGGCCTGCGCAAATATCGTTCCCCAGTGAGCCTACTAGCACAGACACTGTGCAAGATCAGGAGGACGAGGAGCAGGTCTTGTTAGTGGCTCCATATTGGCCCAACAGGACCTGGTTCCCGGAACTCATGCTCTCTCGCGACAGCCCCTCCTGGCCAATTCCTCTGAGGAAGGATCTGCTTTCTCAGAGACGGGCACCCTATGGCACCAGCGCCCGGACCTGTGGAAACTCCACGTATGGTCCCTGGATGGGACGCGGAGGTTCTAGCTGACCTACCCCAGGAGGTAGCACTCACTATCACTTCAGCACGGGCACCGTCCACGAGGCAGGCCTATACTCTGAAGTGGAACCTGTTCGTCGAATGGTGTTCCTCCCACCAGGAGGACCCCGGAGATGCTCGATCAGAGCTGTGCTTTCCTTCTTACAGCAAGGGTTGGGCGTAGGCTGTCCCCTTCCACCCTTAAGGTTTATGTGGCGCTATTTCTGCTTACCACGACCCGTGGGGGAAGTCGGTGGGAAGCACGATCTGGTTGTCAGGTTTCTTAGAGGGGCCAGGAGGTTGAACCCTCCCAGGCCCCTCTCTACCCTCTTGGGATTTGGCTTTGGTGCTAAGAGCCCTAATAACTGCCCCTTTGAGCCTTTGCAGTCAGTCGAATTGAAGTTTCTATCTATGAAAACCCTACTCCTGACTGCATTGGCCTCGATCAAGAGGGTGGGGACCTGCAGGCATTTTCGGTCGACGATTCGTGCCTTGAGTTTGGGCCGGCTGACTCCAGTGCAACACTGAGGCCCCGGCCATGTGCCCAAGGTTCCTACCACTCCCTTCAGGGACCAGGTAGTGAATCTGCAAGCGCTGCCCCCGGAGGAGGCAGACCCAGCCCTAGCTTTGCTCTGTCCGGTACGCGCACTGCGACAGTACACGGATAGAACTCAGAGCTTTAGGACCTCAGAGCAGCTCTTTGTCTGCTACGGTGGACAGCAGAAGGGAAAAGAGGCTGTTTCCAAGCAGAGGATGGCCCACTGGATAGTGGATGCTATCACCTTGGCCTATGAAGCACAAGGTGTGCCCTGCCCGCTCAGGTTGCGTGCTCACTCCACTAGGGGTGTTGCATCGTCCTGGGCGCTGGCTCGTGGCGCCTCGCTAGCAGACATCTGTAGAGCTGCGGGTTGGGCGACTCCCAACACGTTCGCTAGGTTCTATAGCCTGCGTGTCGAACCGGTTTCCTCCTGTGTTCTCACCTCAAAGCGGGTAGTGGCACTGAGAGGCCCTGTTCAGAGTCGGCTTGCGGCGTCCCTAAACGCCTTATTCTCCAGAGAGTTCCCTAACCGGGCAAACCCTGTCGAGTCCTCCAGCACTCCGGTGCCCAGACGTGGCGGAACGTACGGTGCCAGGCCTTTCAGCCAATGAATTCTTGAAATCTGGTGTGAGGCTAGTGCCCATATGAGTGACCCTGTTGGGATCCCATATGTGTTTTCCACGGTATGCTTATTAGAACCGTGTTCCCCAGGTAGACCATGTTCTGCCGTCTCTAATGATGCAGCCTGAGCCATCACAGAGACTTCCATGTGCATTGGGCCCTACGGGGTTACTTCACGTGAGTAATGTCACTTAACCCCCTCTGGGAGGAGGTGACTCCACAGTGTGCCTCTTCCAAGTGGAAGGGCACACTTTCCCAGTGTTATTCAAGTCCTACTGTTTGGGTTGCTCTAGGGACAGCAGTAGTCGACCTTCTCTGTGTAGCCCGGTCCTATCGTCTGCCTTATAGGAAGGATCAGGAGGTCTACACAGGGCGCTGGAAGGGGCAGCTCCTCTGGCGCTTTGGTAGGGATCCCAATTCGACTGAAAGGGAACGTCTCGGTTACGTATGTAACCCTCGTTCCCTGAAGGAGGGAACGGAGACGTCACGTCCGTCGCCACAGTTGCTGTACCACCGCTGGGCGGCGGGTCTCGGCTCGGCTCCTCAGCGAAAACATGATTAATGCGGTGCACCGGCTGCCTCTTATACTCACGCTGTGATCAGCGGCAGCTGGATGCAATGATCGCATGCCAATGTCCATTGGCTCGTTTAGTTACACTCGAAGTGGATAGGTCTCTCTGGCGAGATCCCAATTCGTCGGTCATCCGACGTGACGTCTCCGTTCCCTCCTTCAGGGAACGAGGGTTACATACGTAACCGAGACGTTCTTCATATCTTTTTCTGGGTTCTTTTATGACCTCCTGGATGAGTCGTCATTGTGCTCTTGGAGTAATTTTGGTAGGCCGGCTACTCATGGGAAGGTTCACCACTTTTCCAAATTTTCTTCATTTGTGGATAATGGCTCTGACCGTGGTTCGCTGGAGTCCTAGAAATGGTGTTATAACCCTTTCCAGACTGATACATGTCACTATTTTAGTTTGTCATCTGTTCTTGAATTTCTTTAGATCACTGCGTGATGTGTTGCTCTTTAAGCATGCTTCACTTTGTCAGACCGGTTCTATTTAAGTGATTTCTTGATTCAACAGCTCTCAGTAATCAGGCTTGTGTTTGACTAGTGAAATTTAACTCAACTTTCTAAAATAATGTGGTTAATCACAGTTCTTTCATGATTTAACATGAGAGGGCAAGTACCTTTTCACTTAGGGCCAGGCAGGTGTGGACAGCTTTTTTCCCTTAATAAATGAAATAATCATTAAAAACTGTATTTTGTATTTGCTTTCATTATCTTTGTGTAATATTAAAATTTGTTTGATGATCTGAATATTTTAAGTGTGACATATATGCAAAACAATAAAAAACAGGAAGGGAGCAAAAAACTTTCACGGCTCTGCATACATATATATATATATATATATTTACATTTATGCATTTAGCAGACGCTTTTATCCAAAGCGACTTACAGTGCATTCAGGTTATACATTTGTATTGTCAGTATGTGTATGTTCCCTGGGAATCGAACCCACAACCTATAAATATATATATATATATATACACTCACAGGCCACTTTATTAGGTACACTTACTAGTATCGGGTTGGACCCCCTTTTCCTTCAGAACTGTATTAATTCTTCGTGGCATTGATTCAACGAGGTTTTGGAAACATTCCTCAGAGATTTTGGTTCATATTGACATGATAGCATCACACAGTTGCTGCAGATTTGTCGGCTGCACATCCATGATGTGAATCTCTCGTTCCACCACATCCCATAATGCTCTATTGGATTGAGATCTGGTGACTGTGGAGGCCATTTGAGTAAAGTGAACTCATTGTCATGTTCAAGAAACCAGTCTGAGATGATTTGATCTTTGTGACATGGTGCATTATCCTGCTGGAAGTACATCAGAAGATGGGGACACTGTGGTCATAAAGGGATGGACATGGTCAGCAACAATACTCAGGTTGTGGTGTTTAAACGATGCTCAATTGATACTAAGAAAATACCCTCCACACTATTACACCACAACCACCAGCAGCATGAACCGTTGAGACAAGGCAGGATGATCCATGCTTTCATGTTCTTTACACCAAATTCTGACTGAAACCATCTGAATGTCGCAGCAGAAATCGAGACTCATCAGACCAGGCAATGTTTTTACAATCTTCTATTGTCTAGTTTTGGTGATCCTGTGTGAATTGTAGTCTCCGTGTCCTGTTCTTAGATGACAGGAGCGGCACCCGGTGTGGTCTTCTGCTGCTGTAGCCCATCTGCTTCAGGGTTCGACGTGTTGTGTGTTCAGAGATGGTATTCTGCACACCTTGGTTGTAACGAGTGGTTATTTGAGTTACTGTTGCCTTTCTATCATCTCTAACCAGTCTGCCCATTCTCCTCTGACATCAACAAGGCATTTTCGTCCACACAACTGCCGCTCACTGGATATTTTCTCTTTTCGGACCATTCTCTGTAAACCCTAGAGATGGTTGTGTGTGAAAATCCCAGTAGATCAGCAGTTTTTGAAATACTCAGACCAGTCCGTCTGGCACCAACAACCATTCCACGTTCAAGTCACTTAAATCCCCTTTCTTCCCCATTCTGATGCTCGGTTTGAACTTCAGCAAGTCATCTTCACCACATCTAGATGACTAAATGCATTGAGTTGCTGCCATGTGATTAGCTGATTAGCAATTTGTGTTACCAAGCATTTGAACAGATGTACCTAATAAAGTGGCCGGTGAGTGCATATGTATGTATATATATATATATATATATATATATATACAAACAAAATATTTTTGGTGTTAAGTTGTAATTCAAACAAAGATCACTGGAGTATATTTTACCAAAAATATTAATAAATAAATAAATAAAATAACAGCACAATATACTGCATTAGTTTGAAGAAATATTCCATATAATTTTTGTTTTGTTTTAGTTGTTTTACCTGTATTTTGCACTTCACCGAACTTTGTTTTAATGGAGTTAATGGAAATGTCCACACAATTACTGTAATAAATACGGGCAGAAAATTATATATAAATATATAATTTTTTTTTTTTACAGTGTACCCTCTTCTTTCTTTCTTCATCTCCGAAGGGAACTGTTACACTGATTTGAGCTCAAATTGACAAAAGATGAACTGTGGAACAACAAGTCTCACAGTCCCCTAAAGTAATAAGATCAAAACCTCAATAGGCACAGTGCGTTCTGAGACAGAATCCCCTCACCTGTTTCTGTACTGTGAAAACATAGTGTGACAAGCAGTGTGCGCACTTATTTATAGTCACATCACAACCAAGTTCAGGATGATGACGCAAGTCACCCATGTGCCAAAAGAACATTAAAAGAACATAAAGGTCATACTTGTCTCTATAAAGGGAGAAGGTTTTGATAATGACGCCTGAAATATCAAAAGCTGCATCAGTGAGGCAGACTAAGTGTTCATCTCATTAAAATGCTAATTGAAGGCAAAGAGAGCAAAAAGACAGTGCAGATTTAAAAGTGAAATTATATAATGTTAACACCAAGCTAGAATACAAAAATCTGGGCTTTACCATAGAAATGTACCGATAACCACCATGCTAATGTGGTAAAGCTGAAAGCTATATTGAACCAGAGTTATTGTGGCCTGTCCATAAAACATTTCCAGCACTCAAAATAATATTTAAAACACTAAATAACATAAAACTGAATGCAAAACATTTAAATCATGTTATTTTTATATATACTGTATATATATATATATATATATATATATAAAATATAATCATATATGTCACACAGCAACTTCTGGGAAAGTCTTTTTACTGTTTTAAAACATAATTACACAGTAATTATAGCTGTTACTTCAAAAACCATACATTTCACAGTATTTTACAGTGAAATTATAATGCAATTATGTTAATTAATAATTTAATATTAATAAATAATACAATACGTTGGAAATAATTAACAACGGGCGTGATGTGAAGCGGAGTGTTTTGTTAGATTCTTTTTATTTATTTTATTTTATTTAATTATTTGTTTTGTTTGTTTGTTTATTTTGTATATTGAAAGGGTAACTTATATTAACCAGTTAACAGATGTTAACAGTATTTGTTCTCTAAAATGTACAAGCATTTCTTTAAGTGTTTGATTACTAACAGTAACAACACTGAAACTACTTATAGGGAGGAAGTGGGCGTAAGAACAACATCCTGTTTCAGTTGCAATTTGATCACTGACTTTAGGTAGGCTAGGTGGAAAGATGACTCTTTACTCTTATTTAGCAATAAGAGTAAAGAAACATTGTGGTGATGATATTGCCTAATATCTAATTTAGTCTGAAATTACCTTATTGACTCGAATATAAAACGACCCTGGTTATAAGACAACCCCCCCTTTTCCAGATGAACCTTTTGGAAAAATACTTTTTGAAAACCAAATCTTGTTTTTTACAACAAAAAAATATATATATATTTTTGTTTTGAAAGTATGGTAAATACTGGTCAAATGTGCCAACAATTACATTTTAAAATATACACATTTTGATATATCATAAAAATAACAGGTAGCCATGTTCATTTATCCGTCAGGTGGCCTATAGACCCTTTTAGGCCGACGTCACAATTACGTCACAGCACTAGCTGGAGGCAAAACAAAGCGAAAACTGGAGGCGGCCAATTCAAAACAGCGCAGGTTCGCCTACACAGGGAGCTTAAAATATCATCTTGATGTGATGTTGGGGGCCCGAATCGATGTAGTAGAGGCTTCAATTTTAAATTTTAATGCATACCTGCTGTCTCTGCCAGACAAAAACGACAACAGCTGTGGTTAAATGCAATAAAATGAGTGGACTGGACAGAAACCAACGTCAAACATGATTGCGTTTGCATCCCACTCTTCTTATCAGAAAAGGTTCAATAAAGTATTGTCTTTTGTTGTTATGGGCGCTTCTGAAGATTTCTTCCATTTCACGATGTAAATGCTTTCTTGACGATGTAACTGTTTAATCATCTGTAATTGTATATACATTGTTGTGATTAATTGTGGCTGGAATAATAATGTAGCTTTAAAAATAGTTGCTTGCTGACATTAAAATATATATACATCTTCATGACTAGATAGGCACGCTGAGTTTGCTTTTACTATACACGATAGATGTGAGTCACTTAACCGGAGGTAACGTTAACGTAATCCTGTCAGATCATCTATTCTTTGAGTGAAAGTGTGTGCGGGTCGGCAATACGGTTTTGTCCGTTAAAGTTAACCTTTTCAAATAACAGTCGTGGTCTCTGACCTTACAGATGCAGGTTAAATCAGAATTTCTCCAGTAACGTTAATTATTAAAAAAGCATGCTAACAAACTTCACAGCTAGTGTAAGCGGTCAGGGGACTCTTTCTGCCTCCAGCTAAGCTCCGCCCACAGAAATACCTCACAATGTTTACTAACAGAAAAAGGGTTTATACCATTGTATAAACAGTAGAAGTGAAATCTTATTGTATTATTGTAGTCTTCAAATCTGGGTACTGTCTTATGTTTTAAAATCACTTGCAGAGGAAGTTTGGTCCCATCAGGCTTACGTGACAGTCACGACTCGTGCCGCTGTACGCTTTTCACTTGCAGTCGCCTTTACAAGGCATAAACTAATTACTTGGTGTTTCGATCTTTACCACACACATTAGCCTACATTAATTATTTCATGGCACACTCCTTTTATGTGTGTTTGGCGCCACCTAGGGGCAGACTTAGCCATTAGGCAAAGGTAGGCGAGTGCCTTGGGCTCCCAAAAGCCAAGGGCCCCCTAAAATGCTTTTCATATACAAGATGCACATTGAGCGTGGATTCGCGAATGGTTGCAGTTTACGTGTTTATTACTACAACAACCGTCTGTGTTGCCCCCTTGGACAGTAACGACGTCAACATTTTCCTTTTCTGTAGATTTATTCGCCCGGTTGTTCTTTTCTTTCTTTTTTTTCTGCAACAGATTTGGGCTGCAAGCTTTTACACGAACAAAATGCATTAACTTCTTATTCTTCAACCTTTTTTCTCCCCTGTCTTTCTTCACACAGCGCCCACAACAGAATAAATATCCTTCTTACGTTTCCTTATTTTATCCGCTTTACATTATATTAGTGCAAATTATGTACAATAAGCAAAGAAAATGAAACCAACCAAATAATTCCTTGAGGTCATTACATATGCATGTCCGAGTTGAACATGCTTCTTGTGTATCCTGCTTGTAGCAAATTAAAATATTATGCATCTGAAGATGCTGGCTGCTGCGAGAGCACGAGGTCTCTCTTTCCCAGCGTGCGCGCACATCTCTCTCTCTCTCTCTCTCTCTCTCTGCGTCTGTTCTGTTCTATGGGGCAACATTGTGCAGCAGCAAGCATCACGACAAAAAGGAATCTCAAGGTTGATCTAGGTAAATGTGTGAAAATGTATAGGGCCCCATTCCTATATTTGCCTGGGGCCCCCAATTCACTAAATCTGCCCCTGGCACCACCTATTGTTGTGGGTGTATTATTGACATGTCAAAGTCTGGACTAGACTCTAGAGCAGGGATGGGCAACTGGCAGCCTGCATGCCATATACGGCCCCAGTGTCTTTTATATATCATATTACACTCGGATGATCAATTTGAAATACATTTTAAAATTAAGTCATGCAAATATTGCTTTCAGTGGATGATATTAATTCCTAATGTATATCGAACCAGGAGAGGTCGCTATAGCTTCCAACAGCTCACCGTATTAATTTCAGCGCAGTGTAAACATTCACTAACGTTAGAAAATAATAAATGAAAAACAGACCATTAAAACAGTATTTTCCATTCAAGACTGTTAACAAGTTGAAAGGGATACCTATATGTTTAAATTGTTTGGATTTGTATTTAAATCGCCTTCTTACCACTGCACACAGACAACGGGACGCCAGAGTTGCACTTGCCTCACATTTCAAAGGAAAATTCATAGTCACCAAAACCTTTTTGCCAAACGCATGACCGAAATGTTTGCACTGAACTATATTCTTTTAGGGTTTCTGTGGGCCCTTAAAAAGTCTTCAGTTTAATTGTTTAAATTTATGGCCATGAAAACTCCTAAATGTGACAAAAAGTATAAACTATAAAAAGACAAGAATTGCTATATGGATTAATATGACGATTAAACTTCAAAAGCATATGATTTCATATTTTCACTGAATAGAAATTAACGCTGCACGTTTCAAAATCGAGCTGCGCTGTTTTGTGTTCCCTATCTGTTGGTCACTACGAGTTATGTCGTGATGACATAGGGGATTTACTTGGAAGCCCGATCATCTCTGACTAAAGAAAATGCCAATGAAATTGGCTGAGTGGATTTGCATACCTGA